>JANAVB010040216.1:13452380-13783147 GCA_029216955.1 Iris pallida | reverse complement strand
AAACTTTGTTTCCTATTCGAGATTTAAAAACCTTCTTATTGTTTCTTTACTATTAACTCATTGTTGAAATCCTTTGTTATTGCTTATACCTACTAAACCTCTTATTCCTAACGAACATATAACATCACTTTCTATCATGATTTGATTCCTTGAATTTATTTTGGAATTTTCGTAAACCCTTTTTAATTGCTATGGATAAATTGAGAGAATATTCGACTACCTATTATGACATGGCAGTTGTATGCTGCAACAATTATTGGATTATGGAGACTAAGGGTTCATCGTAGCCAGCTGTGTACTAGAAGCATGAACTCTAAGTTGAAGTGATTTCAGACATTCATAGGTTTTTGGTATTATTGAAACTTTGTCCTAAATTCTTCATATTTTGATCTATGAAGTTCCTTCGTTAATATTTGTTTGAAAAAGGATAAAGTTGATAGAATATTCGGTAACATATCATTATTTGAGTCACTAGGCCAAAAATTTACTACATCTAGGATACACTGGCGGGCATGGATTCTAGGTGAAGTGACTTCAGATATATATTTTTGGATACCATAGAGACTATCCCATTTTCATATAATTATTGATTTTTTGTGTCACAAATCCTTGCACTTTCACCTTGACTTGATACTAATACCTCATTAGTTTTCATACATTTTCTCAATCAACCCTTGCAATTTCCTCTTCTTGTATTTTATCGTTGGATCATTTGATTTTCTCAATAAATACATATTGCTAGATTTTGACTCCTATTTCTATTTACTGCGCTTATTTTGATCGTGTTGTCTAAACCTTGATCTTAATCATGCCTATCTAACCGTGACTTTTCCATTGGGCTCCATCTTCAATCGTGCTAAACTTTCAATTTTTATCGTGCTTGGAAGATCATGCTCTCATGATTTACTTCTTTAAGTCATAAATTAAAATTCATTCCACCTCGTGCATGTTTAACTCTCGGTCATTGTTAAGTCGTGTTATTTCAACTCTTTGTATGTAATTACTGTACTTGGTCTTAACTAAATTTTGTTTCACTTCGCGCCGACTAATTTTGATCATGCCATTTTATCTAATTATTTCGTCATGCTAAATCATTTCGAATCATTACAATTTTGTACTCGTGTCTAATTAATTTGAACTAGTGTCCTTTCTGTATCATGTCGTGCTCCTTGAAATTTCGAGGACAAAATTTTCTAGGATAGATTGTACCCTACTTTAGCAATTTTTATAAATTTTGAATATTCCTAATTATTTAATTGTTTTCCTCATTTATAATTTTATAGCTTTTATTTTGGAGAAATTTTTAATTAATTATTAGTGGATTGTGAACTAACTAGTTTTGTTACTAACTAACTAGGAGCGGTCCCCAAGATCCTAAGACTTTTCCAACAACCATAACTAATTCCCTAACAAAATTATGGAGTAAATTATAAATAGCCAAAGTGAGGAGTACTAGCATGCAAAATAACCAATTTCAATCATCTCTATAAAGGCCCTTGAGGAAAAGAAAAGAGCTCTCAGCTCATTTCTCAACTCCATTCGTACTCACAACCGAGCTTAACCTTTCCCCCAATTTCTTTCAATCGAAACCCTAACCCTACTCTTCAAGGTTGAGCCATGGCAGCAGCACGAACGGCCCTCTTGACGGCAATGGCTGAAGCGTAGTGTCCTTCTCCGACGACTAGGACAACATTGTCGCCAATCTCCACAGTCGAGTTCTTGGTAGCCGCAACCACCTGACCACGACGACAAGTTCCATTCCTCCACCGTGAGCTTCCTCTACAGCGATTTGTCTCCACGACGACGACCACGACGATGACCACGACGAGGATATTCCACTCCGGCGTGCATCTCATATTCTCAAAGAGCGCCTACGGCATTTTTTCTCTGGCGATCGTTGGCCTTCGCGATGGCTCATCTTGACCTTGTCAGTGATCGACATCACCATTAGAGTAAGTTCCTTTCGATCCTTCTCGTTTAACTCGTTCTTCCTAGTCAATTATGGGATCTGTTCGATCGATTGTGCTTAGACTCAAGAGGAACGATCTGTTCGATCTCCATCGCCAGTAGTTCACTCCTTCCCTAAGAACCATCGATCCATCCCTCGTAAGTGTCATTTTCACTCAAATCATTCCTAAATTGGTTGGATAAGTTTTGACCTTTGTGTTATTCTATTTATGTGTTTGCGCTCGACCTGTTCTTGTCGACTGATTGATATTCGAACAGAGGTGTGCGGTTGAGTTTACATTGATCGATCCAATCTAGAGTGCTGGAAGTCGGTTTTGAATTAACATTCCCAGTGAGTTTGATCTTGAACTTTAGTTCAGATCTGAGGGTTTTTGGCATTCTTGATAGTCAACTGATGTTGATTTTCTTTTTGTTTTGTAACTCATCAAGTAGCAGAACGGAGGACGCACTGATTCCATCCGAGAGCTGACGAAGATTTGAATTAAAATTATTGACCTGGTATTGTATTTGGACATGAAGAGGGAGTGTCCAGCTTCTGGAGCCGAGTCTTCTTTGGATTCTTTCTTTTCCAGGCAATTTTCCTATTTTATTACTCTATGAAGAATCGGGCTTTGGCGCCTAGTTTAATTTGGTTATAATGCCAATCGTGTTTTGTGTTCAGAGTTCGTGTCCGTATCGTGCGTTGTGTCCAGCTGTATTGCTCATATCTGCAGTCGTTGTCCAGTGGCTCTGTTTCTGTAAGAGGCATGTCCAAATCGGATCAATCGGGTTTGGAGTGTCGTGTTCGTGTCCAATGCTAGTATTTGTATCCATTTGGTGTGTCCTGTGTTGAGGTCAGATGCAGAGGTGGTTCGAGGTGGAGTCAAGATTTGGAAGGAGAAATCGAACTAGGAATGCAGGTTTTGTTTGGTATATGTGTGGCTATTTGGAGGAAGCTCCTGAATTCAAATAGTCGTTGGCTTTTAAATTTGGCTTCAACTTAGGTTGAGCCTATTTGAACATAAGCTGGTGAATACTGTGGTGTTGTTTAATCTGTAGTAGATGTTTATCTTTAGAGCCTCTGTATGCCCTTGTATAAACGGACCTTGGCTTATGTGTGTGAATTACTAAGTTGTGCTGTGAAATTCTTTTAACTATCGGTTGTGTGGAATTTTGACAACTTTTTGCCAACATAAGTGTTAAGCTGGATTGAGACTGGGCCTAACAAGCCAGTTTACTAGAAGGGTTAATTAGATTGTATGAAGATTGGAGTAGGCCTAGCTTAGTTGGGATAAACAGTGTGCTCAGGGAATAGATGTTTTACTGCCATTGATGTTGTTGAATTAATAAGTCATCAAATGGCCAATATTTATGCTTTCTCAGTAACATATTCTAACAAAAATATTCTAAGTATATTACTTATTAAATTAATTGTTATTTACCTTATGAATATTTTATAAGTGTTATCTAAAATATATGTTCTATAACAATTTTGCCATTTAGAATTTTTAATTAAAACTACTTATTGTTATTAAGAATCCAATCCTAAAGTATTAGTTTATTTTAATGAGACCTATATAAATGTTTATTTAGTTCATTAGCCTAGTTTCTATAGGATTGGTTATTGACATCCATAGATATATATTAAAACAACTTTGGTTAATTAAACTTAACCATCATGTACCTATATCCATAAGGACATACAGATCTTCTTCCTATTCTCGATCACCCTAAGCAAGGCAAGTATATATATGGTTTTGTTCATTTACTTTATGTCTTCTCCTCATTGGACACATTTGACATATCGTACATGTGGGACTCTAAGTCATACCACCTACCCCCAGCCGGTCATATATTCTAGTATATATTTCAAAATGTGCACATGTCAGGTTCTTTGTTATATTTCATGTTCAGGTTCAGATTATTCATGCTCAGTTCAGATCATGTATTTACTTTTCCTATACTTCATGTCTCTTCTACTTATTTCTTTATCGTGTTGTTCTTGTTCACTATCGTAGAATTGTACTTTACTCTGCTCCTGACTTGATACATGCAGGTGTACTTGAGGATATCGTTCCACCTTTCTGGCCAGAGCCTGGATCTTAGCTGAGCAGGATGAAGCCATGACTTAGATTTAGAGGCTACAATTTAGATTGTTTAGCTTTACTTCTAGATATTGTACATTGAGATTTCATAATTGTATTTTATTCTGGTTACCGGATTTGTCTCCGGTATTATTTCTTTTAAGTTGTAATAACGACTAGTATTGTAGTGACTCTCTGGGACGTTATAGATGATGTGATGTTTTATTTTATCTGGTGACTTTGAGTTTTCCTTAGTATTGTATAGCTTACTATATTGCATTTTCCAACATAGATTGGGCGTGTCCGACTCGTTTTCGATATTCGGAGCGGATTGTGACTGGTGTGTGTGAGTGTAAATATATGTGTGTGTGTGTGTGTACAAATATAAATACCCTAAATATGTGTGTGTGTGTAAATATATGTGCGTGTATACAATATAATAGCCTAATAAATTCCTAAATCCAAATACCTATTCTCTCTCGTCTTTTCCCAGTCCCAAAGGTCACGGGAATAGCACGTGACACGGCTGGTACAAACTCAAGGGTGAATTCAATCTTTATAACCCTCAAGTAATGTACGAAAACTGTCTAAGATAGGGTCTAAATGGCAAGTCAACTTTATCTCAATCCACAAATAATAATCTTAAGTGGGAACCAAATGAATTAATGCTGATCAAACAATAATATACTGTGGCCACTTGAATATAAATACAAGAATAAATAATTTGCAATAAGTTGGCCAGACCTTAGGACAATCATCTAAACTAGCTCATAACAAAATGTAAGCTTGTAAAACTAGGCTATAAAGCTGAAGATGTCATCATAAGCTATAAAGATGAAGAACGACAAAATACCACTAGCGATACCTGAATTTTGAGATGAAATCGTCCACCAATCTACCCTTCTATTCTAAGAGTCTCAACAATATTTAGAGAGATCACCAGTTTCTCAGAGGACTAGTATGGTACATAAAATACCAAATGTAACGTATAAATATGTGTAAAGGAATGACAGAAATAGGCACTCTACTTCTAAACAAACTACATGAAATGTAACATCAAGACAATGTTTAACACTTGCGCTAACAGATACAGGTACCATCACAACCGTAGCTCATCCAAAACTAGCGGCCAACAGAATAATCACAATCGCATCTCCTCCAAGAATAAAGACCAGCAAAATAACACAATCGTAGTATGAAACTACGGCCAACAAATCATCATACAACCGAAGCTCATCTAAACTATCATCCACAGAATACTATCATATAGGCCACATGCCTAGTAAATGTCCTATCTGTCTCAATGAACTATACATGTGTTCAGTCAAGTCAACTCAAGTCAAATACAGGTAACATGTCAAGGCATTTAAAGTGAATATGACTCAGGATAAAGCAATACTATCAAGACCTATACATGAATTAGCAGAGATATATAGTATGAAGAAAATATCGTACGTGCCCCTAAATCGAGAAAAATAACAATGACATGAACATGAGAAGCGGTACCAAGTATGACTGAAAGAACAACAATCGAAAATGCATGAAAAAACTGTACAGTGGGCAAGGTATACATGCCTGAAAATTTGTCCAATTCCACTGAGGTTGCCGTATCAAAGTATAGTCAAACCCTAGATAACCAAGAAACCTATTAATATTATTAACTATGATTTATTTAATTATGTAGGATACTCTTATAACTTATTATTAATATGCAAAACATAGCCAAATGTTAGTTTAGAAAACTTCTTTCAGTACTATATATGGGTTTTATATGCATAGGCTATACTCTGAAATTTATCATCTAGGTGCCATGTAGCATTATATTTTCAAGTACACATATAATGAAAACATGCTTACTGTTTTTAAGTGAAATGGATTTGCAACTAAAGGGTTTTATGGAGAGGGTTTAATTAAAATTTACTTTCCCACTCAATATATGGACTGAAGCTAATATTGAGAGGTGCTTACCTTCTTATTTGTTTCTACACCACTATACACTATCTATTACAGGGTGACTACACAGGGATGTTTTCAAAAAACTACACAGGGATGGTCTACATCTAGTTGGTTTCCACGCTCGACACGGTTGGTTGGCCAAGGTGTGTCACGGCCGGGCACGAGGTCGAAGGCACATATGCGTGGATGGAATGGCACTGATTCTGGGATGATGGCTGGGCTGTGGCATGGTCGACAGACCAAAGGCTAATATGGGCAGGTGCAGCGGAAGGGAAGGCTGTAGGACGAAGGCTTTGACGAGTCCGCTTGGCTGCGACAATTGGTGGTGTCACATGTTGGTATCAACAATAGGGTCGTCGTGTGCTCGACAAGTCCATGAAGGATGGTGCCGAATGGATTGTTCGACAATAACTACCAATGACGATGCTCATGCATACGGGGTACTCTTCAGTTGGGTTCTACTTATAGGGTCACAGGGCGCCCGCGAGTCGCACGACATTGAATGCCGACGGAGCGGTGGTATTCCGATGCTGGTCGCGCGGGATCTGCTGTCGAGGACCGACGCTTGGCTGGCCCGCTGGCCGGTTTATATGGCACCTGGGCTCGTGGAAGGTGGCCGGAGGGTGTCTCACAGGTGGTTGCACGACGCTGGGAGGCGCTCTGATGACACAACTTTTGTGGTTGCTGCTGCGTCACTAGGTGGCGTCGCAGGGTGTCCGGTACCACCTGGACGTCTCTAGGTCAAACCCAGGGAAGTGCGGGAACACATGACAACGGTATTCAAATAGAAGGAGATTCGGTTTGTATATAATGTTACTATATAATAGGAAAACTTAGATGGTGAAACTTTTGAATTCCGAAAATATCCTTACATACTTATACTAATTAAAATAGTTCATTAATTTTAATAAGGACACCTTAGTAATTAGGAAGACTATCATTTGGTCTTCCTAAAGAGTCTTCCTAAACTACTTAAGAAATATTAAAATACGTGCAAGACACTGCACATATGCTAGTATAGATAAAGAGGTAGAGATGTTTGAATAGGTTATTATATTGAATTTTAGCATGCGGCTTGGCTTAGGATTTTTTGGGTTATTTTATTTAGAGAAGGATTCATGTGGAATTTAAGTAATTTAAGTACTGTCAGGCATTATCGTATAGAGTATGGATAGGGCTAGGAAGTTTAAAGTATTTCATTCGAGATTGGTATTAGATCCAATACTAATTTATGCTCAGAATACATAATTCTAAGCTAAACTTATATATATATATATATATATATATTATATATAATATATATAATTATAATATATATATATATATGATATATATATATATATTTATGCTCATACATAAGATTCTAAGCTAAACTTATATATATATATATATATAATATATATATATATATATATGTATTCTGAGCATAAATATATATATATATATATATATATTCTATATATAATATATATATATATATATATATATTATTTATTGTATTATTAAATAAATATTACGAGTAAATAAATATTTATTGTTTATCCTATATAATTAGATATCCTAAGATATAGGGGCTATCTTCATATATTTGTTTATCCTATGAATACAAGGATATACAAAAATTATTTACTCTTATATTTATTTTATAATACAATAAATAATATATATATATATATATCTATATATATATCTATATATATATATATATATCTATAATAATAATTGCCTATTACTTAGGATTTGGTGCTAATTAGAAGAGGTAGCCTAGAAATATTTGAATTTGGGTACGAGGTTTATAACCCCCCCCCCCCCCCCCCCCCCCCCCCCCCCCCCGCGCAGAGAGAAGCAGTGGCGGCAGCAACTACGGCTCAGGCCGCTGCACCTCCAACCGTTGTGACGCCAGGCCACTGTCGTACTCTCCGTGCTCACCGTCGTAGGCCAGCGCCGACGTCTCCGGCCAACCGTGGCAACAACAACAGCCAACAACATTAGCAACAGCAGTAACGACAGCAGCAGCAACCGCCGCCGCAACCACCACAGTGCGGCCCCCGTGTCCTCCGCGTGCTGGCGAGTCCCTCCACGATAGCCCTCTTCATCCCTATCACGCGACATAGTCGATTCGTGATTTTGCACGAGATTCCGTCGTGACGCACGAAGATTTGAACTCAGAATTGGTGTTACGTCTCAGCAACTTTGTGTACCTTTTCTGGACAATTCGACCGACACAATCTCGGTATATATCCATTCGCTCTTCTAAATTTGAAACGTTAATTCGATCGTTTGATAGATCAAAACCGGCCACCAAGTTGGCTGTTTAAACACGTTTATTTTTGGACAATTTTGTGGAACCAACTTTGTAGATTCATTTCTCCCTCATCGAAGCTCGGTTTGACGAACCCCCAACTCTAATGCATGGAAGTTATAACCACCTTTGACAAGTAAAGTTTTTAGTTCTATACGATGTCGTTTGGTTGATTGAAATCGACACAAAAGTTGATCGTTCAAAATCGTAATTTCCAACATATAAAATTAAAATTTTGAACGTGGGACATCGGATTCTAAATCTGACACCATCCTTCGACTCGTAGCGTCATTCTGGCCAGGATTGACATATAATTTTTCAAATTTGGACAACCTTTATCGTGAAACATTTTTGGTTTAAAGCGGGGTCCAACGACGGACATCATTTTGACCTAAAATTATCATTTTGTCCCTACATCCAAATTTGGACTTTTGGGTAGCCAAACTTAGCTTCTTTTTTTTATTCCATGACTGATGGTAATGTTTGTTTTAGCATTCAGAGATGTTTACAGAAGAATTACTTTTGGTGTTCCTATTGATTTGACGATTTAGTTGCGACTTGTTGTCTAGTTAACGTACAACCTCCAGGCAAGTATACCTTGCCGAACTTTACAGTATTTACATGCATTTCTATATTGCCATATTTTTCTTTCTTACTTAGTTACATATTTCTTCTGATTTATGTCATTGTATTTTAACATTTTACGTGCACGTTGATTGTTCCCATTTTCTATATTACTTGTCCTATTTTCTTATCTTGTTCATGTATGTGCTCGTGATAGAATTGCTTAGCATGTCACATATCCCTTAACATTGACTCGATTATGATTCTTGTACAGTTTGGACTTGACTTGACCTAAGATGACTTGATTGACTTGACTCGTAATTCTAGGCAAAGACCATATTAGATGATGACTATACTTGACCACTTTCTATTGTGAGCCCCTACCGAGTTGCGATCTATAGGGCCTTAGCTCCCACCGAGTTGCAATTTTACCCTGATTTACTCATAGTCACATTTATTAGCACGATTCTCGATATTGGCATGCCATTTCCTTTATGTTTCAGTCTTTACTTTTTACACTATTGCGTGTCTTTTCATGCTTGTTATTAATGTCAAAGTAGGCTTGTATATTATGTATCTTGCTAGTCCCCTGAGGGTACCTGGTGATCTCTCCAGATTTGCTAAGCTCGTTCGTAGATTAGATGGAGGATTGATGATTGTTTTTCCAGGATTTTTGGTATATATTTAGTTAATATTTTTATATTCGTCCAATATTTTATTTTATTTTACTTTGCATGATGCTTTATAGCCTTGTTTTGCAAGGTTTGTTCTTCTTCAAAAACATGTTCAAGATAATTGCATTAGAGTATGGTCCAGTTTGTTGCATATTGTCTTTTCTTGTTACTTGTAGGAACTAGTATGTTAATGTCAGACCATCATTAGTATACTTGGTTTACACAAGAGTTATCTTCAGTGGATTGAGATATAGGTAGTTATTATAAACATGTAACTTATTTTAGACAACTTATACGTATTCGAGCTGGGCTAGAGTCCTCTCGATACGTAGCTGGCATGCATACGATCTCCTAGTCCTACATATTTTAGGAATGGAGCATTACAGCATGTCCAAGCGAAGCTCCGCGGCGAGCAAACCATTATCTGCATCCTGTAAGCAATCTAGTGGAAGATTATTATAATCCTCTTGCGTACTGATAAGACCCACTCTACTTAACCGACATTAAGTAAAATTTTGAATCGGGCAACTTAATTTGTTATCTTTCTATCTTTACCTTAGGGTCCGTTTCATGGCATATCGTAAGCAGTAAATTATGTATGCATGGTAAACATTTAATCTTTGATTCTCACAAGTCGCAGGCTATATATATCAATCTCGTGTTGTTTCATGGTGAATTTTTACCCACATCAACACACTCACCCTTGCATCGAGGCAAGATGAATATGCCTACCATCTTTTATTGTCATGTTATAAGTGATCTTTGTGCAGGATCAGTGTACCTGCATCATTCAGCCCATTGGCCTCTATCTCTGTAAATGTATTTTGCCCCAGAATGGACTATATTAATCTTTTCTCATATTTTGGTAACCCGACGTCCTCTCCGTAAGGGTTGCTATCCCAATAATCGGAGAACATCGAACTTACCATCATTACGGCATATCACATCAATAACCGATCATAAATCGTCTTAAAGATGTGCACAAGATTCGCCATCCCTCCTAGGCCGAACGGTCCCGAGGCCCTGGCCAATACACGTTCCAGGGAACCACATACCCGTGCACGGGCTATATCTGAAGTCCATTTGACCATGCAATACGCATCTAACTCATACAACCAAACATTGTCTGAGTCTAAAACTCAAACTTCACATCAAATCGTATTTCTATTCTTTCTTTCAACATTTCCAATCTTTTTTTTCAATATTTCGTCGCTTCGATTCAATGTTGTGTGGATTGAAGCCCCAATTTAATGTTCAAATGAACGATTGAAGATCCAAACATTTCCAAGGCAACATACTACAATTGACAGTTTTGTGGCATTTGTGCCGCAACTGCTTACTTCATACATGAAGTATATTTTTTGATATTCTATAACTTAACATTTATTGTTATGCAATTCATGCAATTGATGCACGCCTTGACTTTATCTTTTCAATATACTAGACATATTTTCTTTTCCTCCGACTCATGCACTTGAGGCACACATCAATAGGGTATTCAATGATCTACATCTCGTACACTGAGGCACTTGTATCGATCTAGTCTTTCAATGTTCTAGCCTTCTAACGCTAGCACGGAGGCACGACTTTGATAGATGTTCTACGACTCATGCCTTGAGGCATGCTTTGATTCAATTAATCAATGTTTCGTGGCTCATGCATTTGATGCACTCGTCGATACAGTTATCCCCTGTTCCATTTTGATTCATGCACTTGATGCCCATTTTGCCAACACGGACTATAAATTCTCTCACTCGAGCCACGCCCGTGTACTCGATCGTTTAACTTAGCATACAAAGGTACATTTTAATTAGGCATGACAAAGTAGGAAAGAATGGTCAGTCCTTCCACCTTATGCCGATATGCTAGTCGTTTAGTCAAGTTGATGTGGCTCGATTCCATAACTTCGTTGCACGGTGTCACGACCCGTACCGCTTTTCGGGATGCAAGTGCGTGAGCAAGTCAGCTACATATCAAGCGGACTCCAGCCCGACTCGAGTACGCATAAGCTGTCAAGATCATAGTATCATGGCTAATATGGTAATCTACATTGTATCTCAATCCACAAGAATATTTAAGACAAGAATGAACAAGTATGGGTCGTGGTCTGCAGCCCACTAGCATATATGTCCGATTAGACTCTAAGAATAATATGAGTCTATAAAGCTAAGCTGATAAGCAGGATATATCATAAAAGCACGAGAAAGATAGTAAATTAATAACGCTAACAAAATACCTGAATCATGCGATTGAAGTCAACTACCACATGCTCAGCTAATTAACTCCATACAATCAGCTACCTGAAGAGATCATCAGGTCCTCAGAGGACTAGCAAGATACATAAAACATGCCTACTAATATGACAGTAAATAACATGTATGGAGGATAGGAACACTGCAAGAAGAACATCTAAGGACGACGAGTCGTGTGGAAATGTAATACTAGACTTGGCTAACTATTAATCAGATCTCCTATAGCTTGTAGTACAATACAAGATACTCCCAATCTATAGTGTTTCAATTGACGTACAAAGCAGGATACTCTCAGTCGAGATTAGCCAATTCTAGTATCGATCTCCTCTCCTAAAGGATATAAGGTCAAGTAGACTCCTATAAATCGTAGTACAATGCAAGATACTCCCAATTCATAGTGTCACAAATCAAGTCAATCAATCAATCAATATATGCTATAGGTCGTAGTATAATGCAAGATACTCCCAATCTATAGTATGTCTCAAGTCAGTCAATCAAGCAATATCAAGATAAAAAAATTGGTTATAGGTCGTAGTACAATGTAAGATACTCCCAATCTATTGTATATCTCAACTGTAGTACAATGCAAGATACTCACAGTCAAGAATGGTCAAGTCAAGAACAAGACATAGAAACAGACAACTCAATCACGAGACAAGGTAACATAAAAAGACCAATAATCAAGCAATGTCGAATATCCTATACGTGCACGTAAATCTAGAAACAAGTAAAATAGTCGATGACAAACCAATCACAATATGGAAAACAGGTAACCATATGAAAGAAGTATAATAGAAAAAAATAATATAAATACTGCATATGTTCGGCAAGGTATACTTGCCTGAGGGTTGCACGAGAACCAACAATATATCGCCAATTAACAAGTCAGAAAGTCCAAGTCTCACAACTGCCTCCAAAAGCTGTAATAAATATTACCAACATTTTCAGATTAGTCAAATTAGCTAGGATTGACTGTCCTTAAGTCAAATTCTGGACACAGGGGTAAAACAGTAATTTTAGGTCAAAACGGTATCCGCCGTTGGACCCGCTTTGCACCGAAAAGTATGCTAGGGTCAATGGTCTCTAAAGTCGTCAAACTATATGTCTACGAATTTGTTTTGATGATACGATTCCAATCGTATGTCTAAAGTCAGATTCTGGCAGGCCGTGCACAAATCGCTCGTTGAATCGGATCGTGGGGCCCGCAAAACGGCGATCCGATCAACTGTTTCAGAATCAGACCAAACTTGGTATATAGGACCAGAAAAATGATACGGTCCTGTTGGTGTAAGTTTTGTCTCGAACTGATGAACATGCACAAAGTAATTGAAAAATTTGTAAAGAGGCCGATACGGTAAATTTCGACGGATATGCATCAAATTCGTCGCATACACGCGACCAATTTGAATTCTGTCAAATCCCACATGTCCGCGAAGTCGATACGCACCTTAGTTGCATTCAGTTCGTGACCACATCGCCCGTATTGGTGGGACGGACCCCGTATCAGAAAATTTTATAATTTTAAAAACAGATTTTTCTTGGTTTTCAAACTGGATTATCTTACTGTATAAACAACTAAAAATAAAACAAATAGTGGGGTTTCCATATCGGTTAGGTCCTCTAGAAATCAGTTCAACTGTTTATAAAAATTTTCTTCGGATTAGAAGATATTTGCCTTCCAAACAGTGTCTGGATCGAAATTGTTCTGTCTAAAAGCAGACTTTGTGTCAACTTCATGTTAATTTTTAGGTCGATTCCTACTCGTTTTCATTCAAACTTATCTAATGGGTTTGAAGGTGTATATATGGGGTTCATACCTGAAGAAACGGCTCGGGAAATGGTTGTGCAGGTGCGAAAAGAACTCGCGACGAAGTCGTACCGCTGCTCGCCGCTTCTGTTATGGCTGTGCGCGTAGCACTGCTGTCCATGCGGCTTTCGTAACCCGTTGCGGCCGCGCGCGGCGGTCCAGGGCACGCAGGAGTCGGGACTGGTGGGGCTGGTGGAGGCGACGGCGTTCGATCCCAGTCTAGGTTTTTTTGTTCTCTCCCTCTCTCTCGCACATAAATAATGACGGGGTGGGTCAGGATTTTCGAAAGGGAATGGGATTTCGGACGGGCATGTGGCCTCTTGGCCCCCTAGGCGGGCCTGGGCTTCCATGGCTCGGGCTGACGTGGGGTTTTCCTTTTAGTTTATTAAAGCTTATATATATACTATATATACGTTCACGTATATATACATATACATACATGTATATTATATATATATATATAGATAATATATATATATTATATATAGATAATATATATATATATCTATATATATTATTGTATATACTTCCTGATTTAATAAACTAGAACATATTTTTAATAAATACTAACAGTTCTAGAATATTTACATCATAATATTATATATATATATATATATATTATATATTTTTATATACATAAATATATTATATATATAAATATATAATATATATAATATATATATATATATATATATATATAAAATATATATATATATATATATATATATATAATATAATATATATATAATATAGTATATATATATATATATATATATAATATATATATATATATATATATATATATATATCTATATATAAAATATATCTATATATAGCTATATATAATATATATATATATATATATATATATCTATATTTATATACACATGTATACATACATAACTATATGACTTATACATAACTATATGACTTATGTAATATATTAAACATAAACTTATTGCATATATTATAATTATATACCATTATAAAATTACTCAAAAGGCTATAGCAGGAACTATCAATATATCTATAGATATATATATATATATATATATATATATAATATATATATATATCTATATATATATATATATATATATATATATATATACAAATATGTCCTAATTAAAGATCCTAATTCCAAAAATCGTATTTCCAGTAATATTATCACATTTCGAAAACGAATAAAATATATGTATATAATAGATAGCAAATAATACATTCAATATCATTTTTAAAATTCACTCACTAAATTATAAAATGTGCTATGGTTAAATACACATCTATATGTCTACATGGACACCGTTGGTCGCACTACACGACTACATGGGCTTGGACTCATTTCGGGTCCAGTCCGGGCTAGAATTATACAGCCGGGTCTCCTAAAAGTCTATAATCTAATAATAAATAGTTAAATTATTTTTTATGGGTCAAGTCGCAATTTGGCCTGGTTTTTCTAGTTAGGACACGCTTATGGCTGGGTCTTCCTTGGCATGGCTAGTATACTAATCAAGGTACGCCACTGCACTATTCGTGTTATGATTCCTAATTGTCTGGTACTTCAAACTCAACCATGGCTAAAGTCATCTACCGTAATAATTCACTAAATAATTCTTTATAAAATTCTAAAAATCACCTTTTAAATCAAATAAAAAAATATTTCAAAAATTTTCAGGAAGAGAAGTTACACACGGCCAACTCTTCTGACTTAGCCATCGAGTCCTTCATACTCTGTTGAACTAATTGACTAACTCGGCCTACCGTACCCATGTCTCAATTCGTTGCGAGGCCATACTTTGGTTTTCAGCGGACTCCATTATAAATAAGGCAAAAGATCAACCTCTTATAATTCAACGTAAAAGCTTAGACTGCACATAAAACCAACTAAAATCAATACTTTTCGAATCGAACTTATGCTTTGCATCGATTCGATTTATTTGATCTTCGAATCAACTCAATATTTTCTCTCGGGCCAATTTAATACTTGTATTGATTCGACTCGATCCATTCTTCGGGTCAACTTACTTCTTCGATTCAACGACTCATTGTAATGTACCGTACAGTGTAGGGAATTACATAATATACCACTTAAAATAAGGTTCATCCTCAAACCGGAACCACCACTCAATCTATGTGTTCCTCTCAATCGTTTTGCGGTCTAATTCCACTATCAATGTTGTGTTCAAACGTTCATGCAAGCTTTCATTAACGTATCTTAAACCTTATTGCAGCTTGATTTGAATTCAGCATACAACTTAGTTTGGATTGTACAGATATTTTAGGTGTCCCAAAAATATATGTATTTCAACCAATTCCAGTGGAAGGAATTTGGAACAAAGCTAATAGGTAAATTTTAAATCCTCGAATACTTGCCATCTCGTACTCTCGATTGGACTTGATCTCTAACGTCTGTTCTAAATTTTTCTCGAGCATATGCATTATTCGATAACACATGATCCTCCAACAAAGTCTCTGCACGCAACACAATTCAAAATCATATTTCTCATTCCATAAGTTTTATATTGACCATCAAACTTATGAGTCACGTCAAGACGTCGCGCATCCGATCGCAACGAATCTCTACGATGCCTTCGCATCTAACTGTTATTTGCCTCTTTACGTAACTTAAGTCATTACCCAACAACTTATGAAGCCTAGCTTCCTATTCATGTCGATATGATCATCCTTTTTTCTGAAGTAACATTGCATCAATATCTGGAACTACCCCCGCTAGGTAACTTACCTAGACATCGTGCTTAAATTCTCCCGAGATAACTCAAATTGACAATGCTCAAAGTCAATGATATTTATGACACAAAAGTTTACTCAAGTCAACAATGGTGAAAGGCAACAATCGCTTTGACACAAGGTCTTCTTCGATGCGTCTTATGTTCAATTTCTATCGAGTATAAAATTTCTAACCAAATTCTCAATCCCAATCACAACTTTATTTGTCTTCCTACAACGAATATAAGTTCAATTCACGTAAGCTTAGTTGCTATATGAATTTAAATCCAATGATATGAATCAAAAGTCATTATCTTATCGCTCACACTCGTGCATAGCACGATTCTCGCTGTCGCCTATCCGTAATACTAAGTTCGTTTGTGAATTGCCATTTCGATCGTCGACCAACATAATCATTGAGCATTCATCCAACTAATCATCAAAAGCCGACAATATCATTCTCAGTCGAAGTTGTTCCATCAATTCCTGAAACAATTATTCGATTGCCTAGACTTATCATCAACATGCACCATATCACATTCGTTCTCGAAGCAATTTCATATGTGACATCTTATGGGTCTCCATCATTTACTTTGATTTGACGGTCAAGTCTTCTAGGGTCAGTTGTCCTGATGCTACGCTCGATAATTATAGATCATTAACAAAGGATATTTACTACGAACCATGTTATATCTTATATTGAAGCCAAATCATAATCTGACGAATTCTATAGGACTCTACCCAAATCCAGTTATAACTATTTCTACCTGCACAACTGAGGCGCAACTATCCTCCGAATAAATTATGCACTATCGTCGATGATTCCATATTTCGTGAAACATCTACTCATCCAGAGTCTGAGTCCACTACCCATGGTCAATATCTAAGCTGCCATATGCGAGAAACTATCGTTAATGGCTTTATAGTCTTGTCCTGATCAATCACAAATATTACGATCAACCAGTTCCATGTTCTCGTATTGCTAATTACAAAATCTCAATATCGTAGCCCGCTCCATTTTGTATTCTCACATTGTGTTTACATTTTCTTGCGTATCAATTTTGATAGCGCGAGAGTCAACTTTTAATCTGTATCAACGTCAACTTAACTTGCATCGCATATATCCAAGTTCATAACAAACTTTTCTATATGCATCACATCGTTTTTCGATTTGCCGCAACCCACTATATTTTGATCATGAAATCGAGTTTCCAATTGTCCAGCATTGAACCTTCGAGTTATACGATCATACCCTCTAAGTTTTACGCGATTCAGTCGTACTCAAATAGTTTTTCTCAATATAACCAACTATTTTCTTACACCCGATTATCCATATTAACCAATATTTCATCGAGTTTGTAATTCGTACGATCCGATTACAATTTGCATTGCCCAACATTTTTATCAAGCTCTTTATTCATGCAACCCAATTATAACTTTGATTTTCCTGTCCAATCGATTTGATGATTGCCTCAAAGCATAATCAGTTCGCAATTCTCAGCTATTCGATCGACTTAAAAAATTTTGTCTGATGTATAATTCAATGATACAAGATCATGCCTGATCGTTATAACCAATCATCGAAGAACACTTGCATCAGTATATCTTCATACAAATTTTCAATCGAGACTAGATACTATCTCGTCCGTTGTAAACAAACCTTCTGTAATTCACATAATTGTTTTGACGTATCTATCGCACAAGTGGTATAGCGTATACCACTCAGAAATTAAGTCGTTCATCGCATAAGTGGTATGGCATACACCACTCAAAATTGAGTCATTTCTCTCGCATTATACCTGATATGAATCCACATTTATTCTGAACAAACCATCCTACGGTGAACATATCGATCACAAACTTATCTTTTGATTAAATCAAAGTTTGACACAACTCGGCCAACGCCAATTCAAGTTGGGCTTACAACCGACCCGATACGTTCCTATCTTCTACGATTTTATATTTCTATTTGTCGCATTTTGTGCAACATTTCATTTTCAACATTCAAGCCATTATTCGAATCCGTTCGACACATTCGATATCAACTTTCATGTTCATATGCAACGCATCATCTTAGTTATCAACTTTGTTGCATTCATGCAACAACATCTCACGACTTTCCATATTGGTGCAACCAATACCCCATAATTTGCTGCACTTGATGCAGCTAACATCTCTCTTTCAACTTGCTGCATTGAAACAACAAACATCTCATGACTTGTACCTGATGCAACTATTATTTCATGGCTCGTTGCACTTGATGCAACCAACATTTCATGACCTTTGCTCGGCAATATCTTGTAAATTTTGTAACACTTGCGACAAAAATACGTAACATTTTGTATGGAACATCCAGTGCGGCATCGAGTAGAGTCAAAAGCTATTTGATCGTGATAGGAAAATTTCTCGAATTGAAACAAAATAAATCATCCTGAGGAAATTGAACCTAGAGCACTGATACCACTTTGTCACATACCGACCCACTGAATCGTTTGTCCTTGCATCGATTCAGCCGAATCGATTGTCCTCGCTAGGGCATGATGTCGTACGAGCCTGGAGTTGCAGTCATACAAGGCTAGATGATTCAAATCTTTAAAATAACTATCTCAATTCAAAATTTGGAGCAGAAGAAAACAGAGTCACATTGAAGTTACACAGAGTATATGAAACAATTCTCTTTATTTAATAAGTTGCAGAATTACAAAGGCTTTTAATTGCCCAAATGAATCTGCCAGATTGGCTTACGATACTCTTTAACTCTCTACCCTACAAAAGATTTTATCGTTCCATACATCATATCTCCTATATCTCGGCCGTATCATCATGTTGCAAGTCTGAGCTTCAATGCGGTCGCCGTGAGCAAACCATTACCTGCATCCTACAAGCAATTTAGTGGAAGATCAGTACTAATCCTCTCGCGTACTGATAAGACCCACTCTACTAAATAGACAT
Source organism: Iris pallida (assembly GCA_029216955.1). NCBI lineage: Eukaryota > Viridiplantae > Streptophyta > Magnoliopsida > Asparagales > Iridaceae > Iris > Iris pallida. Next base: position 13,763,882 of record JANAVB010040216.1, on the reverse strand, counting down.
TAAGTAAATTTATGAATCATGAAACCAAATTTCTGATCTTTCTATCTTTGCCTTAGAATCGGTTTCATGCATATTGTAAGCAATAATGCATGTATACATGGTAAACATGTTATCTTTGATTCTTATAAGTAAGCAGGCAACATATATCAATCTCGTGTTGTTTCATGGAGACTTTTTACCCACATTGACACACTCACCGTTGCATCGAAGGTGACTGCGCCTACCATCTTTTTCTATCATATTATAAGTAATCTTTGTAGATATGTGTACCTGCATTATTCAGCCTATCGGTGCCTATCTTTATGAAAGTATTTTTGTACAAGAATGGACTATATTTTTCTCATATTTTGGTATCCCTGCATCCTCTTCGTAAGGGTTGCTATCCCAATAATTGAAGAATGTCAAACTTACCATCATTATGGCTTATCACATCAGTAACCGGTCGTAAATTGTCTAAAAGATATGAATAAACAAGATTTATCATCCATTCTAGGTCGAGCCGTCCCGGTGCCCCAGCCAATTCACGTTCAAGGGAACCACATACCCGTGCACGGGCTATATCTCAAGTCTATTTGACCATGCAATATGCATCTAACTCATACAACTAAACATATTCTGAATCTGAAACTTGGACTTCACATCATCTCGTATTTCTATTCTTTTTTTCAATATTTCCAATCTTTCTTTCAATATTTCGTCGCCTCGATTCAATGTTCTGTGGCTCGAAGCCCCAATTCAATGTTCAAATGAACGACCCGAAGGTCCCAAACATTTCTAAGGCAAAATACTACAATTGATAATTTTATGGCATTTGTGCCACAACTGCTTACTTCGCACATGAAGTATATCTTTCGATGTTCTATGACTTAACGCTCATTGTTATCCAATTTGTGCATTTGATGCATGTCTCGACTTTATCTTTTCAATGTGCTAGACTTAGGTTCTTTTCCTCCGACTCATGCACATGAGGCACGCCTCGATAGAGTATTTAATGTTCTACAGCTCGTGCACAGAGGCACTCGTGTCGATATATTCTTTCAATATTCTAACCTTCTAACTCGGTACTGCACATGGTAGTTCGCGGTTGTGGTCTTGTGCGTGGCTTGCCATGTAGACGGAGCACGGTGGAGGTGTACGGCTGCACTAGGCACGATCGGTCTCGCCATCGTAGGGGATAACGGAAGGTGACACAGATTTTGTGTACGAGGGTTTACCGGGATCAGCTCACCGGAGTCACGGGGGTGTTGTCTTTTGTGATGGGCAGCGTCTAGGGAGTCTTTGGCCATGGAGTCCGACAGATCTGGTAGAAAAATAGAAGGGTCTGCAGGTGGTGACCCAGGAGAGTTAAGGCGACTTAGACAGCAGAGGACGGTCGCAGGCGGGTGTCGATGGGCATGGCTAGTGGTCGTGCTGGACGTGACCGATGGGTGTGTAGTTGTTGTTGATGGTGGTGTTGGTTTGCTGACATTTCAGCTTGGTGGTGCCGACGGGGTAAAGAGGAGTTATAGAAGACATGGATAGCTATGATGGAGCAGCACTGATGGTTCTGTAGGATGGGGTTGGCCCGAGTGACCAGGGTCTGTCCTGACGACAAAGCGGGAAAGAAGTAATGGTGGCGTAGAGACGGCGGTTATGGTGTGACGTATGGCAGGGAGCGACCGGAGGAGGCAGTTTAGGTTAGGATTAGGATTTTTAGGATTTTTGTGTCAGGGTGTACTGGGAATGGTGTCGGGTTGGGTCCGACACGGGGATGGTGGCGAGAAGATGCGTCCGGTTGTGTCAGACATAATAATTGTTATGTAAGTGCAATAATCAGAATAATAGAAAGACACCCGGTGTTAGATCTGAGGCCAATACGGGCTGACACGAGGAAGGTGGACACAGACACGATGCACACACAAATTTAGGTAAAATTTTAGGCTATGAGACTTCTCAGAAAAGGAGCAAGGGAGCTCTTCTTAAATAGGAGGTGGAGACTACTAGTTCGATAAGGATTAGAAAATTTAAACCTCAATAGATAAATCGCATATTTAATTTGAATCCATTTAAAAACAATTCCATAAATTCAAATCCAAATTTAAAACTAGATAATCTTTATCTTTATTTTAAAACTATTTAAAAATTAAAATCAATAAAATCGAATCCTAATTTAAATTACAACAAATAAATTTAAAATATCTTTTTATAAATTAAAAATAATTTCTAAAATTTTTAAAAATTAAAAATATATATGAATTTATTTTCATGTATCTCGCATGCGAATAATATATTTATATAAAACATTATTTTCTAAATTATTATCTATACTTATACAAAAATTAAAATAGCCTTTATATATAATAAGAATAAAAATAAAGTTTGGAAAATCTCATGCGATGCACTTTATAACTTTAAGCAAATAAAAATATTTACTTATACTATATTGAAACAAAATATCTATATTTATATATTAAAAAATAAAAAAATTTCTTATATTAAAAAACAAATACTTCATATTTACGTACTCGCACTTGACATACAATACCAAATAAATTAATTATAAAAATAAAAAATTAAAGTAAAATTTTAGGAGGTTTACAGCTTACCCAACTTACAAGAATTTCGTCTTCGAAATTAAGAATTAACTAGAGTAGGTAGGCTAGATTAGATAGAAGAGTTTTTCAATAAGAAAACACAATCCAAGCATTGGAGAAGGAAGGCATACAACAAAAATAAGCAACTTAGATAATCGCAAATTTGATAGAATAATGGATATAGTTTAGATGATCACGAGCATGACAACCCATCCATCTCTAATTCAATCAACACTACCCTCAATATTTAAATGTGTAACTCAAAATAGGTTAATAACTTTCCTGATCTCAATTTAGTATCAATAACTCAATATTTGAGCCATGTTTAATATTGTCATGATCTTTGAATCGTCACTATCATCTTATTAATAATAACTCTTTACAATTTGATTTCTCTGCAAACTTATATTCCATAAAACTCAAATTTCCTTAAAACACTTTTCTTTTCTTCTTTATTTAATTTGAATAATTATCCTTAAGAATCTAACACACAAAAGTTTTGATTTCTCAATTTTTTTTTTCAAATTTGATATCTTATAATAGAATTTTAATAAGTCGAAAACTTGGAATTTAATAACTTTCTAATCTTCTTCTTCCAACACACACACACACACACACACACACACACACACACACACACACATATAATATATATAAATATATATATATATATATATATATATATATATATATATATATATATATATATATATATATATATATATCCTCAACCTAAATTTTGTCCTTCATAATTTCCTTGAAAGTTGAAATTCAATAAACCCTCAATCAATATAGTCGAAGTAAAATCAAACTCTTCTTAGTAAGAAATTCGTACTCATTTATCAAATAAAAAATTTCCATAAAGCACCAAAAATAAAAATTCCATCTCAATAGTTGGTTATCCTCGATAACTAATATCATCAAAACACTTTATTTTATCAATATATAAATCATTTTAGTCGAGGGCAAAAGCCAACCTTCTCTTTAGTAAAAATGTTGTATCCCTCCAATTAACATAGAATTTAATTCTTAAAGCACCAAGAGATTAAAAATTCTCATATTCAATATTTGATTAATCCTCGAAAATAATTTGTCAATCTAGAATCCCACAATCCTTGATTGTATTATCAAGACATAATGTTACATCATCACAACTTCATCTAATAGGGTATATTTCAACTTATGTTCAATCTTATTGTAACCCTACTTTCCCAAATTTGAGATTTTAGAATATTTTACTATTTTTGGAATATTTTATTCAAATTTATTTAGGATTATTGAATATTTTATTTGAATTTATTTAAGATTTGATTATTTACTAGATAATTAGTTATGATTTATGGAATTTATTTATAGTTGATTATGATTTTATCTTACCTGAATTATTTTATTCTGATTTTCTACTTTGGAGAATAGCATGACCTATTTGGTAGTTATGAAGTAGTGGCAGGTTAGTAATTTAGAAGAAAGCCTTTAAGAGGAAATATTCTAGAATTAAATTAATTGTTGATTAATTAATCTATAAGGTTTCCTCTAACTACTTTTCTAACTAACTAACTAACCTGTAACTAATTTCTAACTATTTCCTAACAACCGAACTTTGATCCCAAGTTTCATTCTCCTATAAATACCCCTAATTATTGTTACTCCTAATCATTCCAACCTAATTACTCCATATAACCATCATCTTCGTGTCCACCTTGTGTCCAGCCGTGTTCCCATATTTCATCAGTTTCTATTCTATTACAATTACATTCCTTGTGTCTGACACATAACACTTAACCAAAATACCACATTTGACACAATTTTTGTGTCCTGATTTCCTGGACATAGTTACAGAACACATTTCCTCTATTTTTGTGTCCAGCATAATACTGGACTCATCCAACAAACTCTATTACAGTACACAGATCAGACTCCCGAAACCCTAACCCTAATTCCTTATGGATCATCGCCGCCATGGCCGTCGTCTTCGCCAGAGCACCTCCATGCCTCGTAGCTCACCGGATCTTGAGCCGACGAACCACCACAACACCCAGTCAAGCCGCTGCTGTCTTCTGAGATTGGAGCTGCCTTCCCAACGAACCTAGTCGTACCTCCAAAATGGGTGCCTCCTCCTCACCGTATCCAATCGTGCCTTGCCAACGTGATCTCCATTGCCATCACCGGAGTGCAACATCTACCTCGACACCGTCTCCATATTTGGACATTCTCGTATCACCTACTCGAGCCCCGTATCTGCTGCCTCGGTTCGTGCATCCTCAAGCAGAGTGTCCTCTCTCGAGTACTGCGCCACTGCGAGCATCATGAGACTCCAGTCGTCGGTGCCATCTGAATCGTCGTCCCTTCCCAGAGCATCCTCCTCGTCCATGGCTCCTCCGGATCTGGAACCCTGTCACTACCACATTTCTAGGATAAGGGTATTTTGGTAATTTATATTTTTTTTAAATTATTTTATTAATATTTTTATTTATTACTTTTTGTGGTAGTGGTTCTTTTGGTTTAGCCTTAGATAACCATGTTTAGAGACTAACCATGATTAGAAGACTTAATTATCAATTAGATTTAAATTTTGAGATTAAATCCTAATTAGGAAACCCTTTTGAATTCATTTTAGGGGTTTTAGTTATTTCGGCTTGTGGGCTATTTGCTAAAAGGCTTTAAAAATAACTTAAGTTGTAGTTGGGCCTTATGACTCAACCCTAACCCTAAATCCTAGCATGTGGCCGGCCAACACAGCCCCCCTTATATAAACACATCATGTAGCCACCAAGCCATTTTTGCAAAACCCTAATTTCCACCTTCTTCAAAGTAGCCTCTATTCTCCAATTCTTATCCAAATCAGACCAAACGAATTAAGTTGTGATCCTTGGGAGGAGAGGAAGTTTCTAGAGGCTTGATAGCAAAGAATTGGAGGCGTTTTACCGTCGGATTTTGGGTGTCGAGGCGTTTTGGAGACTTTTGCATTGAGATTCCAACTCTCAATAGGTAAATGCTTCTAAACTCATTTAAATTCTAATTTTTCTTCATAGAAGCATACATCTACGTACCATAGACCCGTAGACCAAGTTTGGTATGATTTCGTATCCATTTGATATGTGTATCGGATGCGTGTCGGCGTATTATAACATATGTTTGATGAAATGCCTCAAAGAATTAAAAGTTGTTGTTTTTCAAAACTAATTTCATATATTTGTAGCCATATATAAGGGGATTCCAAAACCCTATTTTTGAGTTTATTTTGACACGATTTTCGTGTCCAAATCGGATACGGGGATGTAGCACGCGGCCCCGTGCACTGTCCTGCTGTCTGAGTGTCATAACTCGATGGATACGACACAGTTTGGGGTGAAATTTGGTGGACACGTGGGGGCAACCTCTTTCCACGTGCTCGTAAAATTTTACGAGGTTTCTTTGTGTGTGCACGAAGTTATCGAGGCCGCATGGATCTCGGCCTGCTGTGCACACGCACAAAAATTGGCTCTGACATGCGTTTGTAACGTGGAAATGAGGATACGAGGACTCAAAACAGGGTGTCCTATACCTAGCCCTATACCTAGGCTACCCATGGACATGAGCATGTGACACGAAGTCGTGTGTATCGTGTCCTACATTGCTCGACACGTACGCACGAGCACTGCTCTTCACAGTTTTGAGATACGCACTGACACGCTGTTTTGGACACTTCGTGGATACGCACACGACATGATTGACCCCCTCATGTTGACACGTATGTGGGCACACGTATGTGGGCACACCTTCCCAGAAATATTTTTAAATATTTATTTATTCGATTATTTGATTTAATAGTGATTTTTCTAAAATTCGTTTTTATAAATTATATATATTTATTGGTGATTTTCAGATTTTATAAATAATTAATTATTGGCTTATTGAATTTTGTTATTATTATTAGTATTTTTATTATGGTTATTATTCGAATAAAATTATCTATTAATATTAGTTATTATCATTTTATTGATTATCAAGAGATATATGTGTATGTATAAATATATTTTAGTTATGTGTATGGTTATGCATATACAATATGTTTTATATATGATTGGTAAATGTATATATATATATGTATTTATGTAAATAGGCAGCTGTATATAAATATAGATATAGGTGAATACAAATATAGACATATTATATATGTGTATGTGTTTAGATAAATAATATGTAAATATGTATATACGTATGTATATACGTTTCTAGATATATATTAATGTATTAGTGGATTGCTTAGAATACTTGTTGTTGTAGTGTTAGGTATGATAAGAGATAATTATAAATAAATATATATTAAATATATGTGATGGTTGTGTAAATCTATATAAATGTATATTAAATATGCAGGTATTTATATAAATGTATGAATGTACATTAAATATAAAGGTTTTCGTATATATAAATAAATATTGATTATAAATGTGTATATGTGTGTATGTACGTATAATGAGTATGTATATAAAATAATGTGTGTAAAAATATATGTATATATATATATATATATATATATATATATATATATATATATATATATACATATAGATCTATAAATGTATTAGTGTAAAAAAGAAAAAGAGAAAAAAACAGCAGGGAGCAGTTGCTCCCTCGGCCCAAAGGCCGAACCCCCCCCCCCCCCTCCATCATAAGTTCTGTTCAAAACAGAACTGTGAGATTTATATAATGTATTCGTTTTGTTACAAAGAGAAGCAACCAAACCGAGCCAATGTCTTTCCCCCGTGAACCCGAGATAGCCCACCTGGGCTGGGACTTTCCTCCCCAAACCGAGCAAAACCCGAGCAGTCTTAAACCCGCGGTTCGCATACGGTATTTAATAGAGAGCGAGAGAGCGAGAGAGAGTTTCGCATGGAAACCCTAGCAAACTCGCGCAAGCCGTGCTGCCACCACAGCACGCCCCAGGCGTCGCGTACGCCTGCACGACGTCGGCGACCGGCCAGAGCGCCGCCGCGCGCCACCGGTCGCGCGAACCCAGCAGACGCGCGCGCGCACGTGTAGAGATGAGAACGCAGCAGAGCAATAGTTGAGGTAACTTCTCTCTCCCGTTTCTCCCTCGTCTCTCAACGAAATTTTGATCCGAAAGATGTTTGAGGAAGCCTATATGACCCTCTAGCGGCCCCATCAAATAGGTTACAATATAGTCAAGCCTTCGATTCGCAAAATCGAGGCAAACATCGACGAAAAACCCATTCGAAAACTGTGCATACACAGTCCAAATGTCCAAGTTTGAAGATCAATTCTGATCGATCTAATGCCATTTTAGAAATACTATTTGAAGACACTTTTAGACAGCATGTAGGGCTTCGAATCCCTTCTTACAGAATTTGAAATCATCGATTCAGCGTCGAGAAATCAAATCCCGAAGTTTGCCGAAAATCTGTTTTCAGAATAATAAAATCACTCCACACGACGTGCGTCACGCCAATCTGGACGACGTGGTCGCGAACCGAAAGGATCGAAAGCTGCGTAACAGCTTCGTGGTCGTGTGGGCTTTGGCGGAATTCAAATTGGTCGCATGTGCGCGACGAATTTGGTTCGTATCCGTCGAAATTCACCGTATCGTGCACGTTGTAAATTCTCTATTTACTTTGTGCATGCTCATTGGATCAAGACGAAACTTATGCCAACAGAACCGTATCGTTTTTCTGATCTTGTATGCCAAGTTTGGTCCGATTCTGAGACCGTTGATAAAATCACCGTTTTGCGGGCCCTACGGTCCCACTCAATGGGCGATTTTGTGCACGGCCGGCCGAAATCCAACTTTGGACATACGGTTGGGTTCGTATCGAAAAACTGGATCCGTAGACATATAGTTTGACGACTTTAGAGACCGTTGACTCTGGCACGCTTTTCGGTGCAAAGCGGGTCCAACGGCGGACACCGTTTTGGCCTAAAATTACCGTTTTGCTTCTGTGTCCAGAATTGGACTTAAGGACAGGCAATTCTAGCTAATTTGATTATTCTGAGATCATTGGTATTGTCTATTTCAGCTTCCGGGGACTGTTGTATGGGTTTTGACTATTGTGGTATATTGAGTGATTTGGATCATCGGTTTCACCAGCAAAGGACCACAGGCGAGTACAGTTTATTGTTTGCATTTCGATATTGATCTTTACTATATTTCATTGATTAGTCATTGGTTATGTGATTTTTATACTCTATTATAAATTATTGAGTCGGGAATGAGAAGTACCAAGGATGTGTGATCCGACCGTAGACATTGTAGACCTCGTAGACATTGTTTATTTTCATGCAGTAGACCTCGTAGACATTATTTATTTTCATGCAGTAGACCTCGTAGACATTATTTATTTTCATGCAGTAGACCTCGTAGACATTGTTTATTTTCTGCAGTAGACCTCGTAGACATTGTTTATTTTCTACAAGTAGACCTCGTAGACATTGTTTATTTTCTGCAAGTAGACCTCGTAGACATTGTTTATTTTCTGCAAGTAGACCTCGTAAAGTAGACCTCGTAAAGTAGACCTCGTAGACCGTGCGGTGTAGCACCCCAGACCGATCACATGTCAACGGTACTTCTAACGGTAGAAAAGTATATTGGTCTATTTATTACTATTGATTTTTCTTACGGCTTTACTGTTTATTTTCAAACCCATGATTGATGTCTAACCTTTGTCTTATAGTCATTTTCTTTATTTGAAATTGCATTCGGTGAATTGTGCTCGTTCCATTCCTGACTGGAAACCAACATTTTCAGGTTAGCCGTGGATTCACTTAGCTTGGGGAGTGACGGGTATACTTGCAGTCAAAAGCCTAGAGACTAGTTAGATAGTGGAGTTGTAGTTATTCTTTTATATGTACAAGTTTATATTTTTCTGCAAAATGTAAAACTTGTGATCATTGTAAATTAAATTAATTTTATGAATGAGCATTATTTGTGATTTTGGATCTTCATGGCCGTGACAGCGTACTACCGCCGACACTGCGGCGTAGGCTGGCTTGGACACGTCTCGTATCCGTTTAAAAAAAAAAAACGGGTGCGGGTCGTGACAAGTTTTTGTGGTGGCCCATGCAGGTCGGTCTTTGCAAATTATGCGAACTCGTGATAGTACTTAAGTTAGTCGTACTATTGCGAGCCTGCGACAAGAAAATGCTCATTCACAAATTATAATTAATTTAATTTACGAGGACGACTAGGACTAGGAGTCCCTTATACAAATTGACCGATGGGTAGTCTAGGCCATGCAATTTATATGAAGAGTTATTAATTTTGATAGTTTGCTATATCCCCATAGGTACACTACTACCTCTTGATTGGAAGATATGGTTCAATGTGGATAGATTATTCACTTGGAGCGGCAGAGCTTCCTGGAATTGATGATCTCACCTAGATAAATTATTCAATTCCTTCTCATTGCCTCTTTAGATATCATCCTCATATCTTAGTCCAAATTGCCTAATTAGTTCCTATTTTGCCCTAAGAATTATTATTTTATATGATGTTGATTATGTTATCCATATGTGAACCTCGAGTCAATTTCGATTCAAGTTTTCCTCCATAGTTTGAATACACCTGAGATAGATACTAGAGTGTTCGTATTTCTTTGCCTTCAGTTATTTCCTCCCCGTCCAATCTCTATTTTAAGGGTGGTGACTGATAGGACAAATGCTTACACTTTATTTCATAGGCAACTTGTTTGAATCTCTAGGAGCTCATGGATTAATTTTTTCGAATGTAGTTAAAAGAATGTTAATTAACTCATAATGGCAGGACAGCAGCGCACTGTCGCCATTTATTTGAATTACTCGGATTCACTGTAGCCAGCAGCGCACTGGCAAGACACGACCCCTAGAATTGGAATTAGTCTAAGAAAATATCGGTTATAGAATTTTGCTAGAAATATGACTAGTGGTCAACTCCTGATCGTAGTTACCCTTGAGCCAATATTGGGTAGAGTTAAGTAATGTTCGATTTATATCATATTTGAGTTACGGAACCAAGGGTTTACCACAGCCCGATTTTACGAGCGAGGCGTAGTCCTCGGTGAAATGACTTCAGACGGGATTACAAATTAGGGATACTGTAGAGGATAGGACGGTGCCCTGTATGTTCTATAAAATCCGAAGCCAATAGTGGTGGAAGTTCTGTGAGATTGGGTAGCGTGTCTTCCGGTCTAGCATTCCGTGGTCCTTGTGACCTATTGACGAGGATATTAATTGACGCTAATATGGTTAACCAGAATATAGAATTTAGAGACCCATAACCCATTAGTCGACCAAGGCTTTATGGATAGGAAGATAGTAGGGAGACCGTATAAGCAAGAGCACCTGGTAAAGTTTTGATTCTCTCTAAACTCGAACTACTTGTGCCTCTTTTCAAAAATCTTGCGTATTTGTATCTTGACTATCTTGACCAACGCTGCTATTACAGCCTAGTTTTGCAAGCTTACTCTTTTATCGAGCTTGATTCGAGGCATATGTTTAGTGGGGACGCCTGCTAACATATTGTCTAATCAGAATCATTGTATTACGGTCTGATCAACCATGATGCATTTGGTTCGCTCTTCATCTAATTTTTTATGTGGATTGAGATGTAGATGTCTCTAGGATCTCACCCGCGACTGTATTGACAATTCCTTTCGAATTATACATCTGCCCTTGAACCACGCAATCGTATTCGATGACATCTTTCTTGAACTCCTTATTGCTTTTGTCTTTTGCTGATTGGAAAGACGAAAACTCGCGATTGGTAGAGAGATACGGAGTATTCCCATGGCTATGTTGGTTGTATATACAAGTGTAGCTGTCATCGGCTAGCCATGTGACTAGAACCTTGCCTTGAGTTACTCATTTTCTCTCGACCCTTAAACTACTATTGAAACCTTCTAGCCACCTGAACTTGAGAATGATTAAGGTTTTACCCTTAGTCAGAACGCCAACCTAGGAGACAATCTATTCTCAAGAAACCAAATGTTGGGAGTCTCTAATTATCTGCTGGAAGCTTGCCTTAACTAGCAATCCTTATGCCTTGACTCAACCTTTTCTCGATCAAAGCCACAGTTTAGACATGAGATATGTAGAGAAAGGTAAGGACGATCATTTACCGTCACTGTGATAGACACTCATTCCGATAGGTTCCAACCAATATTGTCCTAGTTAAGTAAATTTGTTAGACCTAACTAGTGTTGGAACACCACAGTCACTACTTTAGCCAATACCATAGTTTGAATACCCTGTCATAATATGATCTAGCAGTGGTCAACAGCCCATACCACTAGAACCCTTGTGAAAATAGTCTGGCAGGCTTGACACAAATAGAAATTCATGACTCAGTTGTTAGAATCCTTTCATAAGATGTGCCTCGGAGTTGGTTCCCCGTCGACAACTCTTGTATACTGTGAACGAGTAGGTCATTCGATTTTTCGACCATGTGTTATTGTACACACTCGTTTTCCATTTATTGAAGAATGATCCTTGACTTGACTTATATCTACCGTATCCCATTACGCCGTGCCTTATTCTTATTTAACAAGAGTCGAGGTACAATATCCGGATGTTGGAATTCTTCTAACCTCATCATTCCTAAGACTATGTCCTAACTTCTAAGGTGGGTAGACTGTAAGCCTCCTAAAGTTTTAGGATATACGAGGATCACCGATTGATTAGAACAACTTCCATTAGAATGAATGTTAGTACCCCATGGACTCCCACTTTTCATTTAGATCATTTTTGTGTACCCGGCCGTGTCACTAATATTCGGAGCACAAGACCAGTTGTTACCTCCCAACAAATTTCATATGCAAGACCTAGGCGAGTCCACCTTCATCTAGGTATATCTTGTCCCACTCAAACACGACCCCTTGTACTCTCTTTTATAATACGACTTTCAGGACGAAAGGGACTAGCTGTAATCCTTACCATAACACCGGTAGACATTGTTTATTTTCTGCAAGTAGACCTCGTAGACATTATTTATTTTCTGCAAGTAGACCTCGTAGACATTGTTTATTTTCTGCAAGTAGACCTCGTAAAGTAGACCTCGTAAAGTAGACCTCGTAGACCGTGCGGTGTAGCACCCCAGACCGATCACATGTCAACGGTACTTCTAACGGTGGAAAAGTATATTGGTCTATTTATTACTATTGATTTTTCTTACGGCTTTACTGTTTATTTTCAAACCTATAATTGATGTCTAACCTTTGTCTTATAGTCATTTTCTTTATTTGAAATTGCATTCGGTGAATTGTGCTCGTTCCATTCCTGACTGGAAACCAACATTTTCAGGTTAGCCGTGGATTCACTTAGCTTGGGGAGTGACGGGTATACTTGCAGTCAAAAGCCTAGAGACTAGTTAGATAGTGGAGTTGTAGTTATTCTTTTATATGTACAAGTTTATATTTTTCTGCAAAATGTAAAACTTGTGATCATTGTAAATTAAATTAATTTTATGAATGAGCATTATTTGTGATTTTGGATCTTCATGGCCGTGACAGCGTACTACCGCCGACACTGCGGCGTAGGCTGGCTTGGACACGTCTCGTATCCGTTTAAAAAAAAAAACGGGTACGGGTCGTGACATATATATATATATATATATATATATATATATATATATATATATATATATATATATATATATATATGATATAGGTATTTATATCTAGGAATATTAGACTTTAGGTTAGTTGTAGAATTGACCCTATAGGCCTAACTAGGCATAGTTGACCAAATTGTTGGCCAAGTTGACCAAAGTCAACTGTGGGTCAAACATGACCTAGAATTGACCCTTGAAGGTCTAAATTGACATGTTAACTTAAGCAAACCCTAGATTAATTGACTAGTTGACTTTAGGCTGACCTAGTTTGACTAGAATGGTTGACTAGAGTTGACCAAGAGTTGACTTTGACCTAGAATGACCTAGAATCCTATAGATTGCATTGTAAACTTCATTAATTATATATTAAACATATTTTAACCTATATTGCTCTAAATAGGACTCAGTTACTCCAGTTCAGACATTTGTATTCATCAGTCGCACAGGGTATCAGGCGAGTTCATTCTCTGATAGTTCTTTCATTTATGTGATGATTATTGTATTTCAGTTCTAGTTAGTTCTATTGATTCTCTATCAACATGGATTGATATTTCTTGATCCACTACATGCGATGCTCACCTTTTTACATGTGTGGCCTCTTTTTCTAGAATCACTCTACTGGACTCACTACTGGCATCATCATATTCTGGCTGGACTTGTACTTTATTTTTGTATCATTTTTTGGATTCACTTGTACTTGTTGGGCGGGAAAATATTCGAGTAAATATGTAAACAGTCCTAAAATTGCTGGAATTATCCTATCTGGTCTAATCTGGAATGATAGCAGTCGTACACTTGCCAAGTATATGATGAACTATATTTACCCCTATTGTTTATATGTCAATCTCGGTATTTCAAAACACACTGGTCAGTATCATATTTAGGACTCACACTATATCACACTTGTCTATGCTATATTATCTGGACTTAAATCACCTCTATTCGAGTTCAGTTAGTTTTACTTTTACAGTCTCCATTGCCATGCTCTCCTGACTTGTTTAAACTATTGTTCTACTTTACTACCTATCTAAACTTACCATGTTCATCAATATAACTGACTATAACTTCTTTAGAGTCTTTTTCATTTACTTGAGATTTCTAGATGAGATGTGCTTACTCCTTTCCTGACTAGTTCGTTGACAAAATATTACAGATGTTTGCCCCGAGGACACTTGCCCTACTTACTATGGACCAGGAGATGGCTTAGCTAATTTGGGCTTCGACTCTCAGGAGTGATCGGGAGACTAGTTAGTAGACTTGGTTTAGTTTTCATGTTTAGAACTTGAATTGTAATAACTTGAGATATTGACTTGTTTGAGATTTGTTGGAGATATTATTATTTAGTAGTTTATATTTTGTTGTTGTTTAATCTTTTAGTTATAGACTTCTATGTTATCTTATTGTGCGTAGACTGTGATTGAGTTTTACTATATCTATACTTGTCCTCCATTTGGAGTTGAGATTATGACAGGTATATTATATATTTGTGTGAGTTATTAGATAATGACCTAGTTCAGCGTTCTACCACCGATTCTGCGGTGTAGGCTGAGCATTGTTATGCTCTTGTACCCTTACACTGGGTGCGGGTCGTGACATATTTTGGTGGTGGCCCATGCAGGTCAATAGTCATATTAGTACGATATCGTAGTAGTACGACGACTTAGTTGTATTGCTGCAAGCCTGCAATAGGTTTTAAGGAATAGACTTTAGCGGGGAGTTACTCAATCACAGTTAGAAAAAACTCTTATCTAATTCCTGCTATCTAATGCTTGCTGATAATTGCCTTCCTTGAAATAAAATTGTCCTCCTTTAATTATACCGTTTCCCGCTAAGAATTGACTTCTTTGTTTGATCTATCTTCAGGATGGTGGAGACACAATCGCATCGCTCTGGCCCAAGGGATACTAATGAGAGGTCTGCCACTTCACGGCCGACTCAACAGGACCATGGGACCGCAGCTTCTTCCGTTCTTGCTCATGTGGAAGCTTCTACAGCTTCTGGAGGTCTTCCTCCACTTGTTTCGAGGACTACCCTGGGTATCTCAGGTGTTCTTCCACCACCACCTCAGGGGACAGTTTACGTGGTAGAATTTCTTGCCCTCTTCCAACAAATAATGGTGGCTCAGCAGCGCCAGTCGGCAGATATGAGGCAGGGCATCGACAATGTCCATCAGCTGGCCATGGTAGAAGTAGAAAAGAAGACTGCCCAACCGCAGGGAGGTCAGATACAGCAGCAGTACCAGTCGAAGATCTTGGGCATTCAGGACTTTCAGAAGATGCGGCCGCGAGATTTCAAGGGTACTGAGGGTATCCTATATGTCGACGACTAGATCGAACATATAGAGGAGATCTTTTGCCTCACACTGATACCAACTGAAATTCAGATAGAGGCAGCGGGCAGCCAGATGCAGGACCTTGCCCGCACGTGGTACCAGATCGACCCCAGGGTTGGTACAGCAGGGAAGACTTAGGAGGCTTTCAAGAAGCTCTTCAAGGAGAAGTTCTTCCCCGAAACAGCACTTGGCATGCTAGAGACGCAATTTGAGAGTCTAGTTCAGGGGAACCGAACCGTCGAGGAGTATACGGAAGAGTTCTGTCGTCTGGGCACATTCCTTGAGTGCCTTAGCGAGACAGCAAAGGCTAGGAGGTTCAGGAAGGGCTTGGTCAAGGAAGTAAAATCCTTGACCAAGAATGACAGAGATGTGCAGAAGGTAAAACACAGGGTCGTTCAGGAAGGGCTTGGTCATGGAAGTCAAATCCTTCTGCACACAGGTTCAGGAAGGGCTTGGTCAAAGTAGGGCTTGGTCGAGGAAGGGCTTGGTCAAGGAAGAAAGGGCTTAGCTCCTCCTTGTGCCTCCTAGCCATGGCGGTAGCAAGGGCTCCTCACACCAAATCCTTGACTTCTTTGACTTCCTGGAACACTGGCGCCTTCAGAAAGGACCTGGTGTTCTGTCGTTTGCACACTGGTGCCTCCTGAATCCTCCCGGCCTTTAGAGGGTAGCCATGGCGGCAGAAGATGACTTGAAGCTCAAGTCAAAGAGGGGCCGAAAGGATTCAGGAGGAGCTAGTGGTAGTGTGAAATGACCCTGTGTGCAGAAGGTAGAACACCAGACGCAGCAGATGTAGGCACCAGCTTGAGTTTAGCAGGCACAGCGTTAGCCTCAGGGACAGGATCAGAGGATGCCCACTTGTGCCTACTGCAGGAAGCCGGAGCATGTTTGGGATGTTTGTAGAAAGAGGCTGAAGGTTTTTTGTTCTGTGGATCCGCTGCTCACCAGATGCGAGGCTGCCCCACTGCACCTCCATATGGTGGAGCACAGGGTCAGAGAGAGGGGGCTAGGCCACCTGCCACACAACACCAAGCCCAACACCAGAGGTGTGAGGCTTTTACACCGATGGTCGAGGAGACCAACGCTGCAGGTGATGGGTTAGCAGGTCTATCTTTCCTGTTCTTCTTCCCCTTCTTGATGTATGATTTCATTAGTAACTGTCAGGATATTTTTGTGATGTGCTAGGTAGAGTAGTAACCCTATTCAAGACTGAGAAATTACGGCCAGCAGGACCACGTTTTAGATATAATTTTCTTGACCTTAATTATCGAGAGTTTGACCTAGAAGGAGTACAACCATTTTAAATTTCGAGGACAAAATTTTTCTAAGGGGAGTGGATTTGTCACTACCACTTTTCTAGTATAAGGATATTTTGGTAATTGTGTAATTTTTTTAGAATTATTTTATTAATATTTTTAATTGTTACTTTTTGTGATAGTGGTTCTTTTGGTTTAACCATAGATAACCATGTTTAGAGGCTAACCATGATTAGAAGACTTAATTATCAATTAGATTTAAATTTTGAGATTAAATCCTAATTAGGAAACCCTTTTGAATTCATTTTAGGGTTTTTAGTTATTTTGGCTTGTGGGCTATTTCCTAAAAGGCTTTAAAAATAACTTAAGTTGTAATTGGGCCTTATGACTAAATCGTAACCCAAAATCCCATCATGTGGCCGGCCAACACATCCCCTATATAAACACATCATGTAGCCACCAAGCCACTTTTGTAAAACCCTAATTTTTGCCTTCTTCAAAGTAGCCTCCATTCTCCAATTCTCATCCAAATCAGACCAAATGAATTGTGTTACGATCCGTGGGAGGAGAGGCAGTTGCTGGACTAGCAAAGAATTGGAGACGTTTGACCGTAGGATATTGGGTGTCGAGGCATTTTAGAGACTTTTGCATTGAGATTCCAAATCTCAACAGGTAAATGCTTCTAAACTCATTTAAATTCTAATTTTTCTTCAGAGAAGCATGCATCTAGGTACCATAGGCCTGTAGACCAAGTTTGGTAGAATTTTGTGTCCGTTTGATATGTGTATCGGATGCGTGTCGATGTATTGTAACATGTATTTGATGAAATGCCCCAAAGAATTAAAAGTTGTTGTTTTTCAAAACTAATTTCATATATTTGTAGCCCTATATGAGGGGATTTTGAAACCCTATATCTGAGTTTATTTTGACATGATTTTCGTGTCCAAATCGAACACGGGGACGTAGCACGAGGCCCCGTGCACTGTCCAGTGTACTGTCCTGCTGTCTAAGTGTCATAACTCGATGGATATGACACGGTTTGGGGTGAAATTTGGTGGACACGTGGGGCCAACCTCTGTCCACATGTTCGTAAAATTTCATGAGGTTTCGTTGAGAGCGCACGAAGTTATCGAAGCCGTATGGATCTCGGTCTGCCGTACACACGCACGAAAATCGGCTCTAACACGCATTTGTAACGTGGACACGCGCACACGAAACATGGTGTCCTACACCTAGCCCTATACTAGGCTACTCCTGGACATAAGCACGTGACACAAAGTCGTATGTATCGTGTCCTACGTTGCTCGACACATACGCACGAGCACTGCTCTTCACAGTTTTGAGATGCGCACTGACATGCTGTTTTAGACACTTCGTGGACACGCACATGACACGATTGACCCCCCTCATGTTGACACATGTGTGGGCACACTTTACCCTAATTTTTCCTCTATATATATATATATATATATATATATATATATATATATATATATATATATATATATATATATATAACTCTTATGTATCAGTTGAGTTGGGTGTGGGTGTGTTTGATTTTTGATTTATTGTCCTATTTAAGGTTTGGTTGATGCTATATAGATTGATCTTGTACATTAGGTATCAGTGATGTTATGTTTAGTTTAGTTATGTTATATATTTTAATGTATATATGATAAAAAAAAATCTTCCTTCATGACTTCCGCTCTGACCATCCTTTCCCTCCTTTCTTCTCGTCCATGGACCACCGCCCGCCGGATGTAGCCGGTCCTCGGCTCCGTCCCCTTCCCAGATGTCTCCTACTCGCCCCCAGCCCCCGTCACATCTTCCTCCCGCCGACCTCGACGTTGCGCTTCTCCTTGCGGCTTCCAAGCGCCACCGCCGGGGGACTTCGCGTCACCTCCGGCGCGTCCACCGTCGCCCTCTCGTCGCTGGGTCCCGATTCCTCCCACGATCCGGGTCGACTCAGCTGTGGACCCTCCCCCCTACCATCTCGGAGCTCCCCCTCATCCCCCTACGGTCGCCTGGACCGCCGCCCAGCTCCAGTTAGTCGGTCGAGGTCCGTCCTCGGCGGCAGCTCAGGCTCCCAGCCTTGGGGCGGCTCTGTCCGGGACCGAGCCTCCTCGACAGCCCCTCGCGGTCATGGCACAGGGAGCCCCCTCCCCCTCCTCTCCTCGAATTTTTGAATTTTAAAATTCGTAATCCCGCCCCCGGCTTGGTCGAATCGGGTCCATGCGCCCCATCAGCGGGCTATGCGCCTCAATCTCAGCCTTTGGCATACGCACATTGCATAGGCCATGCGCCCCAGGAGCCTACGCCATGCCCCTTCTTCGAGGGGTATGCGCCTCCCCAGCTTGCTTTCCCTCCTGGTTGTGTAGGGGGGTTAGCCCATGCGCCTGCTCTTGCTCGTCCGGAGCCCTTACTCCCTGTGGTGTTCCAGCCTCTGCGCCCTTGCGCCGTTCCTCTCGGGGCCCTTATACCCGGCCAGAAAGTGGTTCCAGGCGGCTCTTCGGACCAGCCTGCGCAGGGCTTCCCTTTCTATGCGCCTAGCTTCCCTCCTCCTAAGCCCACCTCTATGAGCCCGGCCCCGGCCTCTGGCCCCCCGCTTCTCCCCCCTCACTCGAGCTCTGCCCCCCACCCCCTGGTACCCTCCCAATCTCAGGAGCACCATACATCCGGTTTCCCAGCCCCTACGCCCGCTCAGACCCTCTGGCCGTCGTCGGGTCTAGTAGGCGGTGTACCTGCGCCAAATCTATCTCCTCCCGCTTCCTCAGCCGCGGAGGCTGCTCTCTTCTCTGGGTCCTCCCCTGCTGCGCTAGGTTTCCCTGTTGCCGGTTCTAGACCCAGCTTCCCCCTTCGTTCCTCCTCCCCCCTGTCTCCGGTAGCGCACTGCCCTCGACTCGGCCCCCGGCCCCTGGCTCTCCTCCTTCTGCCGGCCCCTCCTCTTTAACGACATCTGCGTCTCCTCCCCCTCCCGGGGTTCTCCCCGCGGTCTCGTTCGCCGATATCGTGAGGCCCGATCGCACAGCCTAAACAGTGCCTATCCTCCCCGACGTTCGACTCTCGGAGATCCTTTATGATCCCCCCGAAGAGGGCCGGCCGATGTCCATCCCTTTCTTCGATGCCGAACTGTCCAGCCTTCACCAGCGTTTTACCTTCACCTTTGTACTTCAGTTCTTTTCATGGTGTCCCAAACTCGCCAGAGTGCAACAATGCATAGCCAAGTGGAACCTCCATGCGGCATACAGAGTCGCCCCACTGGACCCTAAAACATTCTTCTTCTCCTTTCATCAGAAGTAGAACAGAGGACAATCGTCAGATGGTCTCAGGCCCTCAACACCACAGAAGACTCTCCAATTGTGGCAGCCTGGGTCACCCTCCCCAACCATCCTCTAATCTGCTTCATCCATGCGGCTCTCAAAATAATAGTCAACTCGTTTGGCACATTCGTACCCATGACAGAAGAGACCCGAAACATCACCAGAGCTAACTACACGAAAGTCTGCGAGGAACTTGACATCTGCAAAGAACTTCCCAAATCCATCAATATTGATCTAGGTAGCAAAATCTACATCCAACCTCTCATCTATGACAACAATGTCCTCTTCTGCAATCACTGCCACATCAGAGAACACCTCACTAAGTTCTGTTACAAAGCCCATCCGAAATTGAGACAAAAGAAATATCCGGCCACCAAGGAACTCCCCAAGCAAAAGAACCCAGAAAAATCACACACCAACCAACCACCCCAAAACTCCCACCTCAGATTCGAAGAAAGTCCAGCCTCACCCCGAACAACCGTCACCACCCCCCACCTGTTCAAGGCCATCCAATCGCCATCGGACCGAACCCTATAACCACCACCAACAGATACGACGTGCTTGTCTCGGAATCCATGGCCGAAGACGAAACCCCAGAGAACCAATCCATCACCATCATAACACATCCGTCCGCCAAACCAACAGCCAACTCAGCTGAGCACACCCTCCTTCCATCCCAGCAAGGCCAGTCACAAAACAATCCCCAAGCTCAAGGGCACCCAGTTCAGAGGAGGACATATAGATAGCTGCCCATCCAGAGATTGATTCCCTCCTCCCGAAACACCGACCACACAACGCCAGAGCTAAAATTTTCCCTTCTGACCAAGAGGCAGTAGAAAGAATGCGCCAAACCGTGGAAGCAGGCTTCCTGGACCTTGACAACCCCATGAGTGCTCTCGCAGAATCAGACGGATCGATTGGATTTGAGGATGCCAACCTTGACGCTCAGAAAATAGACTCCGGAACTAGTCCTCTGGTCCTACCCGGGACAACCCCCGCCACCTTCGGAGCTACCAACAACATCCCCAAAAACTCCCATAAATACAAGAAACAAAACAAACAAGGATAGCATTCGACTAGGACCACGCGATCTGCCTCGAAGCTCCAAAACCCCGACCCCCTCCCACTCCCAAATGCTTAACATCCTTTCATGGAACGTGAGAGGCATCGCCAATAAACCGACGCTGAACAGAATCCTCAGCATCAAAAAATCTCACCAAATTGACATTTTAGTGATCATTGAAACCAAACTACCGCAGAAGAGAATCAAAGGTATCCAACTCCACTTGGGATTCCAGGACGCTGTGGTTGGTAGTCACGACATCTGGATTTTCTTCGGCTCCCGGACCAAGTTCGGCACATTACAAGACTCGAGACAAGCCCTCTCGTGCTGGGTGGAGCACCCGGACCTCCCATCCCGGTCCCTCCTCTTCGTAGTCCACGGCAGTTGTGATATCTTAGAACGTAGACATCTTTGGGACCATCTCTCTACCGCCCTTCTCCCCCACACCAATCTTCCGTGGTTGTGCATTAGAGATTTCAACACAATCTCTTCCAGCTCCGAGAAGCTTGGGGGACGCCTGCCTCCACTTCCAGCCATGGAAGACTTCGACAACTTCATTTTCAATGCCCAACTCACTCTCCTCCCCTTCTCTGACAATGCTTTTACCTGGTGCAACATGCAGGAGGGAGCCTGTCGTCAGTACTCCCGTCTGGACCGAGCTCTGATCAACGGCCCCTGGTCAGACATGAGTCTCATATCCAACCTATCTCACCTCAACACCACCAAATCGGACCACTCCCCTCTGCTCATCGAGATCAGCAGGAATTCCCAGCGCATCAAAAAACCCTTCCGATTTCTGAACTTCTGGAGACACCACCCCCAATTCTAAGGCCTTGTAACTAATGCCTGGAATTTGACTGACGACCCAGATCCCATGATCCGAGTTGTGATTAAACATTGAGCCACCAGTTTGGCTCTATCCTCTTGGAGCAAAGTCGCCTTCGGGAACATCTTCCAGGCCATTAGAACCGCGAAGGATAACGTGACCAGAGCCGAAGCCAGATTCGTCACGGATAGGTCTCCGGAGGCTAGGATATCACTCAATCTTTCCAGAGCTATTCTCAAATCTCGTCTGAAAGTAGAGACGGAATTCTGGAAGCAAAATAATAGATTAGCCTGGGATCTCGAGGGAGACCGCAACACAGGCTTCTTCCACGCCTGTGTTAAGGGACACAGACACCAACTCAACATCCACCGCATCGACGATGAGAACGGCACCTTACTTTAGGTCCAGAAGAGTATCCAGGAGGCCGCGGCGCAATTCTACTCCACGCTCTTCGCCAAAGAGACCATCGTCAAGGACGACGAGCTTCTCTCGGAGATCCTCCACATCATCACTGAGAGTGAGAATGGACAGCTGCTCATCCCTCCGTCCGTAGAAGAAGTCAAATTGGCTGTCTGGGCCCTGGACGAACACAGCACTCCCAATCCGGACGGGTTCCCCGGAGTCTTCTTCAGATCATGCTAGGACATCATCGCCCATGATTTACTTCAAGCCACCATCGCTTCTTCCAAGGAGCCAGATATCTGAAATCTATTTCCAAGGCCAACCTCATCCTCATCCCCAAAAAAGACAACCCAAAGACCTTCAAAGACTTTCGGCCCATTAGCCTATACAACTTCATCAACAAGATTGTCTCGAAGATCATCGCCAACCGGATGACCTAGCTTCTCCCTATGATCATTTTCGAAGAACATAGTGGCTTCGTCAAGGGTCGAAACATCACCGACAACATCCTTCTTGTCCAAAAAATGGTCACCTGCATAAAATTCTCGGCCACGGGGGCAATGTTGCCATCAAGCTTGACATGGAGAAAGCTTATGATCGGCTGGACTGGCAATTCATAATATGGGTGTTTAGAGCTTTCGGCTTCTTCGAACACTGGATTGACATCATATTCAGATCCATCAGCAACTCCTGGTTCTCAACCATGATTAGCGGTCAAGCTGAGGCTTTCTTTCCCTCTACTCGTAGAGTTTGCCAGGGAGATCCTCTGTCAGCCACCATCTTCATCATTTTCGCCGAAGCTCTTAGCAAAAATCTTAACAGCATGATCAACAACCCCCAGTTCCACCATTTCCATACCACCACCGGCTGCCCCATCATCTCGCACCTCACCTTCGAGACGACATTCTCATTTTCTCCTCAGGTGATATCTGATCCGTTCAGGTGGTTCTCTGTACCCTGGAGAGATACGCCAAATGTTCCGACCAGCGCGTCAACAAATACAAAAGTGTCATCCACATCCATCACAAAGCGGACATGAATCACTCTGCCAGACTTGCCAACCTGACTTCTTTCAACATTGCAAACCCTCCGTTCTTCTATCTAGGATGCCCACTGGTCTATGGCAGATCCAACTCGAGCATTCTTGAACCTCTCATGTCCTCTATCAGGAAGAAGATCGCGGGATGGCAACACGCCACCCTCTCTCCAGGTGAGAAGATAGTTCTCATCTGGCACGTGCTATCCTCCATCCCCATTCACATTCTGGCGGTCTGTGCCCCCTCCCAAGAAGGTCCTCTCTAAGATCGAAGCTCTCCTCACTAGCTTCTTTTGGGGCCACTGTCATGGCGAGGACAAGCATCAATGGGACAGTTGGTCCACGATGGCCAAACCCACTGACGAGGGCAGCCTAGGATTCAGCAGATTGGAGCACCTAGTAGCATCTAGCTCTATAAAGTTATGGTGGAAGCTGCGTACGGACCTCTCTCCCTGGTCCAGGTTCATGAAGGCCAGATACTTCAGATTGGCCACCCTTCCTCAGCCTCAGCGAACTGTCGATCATCGGTGTAACGACCCGCTCCGCCCTAGCGGAACGTCGATCCAAACGGCAAGTGCAACGACTCAAACGAGCCGTCGACCCGAAGAGTTGGCCTCGACCAGATGTAGAATCGATGCAATGCTTGCATTGGCCTGTCAAGATGAATCCAGACTTAGACTTTCAAAGGCGCGCTCGGAGTATCACTTGGCCGATGCGAACATCGCTAAGGTGGGTGGCTCCGATGAACCCGTCTGTGCTTAGCCTAGACACATAACAAAACGGACACATTCACGAGAATCGCTAGGCGATAACATCTTGCATGCTAATAAATGACTCAACGCACCTAGCTAAGGGATTAATCCCAACTTGTATGCTTGTATAGAATATGGAAAGGAACATGGAAAATATAGAAACTCTCGCACCGTGCTCTACGCTCGTACTACGGCACAAGCTTACGTTCAAGTCCCGTACGCATTCAACAATGAAACAATGAATGAATTACAACAATGAAATGGGAAGACTATCAACATAGTCGTTCCGAGTATAGTATAGCAACATTGAAAGGCTATGGGACCGATGGGTCGCCAAGGCGACTCCCGCACTGGGAGTTGCGTAATGCGTGAATGAATGAATCAACGAATGAATGAACGAATGAATAAATACATGAAACATGAATAAATGAACGAACAAGTGAAAGAAAGAAATGAAAGAGTGAATACAAGATAAGACATGAAAGACGCTAGCGACAGGTGTGACGGGCACGTGCAACGGGGCTCGCTACCCGCGCTGTACGGACGCCAACCTAGTCGTTAACGCATTATGGCTAAGGGTTAGCCTACGGCTCGGAGATAGCCGCTAAGTAAAAGACAAGTTAATACGAAATGGTCGTGGACAAATGGCACGGGCGATGGGGGGGTAAACCGTGGCCGTCGAGTGGAAGGATTCTGCGGCACGGGCGTTGGGGGGGTAAACCGTGGCCGGCCTAGGCAGAATCAATACGGGGCTTACGGGCTGCTTGGGTGCGGGCTTGGGCACCAAGAGACGTAAGTGCAGGGTATATTCAAGAGACTTAACGGGGTGTACCAGCCATCACCCTACGCTAAGTTGAGAAATACCACAGGGGAATGTCCTAAATAGCTTGTAAAGCCAGCGACCCGTGCATGTAGATTAAGTGGACTATGCTGGTGGCAATCCACGTGCAAGTTCTTGCATTGAAATCAAAGTAGTCTAAGTTAACTTAATGAAGTGTCTCCTGAACATGCTCGAATTATAACACTCCTGAACATGCCCGAAATATAACACTCTTGAACATGCTTGCAAAGTAACATCCTGAACATGAACATGCTCGAAATGTAACATGCCTGAACATGCTTGAAATATAACACCCTGAACATGCTGGAAATGTGCCTTCTGAACATGCTCGAAACCTAACACTCTGAACATGCCTGCGACGTGAATGAACATGCCTACAACGTGCTAGAACCCGAGACATGGACACGTCCGTAACATTGAATGTTTGTATGAATCACGTTAAGTTACTTCATGTTATAT
Organism: Iris pallida; assembly: GCA_029216955.1. Classification (NCBI taxonomy): domain Eukaryota; kingdom Viridiplantae; phylum Streptophyta; class Magnoliopsida; order Asparagales; family Iridaceae; genus Iris; species Iris pallida. Next base: position 13,738,443 of record JANAVB010040216.1, on the reverse strand, counting down.
TGTTGACAAACTTGGTTTACTTTGGACAGGGAAGGCCGGACGGTAAGTATGGGTAAGTCGTGCATGCATTTTCCATACGACACTTGAAATCAGTAACACGAGATAGGTCATGATATGTGCCATGAAATTGACCCTAAGACAAGATTAGAAAGACAATGAATGATAGTCGGTGCACGAAAGTAAATGCAACGTGTTTGGTAATGATGGCATTGTGGGCGAGCTAGCCTCCCCACCAGTGCATAACAATGTACTGATAACCCCACAGTCTGCTTGCAGGAAGCAGGAGACGCCGGCTGGTGCGGAGCTTCCATCGAACGTGTTAAGGCGCAGAGCCAACTCCAGGGCCTTGGGACGTTGCAGAAGCTGAAGCACCCTATACAGGACATAATGTATCAGAACATCGCCATGTATCATTCCATCTTGTAAGCCACTTGGTACGCCCTTTTATGTTTCAGAGAGAGAGCTCGAGCGATTTGTAATATCGGCCTAGCGCCGCTTATAAACTTCGTGATTATCAATAAAATGTTTGAGTTCGCTTCAACTCGTGCTTATTTACTTTCCACTGCAAATGGGGACACTCTGTACGACTCTGTGGCCTAGCTTAAATCGGCCGTTTCTGGACTTGGCCTTGCACGGGCTAGCAGAAATCCTTGGTATTCCAAATGAAGGTGCCCCGTTCGATGACATCACCGACTTCGACTTTCCTACGGGCACGACTCTTGTTAGTTTCAAGAATAAGCTTTGTGCGCCAGCACTTGCTCGTCCTGGAAAGTTCAAGGCAAATAACTTGAACTTGTTTAACTATGAGTTACATCGCATCATCTATTCTAATATTCTTCTGAAATCTACTTCAAAAGATGATATCACTGCACTAGAACTCTCAGCCCTCTATCACACTCTTAAGAGGATTCTGTTTTCTGCCCCTAAGACTATCATCCAGATGATGGAAAGATGTCGCAGAAGAGAATGCAATCTCTCTTATGTGATGCTTATCCCTCGCATTTTTCAGCATTTTGATATCGACTTATCCACATGCGCTATGGATCCTGAGCCCAAGTTTCTCAAGTTTTCTCTTCATAGCATTGCCACTGCTCCTCCACCTCCTACACCTACTCCTTCTGCACATGTTCCTCCTCAGACCTACTATATGACTTTTGAGGGTATTCATCAGCACCTTTCGGATATGCAGAATTTTTTTGTTGACACTTCCAGGAAACGTGAGTTCCGTGACGTGACTCGGTTCCAGGCTATTGCCAACTCGTTTGCCGATCTCCAATTTGCTCAGGCGGGTCATTCTGCTAGCTCTCTTCCTAGAGACCCTACTGTATCTGGTTACCGTATTGAGGATGAGGCGGTCCATTCTCTGTTCCAGCCAGGGAACGCTTATGATTAGTACCGTAGTTCTGGTGCTACTCCACACACCTCTAGAGCTGGCACATCTGGAACCGGTCCATCCGGACATAATGGACATGCTGGTACTGCAGATGATGATGATGAAGATGAGGATGATATGTGATTTATCGTACTATTGAGACTGATTTTATTGTCTTTGTTTACTTGGAAATGCTCCGACATTCCAAGCTAGTATCAGTACTCTTATTTGGTTGTGATTTCTTTTGTTATTTTTTTGTCTGATGAACATTTATACGCTTTCCTTAGCATATTTTTATTCAGTATAGCATTATTCAGTATTTCTCATAGCATTATATTTTATTATGCTTTCATTCATACTGCCTGTGATATATTTTCTGCTTATCACATTTCTTTACTGTCTGTGACATTTATACCATGCCTGTGATAAAAAAATTTATATATCTTTATTTTATGTTTCTTCACTGATTGTTACTTATTCATATATTATGGGAGAGCTTTCTCTTTTGCAATTATTTTGCTAAGTGACAATGGAGGAGAAATAAGATCTAACATCTTCGATCTTAATAATACAGGATATGAACAATCCGCAGGAACAATTTTTTTGTACATTATATCGGTACAATTTGTTTTGAAAAAACCAAAGATGTTATATCGGTCAAGGTTTTTCAATTATCAAAATGGAAGAGATTGTTGGCCCATTGGTCATGGTCAAACCTGATTTTAATAATTGATCAAACTCTATCTTAATATACGGAACAACTCAGATGTTTACTCAAGATGTACGCAGTTCAAGACCGAAGCTATGCTTGCCACTCGAGACTGTATTTCTTTATGTAATATAATTTTTATTTTTATTGAGTCTAGGAATACATTGTACACCAAGTCGTACTGGCAAATAGGCATCCAAAATTGTTTTCAAAAATGACCTTTGTTTTGAAAAACATCTCTTATTTACAAAAGCTTCTGAAGGGTTTCAAAAAGCCTAAAAATATTTTCTTAAAATATTCCTGACCAAATCCTGACAGAGTTCGGCCAGAGTTCGTCCAAAGTGAACGTTATGTGAATGTTGGATTTTTGAACTTGGTCTTCCTTCAGTTGTGGATTGTTATATAGAGTTCTGTCCGAATTCTGCTCGAATTCTGCCAGAGTTCTGCCTTTGGAAAAACTATAAATAGAGAGGAATTCTGATTATTTCAAATCACACATTCACTTTTATCTCTTCTATTCTAAAGCTTATATTTCTTCCAAAGAGTTTTCTAAAAATCTTTCGTTTTTAAATCCCAAGCCAGTTACAATTCTCTAGTCAATTTGTCGGTACGGTGCGGTCTAAAAGATTTCAGATAAATTCTAATCAGAGGCTTGATTAAAGAAAGATTTTTTAAAATTGAAGTTGGTCGAGTTCTTCGTATCAAAGCTCGCGTCTGTAGAAGTTGCAAGAACTTCGTATGAAAACTTGCAGGATTTTCCAATAGTGGATTCAACTGGAAGCTAGAGTTCTTTCGACTGGACTAGTCCTCACAAGAGGAAAATCAGCATAAGTTGTTGTTTTTGCGTTGGCCTTCTGATCTCTCTTCTTTACATTTATTACTTTATAATTATTGATATTATTTCTGTGATCTAACTGCTAACAAGTTTTTAATTAGCAATATTCTGCTGCCTACTCTATTCACCCCCTAGAGTATTCTGCTTTACGAATTTGTTCCTACACTCTAATCCTATTAATATTATGTTTTCTTTCCATAGAAGCATTTATTGAGGGTCCCCTAGCCCTAGGCTAAGTTTGGGTTCAAATCGATTCCATTTGGTGTGTGTATCGGAGGAGTATCAAAGAACAATTCAATGTGTTCGATAAAATGCCTCTTAGAACTTTTTAATCTTGGTTTTCAAAACTAATTACATGATTTTGTAGCTAATTATGTGTAGATTAATAATCACTAGGACTGGGTCAATTTTAATGTTGTTTTTGTGTCAGTTTTCAACACGGGGACACTACACGAGCTCTGTTGCACTGTCATGCTACTGCATGTCCAGTTCTCACTGGACATGACACGGTTTGACATGCCACTTGGTGGGAATAAGGGGGCAATGTCTGACACATCACACACAAAGTTTGAGGTGATCTTTTGGAGAGTCCGAGGAGATATTGAGTCCACAGATGTCGTACAGCTCGCACGAACACACAATATCTCATTTCTGATACGACTTGCTTGACACCCCATGACACTTTGTGGACACGTTCTAACCGACATAGTGGACATGTGGACACTTAGTTGACACATTGACACACCTGCATGACACATTACTTTCGTATTTCGTGCACAATCGTGGCCGACACACTTGTACCACACACGTGCCTACACTGTCTGATACCTACCTCTTTGACACTGTATGAAACTCTTGTTGGACACCTCCTCGGACACACAACACACTTTTAGACATACACATGTTGATCCACATGTGTTTGTATACTACAAATACCTGTACACTCAATGGACCCTGCAATGACATACAGTGCACTTGGCTAGGCCATGTTTTGCCTTAGGCTTTTACAGTCCACAGGTTGACTAGGGTTCAGTCAAGAGTAAGTGAAGAGGTTCATATATTAGTATGTTTATAGTAGGGAGAGTACCTTAGCAATTTGTTCAGTCCAGTTATAGGTAATAACCCATTTGATTTGAGTTGGTTTGTGACAATTCACCATGGTTCAGTAAACATTTGGATAGCAGCATCTTGTTATGAAGGGTTTTATAAGAATCATCTAGGTGAGCAGTGCTTATTTGGGTTATACATACCTGTAAGTGTGTGATATATATATATGAATGATGTCTTTTGGTCACATGTTAGGAAGGGGTAGCAGTAGAGTGTATTAGATAGGAAAGAAGGGTTGGTTAGGGAGTGTTCAGACTCAGCTACAGGTATTAGTGACTATATTTCATTCTTGTATTCATTACATCCTTGCTCTGCTTTTGTTACTCCCCGTTCCCGACATACGTATTTACCTTTTTGATTCCTGTATATGGCATGTGCACCATTTTAATTTATTTTTCTATTAGTTGTTGCAAGTAGCCACAAATCATGTCATTAGTTAAAATGGTTAAGAGCATGCTTAAAATTAGGGTTTCCTTAAGCCAACCCAATACTACTATATATAGATACTCTTTCTTTTTTCTCTCCTCATAACTCGTCATTCATTTTCCTCAACCACCACCATTAGGAAAGTACACCTTGCACCAAATGGAGAGATTCTTGCATTTTTCATTTCTTGATTTTTTTTCCTTTGATATGATTTGTCTATATTATTCTTCTCATCATCCCCTACAAGTATAGTACTTGGTATTTTCGGTTTTGATGGCTAGTTTTGAGTAGTTCTATGTTCCAAAAACTATAGTTTATATTTTTTTATGGTTTTGATCTATCAAAGTTACTCTTTTTTGAAAACTAATTGTTCCATGTTGTAGAAAATTCAATTTCGTTCAGTTTAGACATTTATTTTGCCCAATTTTGAGTCCTATAGTCCAAGTTATGGAAATTGAAAGTATCTAAAACTCCATGGCCAAAAGCTTGCTGGTAGGGACGACATCTCACGCACCTCGCGCACCTTTTGGTCCGCGCACCTTGCACCTCGTGCACCTTTTGGTCTGCGCACCTCGTACACCTTTTGGTCTACGTACATTGCACCTCGCGTACCTTTTGGTCCGCGCACCTCGAACACCTTTTGGTCCACGCACCTTGCATCTCGTGCACCTCGTGCACCTTTGGTCCGCGTACCTCGCGCACCTTTTGGTTTGTACACCTTGTACCTCGCGCACCTCACGCAACTCGTGTACCTTTTGGTCTACACACCTCGCACACCTTTTGGTCCGTGTATCTTGCACCTAATGTACCTCGTATACCTCGTGCACACCTCATGCACCTTGTACCTTACACCTCGTGCGCCTTGCACCTTGTGCCATGCACCTTTTGCCAATGCGCCGTTTGTGCCACTTCATGACTTACATGTGCTTCATACCCTAAGTGCGCAGTGCCTTCTAGTTTCTCTTTCATCTTGTGGCTCGACCTTCATTCCTGACCTAACTATCTATGTGTGTGCTGGTCCAATGCATGTACTGAGGTATAATCTATGTGAGCCCCGATATGCTATCTCATGTGTGAAGTGTTCCTATACGATATATGTCAGTACATCCAATGCCTCTAGCACTTACATAATGAATGGTCGGTAGTAATAACGTGGTTCGTGTAGCGTGTTGCATTACACTAAGGAGGGATCCTTATCTATGACTCCTTGAGCCAGTATGGATCTCTTCTTGGGGTACTCGTACTATGTACGATATTTAGGAGAATGAGCATGTGACCACGGCATGTGAATCTCGAGATTAATCTAGGGATAACTGGGCAGCTAATCTGGTAGATGTATTGGGCAGAAAGAATCTAGAGATCGTGCCACACTAGCCACCCCAGGTTCCGTCCTGACATGCCAGGTTGGCCTTCACGGGCATGGTTTCATCCGCTTATGGTGGATGACCATATCCGACTCCTATGTGCTATGTGTTATATGTTTTAGCACGGTAGCCTTACGGAAGACCGGTGCATAATCAGGGTGCTATATGTTTGTATAAAAATATATATATATAAAATATATATATATATATAAAATATATATATACAATTTGGATTGGCTAGTCCAGCAGGAACGATACGATCTAAGGATTCCTATAACGGCATTACGGGGATAACCGTGCCAAATATAGAAAACCGCATGAATGAATAGCCGCTTGAAAAATGACTTGACTGTGCCTTGTACCTTTCGATAGTAGCCGAGGGACATGAACTGTCATGGTGTGTGTCCAAACCATGTCCTTGTTTGGTTGTTGGGTTGGGCTATCGTGCTACGACAGGATTTAGACCGAGGTTACGACCGGAAGCTTTTTTATTATTATTACTGTTTATTATTATGCTTGGATTTTTATCTCACTCTTTTGTGCTCCCTTGTGGTACTTGCTATTCGGGGCTGATCCCGCTGGTTTTGTTTGGCCAGATCATGTAGCAGAGCCAGAGGATCCGACTTTCCTCCCTGATGTCAATGGTGCATACTAGGAGCATGGCGGGCGGGGGACTCGAGTGGGTTTCTTCTCCACCACTCTAGTATCATTACTTAAGTTCCGGCGTTTAGCCACCGATACCTGTTTAGCCGGTTGTTCTGGACATTTTGCCTCCTTGTATAATTGTAATTAAATCAGACTACAACTAACAACGATTATGCACCTATGACTCTCTGGGCTATCTAACTTATAAAGCTAGTTCCCCATGATCATTTTGATGAAGCGTCGGTGACGCCTTACTGCTTTATCTTATATGTTCATTAATTATTGCTTCTTGCTTTATTGATTGAGACATAGATGCTCTGTAGGACCATAGGAGACTTGATTATAGCATGCACCCCCTAGTCTCATGACAACCACGATCGCCGTATGACATTTATGTACCTCATATGGAGTAGCTGGCCTAGTCACTCTCCGTATTTCGGGACTGGGGCATGACAAGGTTTTATTTGTGGCCCATACAGGTCTGATTTTCAGACTTGTAGGGTATTATTATTATATGAGTCTCAAACAAAACTTGTACCTTTGATCTCTTGCTCCATCTTTCTTTCCTCACCTTGATTGATAACTTGAATTTTATTCTCGAATCTTTCTCGTCCTGTCATTTGATATCATGAATCTTTTCCTAAAGGGGTGTTTCTTTTTTAGTAGTTGGCGAGGCCAACGTGGAGGAACATCCTGTAGAGCATGGCTCGACGGGGCAGCCTCTGGAAGGAATGCCTCCTCTCGGTCAGATTCGGGTGGAAGATGTATCAGAGCCAGTTGAGCAACCAGTTCCCGAAGCTCCTGCACCCCCAGTGGTGCCGGCACCGACGGTAGTACCTGATGCTGCAGCACTATTGGAGGTCATTCGAGGATTTTTGGCCACTCAGCAGCATCTAGTGGCAGCCCACCAGCAACAACAGACCCAACAGCAGGAACATAATGTGCTACTGAACCAGGGGTTACAGTTAGCCCTTGAGAGGAGTGTCAGGAATGATTCGAAAGCGTCGGGGAGGTTTTGTCAACTTAACCCGAGGTGCTTTAACGGCATGAAGAGTGCCATTACGGCAGATTCTTGGCTTCAGGATATTGAGCCACATTGACAGCAGCAAAGGTTCCAACAGAGGAGAAGGTTGACCAAGTCAGATTATTGTTTCAAGATCTTGCTCACGACTGGTGGGCATCAGAAGAGGTTGGAATGGGGCGTCCTATTCCTTGGGATAACTTCAGTACTAGATTCAAAGCCAAGTATTTTGGCGTAGTTACACAGTATGAGCTTCAATAGAGGTTTATCAGTCTCAAGCAGGCTGGTAAGACGGTGGATGGATATGCAGCGGAGTTCTACAGGTTGAGTCGGTTTACACCAGCGATAGTAGCTACAGAGCAGGAAAAGACTATAAGGTTCCAGCAGGGACTTCATTTGAAGATTTTATAGCTAGTGGAAGGGCACACTAGGGATGTGTATCGTTCAGCTAATGGGTTTTACATAAGGTGTGGCAGTCCAGACCACAAGATTGCCAATTGTCCTATGATGCAGAGGCCATGAGGGCTAGTTCAGCAATTTTTGGCATTGCCAGCTCCAGCGGCAGCATCGAACAGAGGAGCAGCATTGGCAGTAAGACCACTAGCCCAGCGTCTACTAAAGCAGGCTCAAATATTTCACCAAGTGCAGAACCAGAGAGGCCAACAGAGGTCACAGCAACAGCTTGGTCAAGGAAGACAGCAGCAGGGAGCTCAGCAAGGCTAGGGCCAGGCCTTCACCTTATCTCTGGAGGATGCACTAGCTTCAGGCGACGTAGTTGCAAGTAATGTTTCTGTTACCTCTTTTTCTACAGTAGCATTATTTGATTCAGGGGCTACCCACTCTTTTATATCTTCACGATTTGCAATACGCATTGGATTGGAGTTTGAGGCATTGCCAGAGAGGATGAATATAGTCACTGGTAATGGGCTCGTAGGAGTTAGCAGAGTGTACTTAGCGTGTTCGATCGTAGTACGTGGGCGATTATTACCCGCATCTTTGATTGAGTTCCCTATAGGCAACTTTGACGTTGTCCTAGGCATGGACTAGTTAGGAGACAGTCATGCGACGATAGATTGTCGAGGAGGTAGGGTGTATTTAATGTACTGGCATTGAGGAGTTCATATTTGTTCGATCATTGGAGGGTCGACCCAGGGCATAGTTGCAGCGGCATTGGCCGAGCAAGAGCAGATTCGAAGAGTGGTCAGAGAGTTTCTTGATGTATTTCCAGATAAGCTTCCAGGTTTACCACCGGTGAGAGATATAGAGTTTTGTATTGAGTTAAATCCTGGAATGGAGCCTAAGGTCGGCAGAGTTTACAGGTTGTCGTCGTTAGAATTGGATAAGTTTTACCAGTATGAATAAGAACTGAAGGCGAAACAGTTTTTAAGACAGTGAATCGGCCTGGGCGGCACCGATGATTTTAGTACCAAAGAAGGATGGATTGACGCGAATCTGTATTGACTAGCGACATTTGAATATAGTAACTGTAAAGAACAAGTATCCGTTACCAAGGATCGACGACTTATTCGGCCAATTAAGTAAGGCCTGCGTCTTCTCTAAGATTGATCTTCGATCTGGATATTATCAAGTGGGGGTCCGGGAGCCGGACATACCCAAGACAGCATTTAGATCGCGATATAGACATTATGAGTTTCTGGCAATGCTATTTGGACTAACTAGTACCCAACAATATTTATGGATTTGATGAATCGCATCTTTATGCCATATTTGGATAAGTTTGTAGTAGTGTTCATAGACGACATCATCATCTATTAATGAGAAACATCTTCGGACAGCTTTGTAGACCTTGAGGGAGCTTCAACTTTATGCGAAGCTTGGTAAATACGAGTTTTGGTTGGATCGTATTTCGTTCGTGGGACACATTATTCCTGGATCAGGAGTATCAGTAGATCCAAAAAAAGTTGAGGCAGTATAGAATTGGCCAGTTCCGAAGACGGTAGTAGAAGTGCATAGTTTTTTGGGATTGGCAGGTTACTACAGGAGGTTCATGACAGACTGCGCCAGGATTTCGGCACCCTTGACGCATTTGACGCATAAGGATATAGAGTGATGGAACTGGAGATTTCCAGGACCCTTTCTTTGGTATGCGTATTGATCGACAGAAAGTTAAAAAGATCTAATACGTGTTCTAACCCTTTATAGGCGAAAACTAGGGTTCACGAATTATACCTACGACAGAAAGAAGACAAGTAATTCCTAGCAATCTCGAGCGGATGACCCCAGGATCTTCTGCACGTATTCCTTCCTCGAGTTGGACGTCGTGTGGGCGACGATCTCCCAACCTTTTCTTCTCCTTGGCAGCCCTGTCTTTCTCTCCTTATGTGAATCACGAATTTAGAGAAAGTATTTGATTTCTAATCAGTAATCTGGCAGCCAGAGAACAGAGGATATATATAGGCTACGACAGGGACCATGAGGAGAAATTAGGGTTAGGCCTCCTAACGGATCTGGATATCCCGTGTTCAGCCCGAATACACAATCCAGGCCCATTAACCATAGCTCCGTCTACTAATGAGCTATTGTTGCACTACCTCCCTAATCCTAAATTATGTTTGTGGGCTCCTTTTATTATATGCTCGTTTGGCTCCCCATGTTAAGATATCGTATGTCCGTCGATCAAATTAAGTTACTGACAACTATATTGATTCGACATCTTTTATCCTTAAGTAGTACCGCTCAACTTTATTTGTCATGTTGGATATAATCCACCTGCAGGATTTACATGACAATTCTTATGAGCTCCCTAAGGGGACATCATCAACCCGATGTATCGGGACATGGATTCCATTTATAATCAACAGCCCATTATACATACAATGTTATTACCCAATTCATAGAGGTTGTTGATCCATAATGAATCTCACTCTTTTATGAGTCAAAGTAAAGCCCACTTCATATACACGTCTGTTATTATATCCGGATTAAGAGCACAAGCATCTATAATAACAGAGGTGTTTGTTCTCTTATGTAGTCAGTACAAAGAGAACACCCTCAAGTGGTCCAGTTCAATACAAACAAAGTCTACTAGTGTAAACCTATAGTCAAGATAGACTAATACCATATTACACTACAACCTTTCCAATAGATTGTCCAAGTCCATCTAGATTGTGAACTATTTATATACTCCATAGGAAACTGATAATATCATCTTCTGTGTGACACCACACACCATATTATCTACAATATAGAATATCAGACATTTGCATTAACACTTGCAACAAATACAATATGCAAACATTTGCCCATATGATTCTTATTCAAAATTTAAGGAAATAAGGTTACTACAAAAGTGATGCTTTTAGTATATAACCCTAACAATCTCTCACTTATACTCAAAGCATTGCTTTTCAGTATACTGTTATAAATCTCCCACTTATACTTAAAGCCCTGCTGCTAAACATCTGACTCCCATTCCCTCAACATGACTATCAAAAACCTTAGCTGGTAAGCTCTTTGTAAAGGGATCAGCTAGGTTGTCGGCTGATGCTATCTTGATCACAGCAACTTTTTCTTTCTTTATGAAATCTCGTATTAGGTGGTACTTGAGCTCAATGTGTTTGCCTATCTTATGGGCTCGTGGTTCCTTCGAGTTTGCAACTGCACCACTATTATCATAATAAAGTGTAATAGACTTAGGCAAACTAGGTACCACATTCAATTCCAACAGAAAGTTTCTGAGCCAAACCGCTTCTTTGGCTGCCTTAGAGGCTGCCACATACTCGGCTTCCATAGTGGAATCAACAATACATTTTTGTTTGATACTCCTCCACACAATGGCTCCACCTCCCAAAGTAAACACATAACTTGAGGTAGATTTCCTGGAATCCCTATCTGACTGAAAATCTGAGTCTGTATACCCCAAAAAAACTAAACTATCTGCCTGGTAAACTAGAATATACTCTTTAGTCCTTTTTAGGTACTTCAAAATATGCTTTACGGCAGTCCAGTGCTCTTGTCCTGGGTTAGAATGATATCTGCTGACCATGTCTACGGCAAAGCAGATGTCTGGTCTCGTACATAGCAATGCATATATTAAGTTTTCTACTGCTGAAGCATAAGAAACTGCCTTCATCTTCTCTATCTCTTTCGGTGTCCTCGGACACTGCTCCTTTGATAGAGCAATTCCATGTCTAAAAGGTAAGAAACCTTTTTTATAATTTTGCATACTAAAACGAGTTAGTACAGTATCGATATAGGAAGCTTGGGATAAGCACAACATCCTTTTCTTGCGATCTCGTAGAACTTTGATCCCAAGAATGTGACCTACTTCTTTCAAGTCCTTCATATCAAACTGTTTGGATAACCATACCCTTACATCAGATAACACCTTTACATTATTTCTAATGAGCAAGATGTCATCCACATAAAGTACTAGGAACACCACCACGTTTCTGTCACACTTTCTGTATACACATGATTTATCCAGACAATGATCAAATCCATAGGATTTTTTTACCTGATCAAAACATATGTTCCAAGATCTGGAAGCTTGCTTAAGTCCATAAATGGACTTCTTGAGCTTACAAACAAGATGCTCTTGGCCCTTTTCAATGAACCCGTCTGGTTGCTTCATATAGATGTCTTCCTCAAGACTTCCATTAAAGAAAGCTGTCTTGACATCCATTTGCCAAATCTCATAATCGAGATGAGCTGTAATAGATAAAAGAATCCGGATAGACTTAAGCATGGCTACAGGAGAAAATGTTTTCTCATAATCGATACCCTCTCTTTGAGTAAAATCTTTTGCTACAAGCCGAGCTTTAAAGGTTTCAACCTTACCGTCCGATCCTCTTTTTCTCTTATAGACCCACTTGCATCCAATGGCTTTTACACCAACGGGTGGTTCTATAAGCTTCCAGACCTGATTAGAATCCATAGATTCTATTTCAGATATCATTATTTTTTGCTATGACTCTGCATCTTCATCTTGGAGTGCTTCATTGTAGGTATAGGGATCATAATCTTGTTCCTCAGGGACAAAGTCTGATGACTCTTCCAAGAACATATATCTATCAGGTTGTATCACAACCCTTCCACTACGACGAGGCACTATCAGTTGTGGTGTAACATTTGTAACACGTTGTGCAGTTATTTGTGGTTCATTCTCTTGTATTGTTGGTACTGAAGTACTTGGTGTCTCATGTCTCAGTTCTTCTAGAACAACTTTACTTGTGGGTTTATGGTTCATCACATAGTCTTCCTCTAAGAATCGGGCATTGGTGCTAACAATGACCTTCTGATCCTTAGGACTATAAAATAAACCTCCTTTCGTTCCTCTTGGATAGCCTACAAAGAAGTGTACTTATGTACGAGATTCCAAATTATCTACTTTTCGATTCAGTACATGTGCTGGACTACACCAAATGCGAACATATTTCAGACTAAGCTTACGCCTAATCCACAGCTCTGTGGGAGTAAGAGGTACTGACTTAGAAGGAACCAAGTTCAAAATATAAGCTGCAGTCTCTAAGGCATATCCCCAAAACGAATCTGGCAAATCCGAATAACTCATCATTGATCTAACCATCTCCATAAGAGTTCTATTCCTTCTTTTGGCTACACCATTCTGCTGGAGCGTTCCAGGTGCAGTCAATTGGGATGCAATCCCAGCCTCTGATAAATAATCCCTAAACTCTCCAAAGAGGTAATCGCCACCACAATCTGATCGTAATGACTTGATACATTTTCTATAACATTTTTCCGTTTCAGCCTTGTACTCTTTGAATTTTTTAAAGCACTCAGACTTACAGCACATCAAATAAATGTATCCATACCTTGAATAATCATCAATAAATGTGACAAAATATTCAAAGCCACCTCAAGCTTGGATAGTCATGGGTCCACACAAATCAGAATGAACCAATTCCAACACATCTTTGGCCCTATACCCCTTCGTCGTAAAAGGCCTTTTTGTCATTTTACCTTCCAAGCAGGATTTACAGACTGGTAGTGCCTCCACTTCCAATAAACTCAAAGGTCCATCTTCAACCAGTCTTTGAATTCTTCTTAGGTTAATATGCCCCAATCGCAAGTGCCAAAGACATGTTTGGTTCATACAAGAAAGTTATTTTCTCTTATTTAAGTTAAATGACATATTATTCATTTCCATAAGTTGTATTGTAGGCGAAATAGGATTAATGACATACAGATTATCAACCAATGCACTAGAATAGATAAAATGTTTATTCTTTCTAATAACAATATTATCATTAAAATAAACTGAATATCCATCCTTAACTAACATAGAAACAGAAACTAAATTCCTTCTAAGTGAAGGTGCATAAAGACAATCTCTCAATTTCAAAGACTTATTTCTACCAAAAGATAAAGTAACATCTCCTAATGCAACGACCGATACTTTTGTAGCATCACCCATGAACAAGCGTATCTCTCCATCACTGAGCCGTCTGGTTTCCGGGAACCCCTGCAATGTATTGTAGACATGATTAGTGGCTCATGTATCTACACCCCAGGTGCCGGTAGATAACACCGCTAAACATATTTCAACTACTAGTAAATGAGATATACCTTCTTTGTTCCCTTGTTTGAGAAGTGGACAATCAGTCTTCCAATGTCCTGACCCTTTGCACTTGAAATATTTGCCGTTCGGCTTTTTCACCGCGCCTTGAGGTCCCAAGCCCTTCTTTGCTGAGTTTGCCTGTTTCTGAATGTTATTCTTCTTCTTACCGCCTTTTGGCTTAGAAGTAGAAGCCTTTTCAGAAACAAAAACATGACCACTATGTCTAAAGAGAGATTCAGCATCCTGTAGGTCTTTTGCAAGTTCTGCCAAACTATACAACCTTTTGTTCATGTTGTAATTAAGGCAAAAATTGTCAAAACTTTAAGGCAGAGTTCTGAGAATGATATCGACCTGGGATTCTCCATCGATTTCAGCTCCAATGATCTTCATCTCATTCAGATGGCCCATCATCTTGAGAACATGATCCCTTACTAGTGTACCCTCAGCTATTTTTGTATTCATCAAATATTTCATAGCAAACTGCTTAGTTGCTCTACTCTGATGTCCGAAGAGTTCCTTGAGGTTATACATCATATCATAAGCTGTGGTCATGGCCTGATGCTGATGTTGTAGTACATTTGACATAGATGCCAGAATGTAATACCGTGCCATCTCATCTGCCTTTTTCTATTTTTTATAAGCCTCTTTGACCTCTTCGTCAGAGTCAGCATCAGGCTTAGGTGGACATTCCTTAACAAGTACATATTTGTACTCCTCAGCAGTCAGAACAATGTCTAAATTACGTTTCCAATCAATATAATTTGGTCCAGTAAGTTTATTTTCTTTAAGAATCACCATAAGTGGACTGAAAGAACCCATTTTTGAAATCCTGAGAATAACATAAATAAAATTATGTAGGACAAAAAAAGCTTTTTGAATTAACTAAATATTGATTCTCTCAAAACAATAATAATAAATTCACCAACACCTTGAACACCATGAATTTAGCATGCCACGATAGTGTGGACGTATACAAATTCAACTTTGTTCAAGTAGGTTTTTCTTATTAATTTTACTATCATGTCAACATAACTTTATGACAAATAAAATTAATATGCTGGTCTTGCTCTGGTCATACAAATAATAGCAGTGACTCCGATGGGGAGGATACCATTATTTGTATCTAAGTGTATACCATTACATAATACTAAGTCCATTACCTTGTAATGAGTTCCTTTAGATGGAGAAGTGAACACATACTAGGTAACTTTCTACAATTATTCCTAAGAAATTTTGTACTGATGATCCAAAATTATACTCATCCGATATGGAGAAAAGTACTAAAGCCAACGCGCAAGTATAATTACATCACCTACAAACCAGTAATGGAGACCATAGGATTTATACTAAATAAATATCCTCTCCCACTTAGTTATTTAACAATGAGGGTTTTTCTACTAGTTGATATTATGTCCATGTTGTCCATTATTAATGTAGGCTTAGTTTTTCAAAAAAAATATCCACACAATAATAAACATGCATAATCAGAAAAAAAGCAAAATGACAAAAATAAGAGAAAATATCCAACTATTATGGTCATCGTTGCTGCTCCGTCCTCAACTATCCAAAGTCCAAAATTCGTCCTCAACTATCCAACTATTTTGGCTGTCGATTCCTTCATCGAAAATCATCTGTCTGCCTCTGGACTGGTTAAAACCAGCATCTCGTCCGACGTCAGAAACAGCCACTACCGCCATCACGATTGTTCAAAAATAATTAAAATTACATCAATCCTATGCCTTCCGAAGGAGTTCACACATAATCTAGATTAAAAAATTAAAATAATAAGCACGATCAACCCTCGTGATTTTAATTACATCCACAGCAACAACAACATCCATGACATGTCCGTGGTTTAAACAACACAATCAAAAACATGTATTGGACCATAATAGTTGGATCTAAGATACCTGCAAAACTGAGTTAGAACAGATCTACATCTACCGACTATTACACAACACAGGTTTTACTGGACAACATGGACGTATCAATCAATATGTAGATCCAAAGTGGTTCTGATACCAATTGATGGAACTGGAGATTCCCAGGACCCTTTCTTTGGTGTGCATATCGATCGATAGAAAGTTAAAAAGATATAATACGTGTTCTAACCCTTCATAGGCGGAAACTAGGGTTCACGAATTATACCTGCGGCGGAAAGGAGACAAGTAATTCCTGAAAATCTCGAACGGACGATCCCAAGATCTTCTGCACGTATTCCTTCCTCGAGTTGGACGTCGTGGGGCGACGATCTCCCAACCTTTTCTTCTCCTTGGCAGCCCTGTCTTTCTCTCCTTACTTGAATCACAAATTTAGAGAAATTATTTGATTTCTGATCAGTAATCTGGCGGCCAGAGAATAGAGGATATATATAGGCTACGACAGGGACCTTGAGGAGAAATTAGGGTTAGACCTCCTAACGGATCTGGATATCCCGTGTTCAGCCCGAACACACAATCCAGGCCCATTAACAATAGCTCGGTCCACTAATGAGCCATTGTTGCACTACCTCCCTAATCCTAAATTATGTTTGTGGGCTCCTTTTATTATATGCTCGTTTGGCTTCCCATGTTAAGATATCGTATGTCCGTCGATCAAATTAAGTTAAAATTAAGTTACAGACAACTATATTGATTTGACATCTTTTATCCTTAAGTAGTACCGCTTAACTTTATTTGTCATGTCGGATATAATCCACCTGCAGGATTTACATGACAATCCTTATGAGCTCCTTAAGGAGACATCATCAACCCGATGTATCGGAACATGGATTCCATTTATAATTAACTGCCCATCATACATACAATGTTATTACCCAATTCATAGAGGTTGTTGATCCATAATGAATCTCACTCTTTTATGAGTCAAAGTAATGCCCACTGCATATACATGTCTGTTATTATATCCAGATTAAGAGCACAAGTATCCATAATAACAGAGGTGTTTATTCTCTTATGTAGTCAGGACAAAGAGAACAACCTCAAGTGGTCCTGTTCAATACACACAAAGTGTACTAGTGTAAACCTATAGTCAAGATAGACTAATACCAGATTACACTACAACCTTTCCAATAGATTGTCTAAGTCCATCTAGGTTGTGAACTATTTATATACTCCATAGGGAACTAATAATATGATCTTCTGTGTGACACCACACACTATATTATCTACAATATAGCATATCAGACATTTGCATTAACACTTGCAACAAATACAATATGCAAACATTTGCCCATATGATTCTCATTCAAAATTTAAAAAAATAAGGTTACTACAAAAGTGATGCTTTTAGTATATAACCCTAACATAGAGTTTGTTTGGTCAGCAGTGTGTCAGTCATTATTTGAAGAATTGAAGAAAAGATTGATCTCAGCCCCGATCTTAACGCTTCCAGTAGGGTCGGTTGGGTTTACAATATATTGTGATACATCCAAAAAGGGACTTGGGTGTGTACTGATGCAGCATGGTAAGGTGATAGCATATGCATCTCAACAGCTTTGGGATCATGAGAAGAACTATCCAACCCCTGATTTAGAGTTAGCAGCAGTGGTGTTTTCACTTAAGTTATAGAGGCATTACTTATATGGGGATCGAGTGGAAATTTATACTGATCATAAGAGCTTGAAGTATTTATTCACCCAGAGGGACATAAATATGAGACAGAGAAGATAGTTGGAGTTTCTGAAGGACTTTAATGTGAATCTGCAGTATCATCCAGGCAAGGCGAATGTGGTAACAGATGCTTTGAGCAGGAGAGTTGGTGCATTCATTTTAACCTCGCAGAGGCAAATTTTAGAAGAACTTCAGGAAATGGGAATTAAAGTGATCTTTCCACAAGATATAGGAGTTATGGCCAGTTTGTAGATTCAGTCTACTTTAGTAGAGAGGACAAGAGCAGCCCAGACGGAGGATCCGCAGATCCAGAAGCTTCGATCAGAGTGTGAATCAGGTCTCAGAAAAGAGTTAGTAATCCATGAAGATGGTACGCTTAGGTTCGAAAGCCGTCTTTGCATACCAGGTGGAGACCTTCGATAGGAAGTTATGTCAGAGGATCATAGTTCTCCTTATTCCATCTATCCCGGAGGCACAAAGATGTACTAGGATATAAAGCAACACTTTTGGTAGAATGACATGAAAAAAGAGATAGCGAGATTTATTTCTGGGTGCTTGGTATGTCATCAAGTCAAGGCAGAGCAGTAGGCCAGCAGGATTGTTACAATCGCTTCCCATTCTAGAGTGGAAGTGGAAGAACATCACAATAGACTTTGTGACCGGTTTACCTAGATCTTCGACTGGTCGAAATGCAGTTTGGGTAATTGTGGATCAGCTTACGAAGGTTGCTCATTTTCTTCCTTTCAGAGTAGGGCAGTCTACTGAGCAGTTGGCAGATATATATATGAAGCAGATAGTGAGGCAGCATGGAGTTCCACTTAGCGTAGTATCAGAACGAGACACCTGGTTCACCTCTCATTTTTGGCGGAGTTTGTATCAAAGTTTGGGTACCAAGCTGAGGTTCAGTACAGCCTATCATCCGTAGATGGATAGGAAGCCAGAGAGAACCATTCAGACATTGGAAGACATGTTACGAGCTTGTACCTTAGATTTTGATGGTACTTGGGAAGATTATCTTTATTTAGAAGAGTTCTCTTATAATAATAGTTATCAGGCAAGTATACAGATGGCACCGTTTGAAGCATTATACGAAAGGAAATGCAGGTCCCCTCTGGCATGGGACGATGTGGAAGAACGAAAATTATTAGAACCAGAGATGATCACGCAGACCGTAGAAACAGTCAAGTTGATCAGAGAGCTACTTCGAGTTGTACATGACAGACACCGACACTGGACAAATGAGCATCGTAGACCTCTAGAGTTTGGTGTTGGTGACCAAGTATTTCTGCGGATTTTACCTACTCGGGGTATCATTAGATTTGGCTTAGTCCTAGATATGTTGGTCCATTTGAAATTCTCGCTCGGGTAGGCGATGTTGCTAATGGTCTTGCCCTTCTGCCTTCGCTACATGATGTGTTTCATGTGTCTCAGTTGTGTAGGTACGTCCCGAATCCGAGTCACGTCCTCGACCATTCTGAGCTGGTCGTCGGTACCAACCTGACTTACGAGGAGCAACCCGTATCTATTTTGGATCAGCAAGAGAAGGTGCTCAAGAACCAGACTATTAGTCTTTTTCGTGTTCCTTGGGGCCATCACTCACGAGGAGAGTCGACATGGGAGCGCGAGGAAGAGATTAGATCTCAATATCCGCACTTGTTCGACTCAGAAGGTATATTTATTCTTATGTCTTTGAAACATGTTTCCATGCTTGAATTACACCCACTAGGGTGGATGGTTGTTCTCTAATGCCTGATAGGTTTGATTTAATTGCATATGTAGTTGGTCTTATAATTAATGTACTTGCTTGCCCTGATTTCTTTATCTTGTCTTGGTAGAAATTTCGAGGACGAAATTTTTCTAAGGTGGGTCGAGATGTCACTCCCCGTTTCTGATATACGTATTTGCCTTCTTGATTCCTGTATATGACATATGGTATTTTGTGTATGTGCACCATTTTAATTTATTTTTCTATTAGTTGTTGCATGTAGCCATAAATCATGTCATTAGTTAAAATGGTTAAGAGCATGCTTAAGATTAGGGTTTCCTTAAGCCAACCCAACACTACTATATATTCTCTTCTTTTTCTCTCTCCTTATAACTATTCATTCATTTCCCTCAACCACCACTATTAGGCAAGTACACCTTGCACCAAATAGAGAGATTCTTGCATTTTTTATTTCTTAATTTTTTTTCTTTGATATAATTTGTCTATATCGTTCTTCTCATCATCCCGTACAAGTTTAGTACTTGGTATTTTTCGTTTTCATGGCTAGTTTTGAGCAGATCTATGTTCCAAAATCTAAGGTTTATGTTTTTTTTGGTTTTGATCTATCAAACTTACTCTTTTTCAAAAATTACATGTTCCATGTTGTAGAGAATTCAATTTTATTCAGTTTAGACCTTTATTGTGCCCAATTTTGAGTCATATAGTCCAAGTTATGGACATTAAAAGTTTCTAAAACTCCATGGCCAAAAGCTTGCTGGTAGGGACGACACCACGCGCACCTTATGTGCATCTCGCGCACCTTTTGGTCCGCACACCTTGCACCTTGTGCACCTTGCACCTCGTGCACCTTTTGGTCTGCACACCTCGCGCACCTTTTGGTATACGCACCTTGCACCTCGCGTACCCTTTGGTCCATACACCTCGTGCACATTTTGGTCCGCACAACTCGTCCCTCGTACACCTCGTGCACCTTTTGGTTCGCGCATTGCACCTCGTGCGCACCTCGTGCGCACCTCGTGCCCCTTTTAGTTCGCGCACCATGCACCTCGCGCACCTTTTGGTCCGTGCACCTTACACCTCATGCACCTCGCATACCTCGCGCATCTTATAACTTGTACCTCGCGTGCGTTGCACCTTGCGCCATGTAACTTTTGCCAATGTGCTGTTTGTGCCACTTCATGACTTGCGTGCGCTTCATACCCTAAGTGTGCAATGCCTTCTAGTTTCTCTTCCATCTTGTGGCTCGACCTTCATTCCTGACCTAACTATCTATGTGTGCTCGTCCAATGCGTGTACTGAGGTACAATCTATGTGGGCCCCGATGTGCTACCTCATGTGTGAAGTGTTCCTACACGATATATGTCAGTACATCCAATGTCTCCAGCACTTACATAATGAATGGTCGGTAGTAATGACGTGGTTTGTGTAGCATGTTTTATTACACTAAGGAGGGATCCTTATCTATGACACCTTGAGCCATTATGGATTCCTTCTTGGGGTACTCGTACTATGTACGGTATTTTAGAGAATGAGCATGTGACCACGGCATGTGAATCTCAAGATTAATCTAGGGTTAACTAGGCAACTAATCTGGTAGGTACATTGGATGGGAAGAATCTCGAGATCGTGCCACACTAGCCACCCCAGGTTCCGTCCTGATGTGCCAGGTTGGCCTCCACGGACATGGTTTCATCCGCTTATAGGAGATGACCATATCCGACTCCTTTGTGCTATGTGTTATATGTTTTAGCGTGGTAGCCTTACGGGGGACCGGTGTATGATCAAAGTGCTATGTGTTTATATAAATATATACAATTTGGATTAGCTAGTCCTGCAAGAATGACACGATCTGAGGATTCCTATAACAGCATTGCGGGGATAACCCCGCCAAATATAGAAAGCCGTACGAATGAATGGCCACTTGAAAAATGACTTGAATGTGCCTTGTACCTTTCGATAGTTGCCGAGGGACATGGACTGTCATGGTGCGTAGTCCAAACAATATCCTTGTTTGGTTATTGGGTTGGGCTATCGTGCTACGATAGGCTGTGGACCGAGGTTACGACCGAAAGCTTTTTTATTATTATTACTATTTATTATTATGCTTGGATTTTTATCTCACTCTTTTATGCTCCCTTGTGGTACTTACAATTCGGGGCTGACTCCACTGGTTTTGTTTAGCCAGATCACGTAGCAGAGCCAGAGGATCCGAATTTTCTCCCTAACATCAATAGTGTATACTAGGAGCATGGAGGGCGGGGGACTCGAGTGGGTTTCTTCTCCACCACTCTAGTATTATTACTTAAGTTCCGACGTTTAGCCACCGACACCTGTGTAGCCGGTTCTTCTGGATATTTTGCCTTCTTACATAATTATAATTAAATCAGACTACAGCTGACTACGATTATGCACCTATGACTCTCTGGGCTAGCTAACTTATAGAGCTAGTTCTCCATGATCATTTTGATGAAGCGTCGGGGACGCCTTACTGCTTTATCTTATATGTGCATTAATTGTTGCTTCTTGCTTTATTGATTAAGACATAGATGCTCTGTGGGACCATAGGAGACTTGATTATAGCATGCTCCCCCTAGTCTTATGACAGCCACGATCGTCATATGACATTTATATACCTCATATGGAGTAGCTGGCCTAGTCACTCTCCGTATTTCGGTACTAGGGCATGACAGCTTTTATATGCATGACCAGTCGAGTTGGACCTCCTTCTTTGCCAGGCCAAATTCCTATTTATTTTAGTCCCCAAATTACCATCCTTGTCCAGCCCTGTATTTTATTTTTAGTTCCTATATATGTTGTCCAGATGGGTATATATATATATATATATATATATATATATATATATATATATATATATATATATATATATATATATATATATATATATGTCTCTATTACCTCCTTCTAGAAGTTAATGGTTGTTCAGTCCATGCCTCACACATGTTCAGTCCAGATTACCATAAGACCCTCTTCCCTTGTTCAGACTCCTATTCTCTAAAGCCTATGTCCTAGGATCGGTGCAAAGGAATTACCTTGCTGCCAATAGATAGGAGATGTATCAGTATTGATATTTGGGAGTGAAGTCCAGGGATGGGTGCGGGTTTAGAAGAGGTTAGAAGAATTAATTAGGATATGACTATAGGATGTGGAGTTAGCAGCCTGGGTTGTAGGAGAGGTAGGTAAAAAGAGGGCTTGGGTACAGGTAAGGTTTGGGGCTTTGGCCCTATGTTGGTAGGTAGTGTAAGGGGTTTGGTTTAGGGCTCTTGAGGAAAGAAAAGTCCTTTGTATCAGTACTAGGCCAGGTGTGTTGTGCAAGTTAGCCCACAGCAGGATAGGATGTTACGGAGGAATGACTTGTGGCTCTAAGTTCAAATATGGGGGTTGAGTTGAGTGTTTGGTTCAGACATTAGATGTTAGGAAAAAAAAGGTATCAGAAAATATGGCAGAGGAATGGAGAGGTGTGGTTAGTTAGGATGTATTTTACTGGCTTGTGTAAAGAGTATATATATATATATATATATATATATATATATATATATATATATATATATATATATATATATATATATATGGTCCTAGTTATATTAGCCTAGGGGTTTGAATGAGATAGCATTAGATTAGAATTGACTAATATTGACCAATGGAACCAAGTTTGACTCTTTGACCTAGAACTAGCCTAGTTGACCCTTTGACTAGTGTTGACCCAATGGACTTCTTTAACCTAGAAGTTGACCAAACATGACCAAGTTGACCAAATAGCTGATGTTTGACTCAAGGTTGACAGAGTTGACTTTGACCTAGAAGGACCTAGAATTATGTAGATTGTATTACAAACTTCAATTATTGCATATTGAACACATCTTAACCTGTAATGCTCTAAATAGGACATTGTAACTCCGGTTCAGACATCTGTTTACATTAGTTGCTCAGGGTATCAGGTGAGTACATTCTCTGATAGTTCTTTCATTTACTTGCCGATTACCGTATTTCAGTTCTAGTTAGTTCTATTTGATTCTCTATCAACACGGATTGGTATTTCTGGATCCTCTACATGCGACACTCACCTTTTACATGTCTGGCCTCTATCACCTACAGTCTTCATTGCCATGAACTTCTGTTTTATAGTATTTACTTTCTTTGTTCTAACTATTATTCTACTTCATTACCTGTCTAAAACTTACCATGCTTTATCAATATAACTTACTGTAACTGCTTTATAGTCTTTACCATTTACTTGGGATTTCTAGATGAGATGTGCTTGTTCCAATCCTGACTGGATACGTTGACAAAATATTACAGATGTTTTCCCTGAGGACACATGCCCTACTTGTAATGGAACCGAGGAGGGATTAGCTACCTTTGGTCCCAATTCTCAGGAGTGATCGGGAAACTAGTTTAGTAGACTTGTTTTAGATTTCATGTTTAGAACCTGAATTGTAATAAGTTAGAAACTGAATTGTAATAAGTAGAGATACTTGACTTTATAGTTGAGCTTGTTTGAGATATTATTATTTAGTATTATATTTTAAATTGTTATTTGTTTAGTCTTATTAGTTATTAGACTTCTGTAATATCTTATTGTGCTTAGACTGTGATTGAGTTTTACTATATCTTTACTTGTCCTCCATTCGGAGTTGAGATCCATGACAGGTACACTATATATATAATTGTGTGAGTTGTTTAGATAGTGACCTAGTACAACGTTCTACCGCCGATTCTGCGACGTAGGCTGGACACTGTTACGCACTTGTGCCCTTATACCGGGTGCGAGTCGTGACATTCATTGTCTAATTCTGTGACTAGTTTTATTTATTATATTATATCACTATTCTCATAGCTTCTCGTCTTGCAGATTGTATCTCATTACGGTGTTCATGCATTGCCTATTTCAGTTTCTATTTACTTTTCCATGCTTTATTTCTTATTGTGTGACATTATATGGGGATGTAATTTGCTTCTTACCTGACTTGATAGTTGTCTACCAGTGCTAGAAGTTTAGCTTGGAGGATTGCTTTGGAAGACTTAGAATTAATGTAGAATCATTTATGTACTATCGTTGTAAATTATTTCGAGAATTTTGCCGAATTTGTCTCCGGGATGAGATGGATATGAATCATATAACAAAAAGAGATATTGTGAACTGTGACCGTGTGTGTGTTTGTTTATTTTCCGTTTACTAGTTATGTGATTGAGCATAGATTGATTGATATGAATCACTAATTATATGATTGAACAAAAAAAGAATTTTGTCGGATTTGTCTCCGAGATGAGATGGATATGAATCACTTGAGGATTCTCGAGGACTAGATAGCTGACTACTACTGTCAACGACAGCGTAGGCTGGATGCGCTCACAACCCGTACCCGATCATACAGGTGTTGGACGTGATACTAATACACCTTATAATCGTGGAATCATCTTAACCATTAATCTCCTCTATAGGATTTTCTAATATAGCCGATATAACTGAAAGGTGTCATGACCCTATTTCTATTTTCGCACAAGGGAATCATATAAGAAAAAAAATGTTTGCATGAATCACGAAGGAGTGTAATGAGAAATCCTCAACGAATGAAGCAATTCAATTGGGATGGAAAATATGGTTAGGTTCAAATATTTTTGTTAAGGGTTTGGATAATGAATAATGGTTGCTAATTAATGCACTAAATAAAAAGATATTATGGGCTAAGAAAAATAATATAAAAATAATTAGAGATTCATGAGACATGGTTCCTTGAGAGAAGATTGTATGCTAGTCATCTAGGTTGGGGGTACAATTAAGGAGACGATTCTAATCATTCTCAAGTTTCAAATGATTAGAAGATCATGATAATATATCTAGGGTCGAAGGAAAGGACGAGTAACTCAAGACGAGGATGTAGCTACCTGGCTTGGTCGATGACTAACTACACTTGTGTATATGCAACTATCATAGACATAGGTAAAATGGCAACTGAGTTGGGACACTTCTACTCTCATTAGGACGACCCCGCTTCCATCTTGGTTCTCTATCACGATAAAATCTAAATCTATAAATTTGAGTTCCTCAAAAGTTTTCCAATATGTATTTCAAATCTCAAGATAGACTACCATAATCTCTAGTCATTTTCGATCGTCAAGCAAAATCATAACTTAAGATTCAAACACTTTAATCAATCTCAAAATACACCATTATCATACCACACACAAAAAATTTTACCGAAATTTTAATATTATCAACCCAAACTTAAACTCAAAATTTAATAAACTTATCAGCCATAAATCATGCGGCAAAGTTTAAAATTTTCCTCAAATCGATTTCATATCCTCCAAAAAATATATATCTATAAATCCAATAAGTCATCAATATTTTCTAAAATCTTCAAAAATTAAAAAGTCAAAAATCAATTTGTTTTCTCAATCTTTTATAGATTTCATCGATTCTCTTGTGAATAACACCTAGCAGTCTCAAAATAAAATTCTAACTATCTTTCGAAGTTGATAATATCGCTACTACCCAACTTATAATTAACTAATCCTTCACACGAGATCATACCTTTATAAAAAAATTAGGGTTCCTCGATCCTTGAAGTATATAATGCCTTTATAACTCAAATAGGACCTCTAATGCACACCAATTGCCAATATAATCTTTTTAGCCATGTGTTTGAGCATGGGGTATATACTAGTGTAGTCATCTTCCTAACCTCTATTTAGCACGAGAAATAAGATTTACGGTAGAAAAGATCAAGCAAGATGCAAATCAAGTGAGTCAAATAAGAGTTTGAAAATTGGAATCAAGGAAGGAGTTCAAGCATGCGGATGAGATCCTAGACTCTAATCCTATATTCAGGCATGCTTTGTATATTGATGTAAACAAATAGTTTGTTCGTTGACCTGCATGGGCCACCACAAAAACATGTAACATTCAGTCCCAAAATACGTAGGACTGGATACATAGACATGCCAGCTGTATAATAAATATACATAAGCTGTAAATGGAGTATAATCATGGCTAACTAATCTCATCCACAAATAAAAGAATAAAGCTTTATAAATCAAATATGAATTGTCATTTTACATGTTACTGGATGGAGACAAATCTACTACCAACATGAAACTAAAAAGATAGAAATAGAAAAATGAAGAATACAAGCGACGTGCATGATCCAGAAGCATGTCATCTTCGATGGGAAGGAGAAGATCACGATCTTAGCTGGAACAACTGTAGAATGTCAAGAAAACACACACACCTGGAGGGATCACCAGGTCCTCAGAGAGACGTAACAAGATACAGATAAATATGCCATATAAACTGAATATAAAATATGTTACAAGGTCACAAGTAAAAGTAAATGTTCCAAATCATAACAAGGCCCAATATCCCCTAATCGAAATAGTAGACTACCCCTATAACCAAACAAGGATAAGGGGTGGCACACAATTCAAAAATA
Organism: Iris pallida; assembly: GCA_029216955.1. Classification (NCBI taxonomy): domain Eukaryota; kingdom Viridiplantae; phylum Streptophyta; class Magnoliopsida; order Asparagales; family Iridaceae; genus Iris; species Iris pallida. Next base: position 13,711,635 of record JANAVB010040216.1, on the reverse strand, counting down.
TGACACTGCCCCATGCCACGATTGAAACAAATTATAACAAGACATCATCTAAGGTCACCTAACCATTCTACTATGAACATACAGTTAAGAACAAACCTTCAATGCATGGGCACTCTGGCTATATGGGATTGGCATAGTCCCCTCTATGGGCACCAGGAGCCTACGTTCGTAATGTTTCGTGAATGTCAGAGGGAATCAGAATCGTAGAGGGAATCTGCGTCTCCAACGGAGCTCACAAGTTATAATGGATAAGTGCATACGTGACCTATACGTTCGAGAATTATCCTCCCACCCGATGCACCTATCTATGTCGTATCCACGACATTTTACCTCTACTAACAATCTAGTCTCCTAACATGCATCTAATTGGCAGTTAGATCTAACGCATGTCCCATACGTACTTATGATCAGCTAACACGCAAGTCCGGAGTCTATATGCTACTTATAACTCACACACACCTCGTGGCACATCCATGTCAAAGTTTATAATAAGATACTAAACAAGTGGTAATCCCTTAACTCTAGGTCCATATGCAAAAAATGAAAATATGATTAGCACATTGCATCATGTATAATTGGAAGCACAGTAAAGTAACCAATAGCAGCAAACAGTGATACAACTGGAGAAAACAGTAACTATGTTGTAACTAAACAGTAAAGATGTAAATAAATATAAACAGTAAACATGGCATGGTATCTTACCTGGTAGTGGGCCTGGTGTGGTGTGATGATCATGATGGCACAGAATTGACTTTGGTGTTACAACTACATCAGATGGCCTCCGATGATGGCACAGACCGTTCCATTGAGTCCAGAACAGCCCAATTAGTTAGGGTTGACATAAGGAAGTCTAGTTTTGCAAAAGAATAAAAATATATAATTAGCCACCACTGCAAGATTCTTCCAACGTTTTATAAACGTCGAAAAAAGGTCAAAAACGTTGGCGTAAGTTAAGGCGACATTTTTTCAACGTTTTCGACAAACGTCGTCGTTGCTGTAGTTTGGAATTTATAACATTTCAAATAAACATCGATGTAGGCAAAGCAAACATACGCAGCAACGTATAGTAGACATAAAAAATTATGCAAAAATGGATGACAATTTTTTGACATTTTAATCAACATGCAGAAAACTTAACTGCTTACCCAACCTTTTAGCAAAACATCGGAACTTGCTTTCCTAACAATTTTTCAACATTTAAACAAAACGTCGGTACAGGCAAAGCAATTTAAAGAAAAAATCTCAATATATTTGTCATGTACTTACATTCAACCAGCTTCCCAACCAGTAATTAAACTACACTTAAATTAACATTATAAATTCAATAATATATAATTTACAAAATAACTTTATTGATCAAAATAAAACATTTTACTATAGTATCAAGTTCAACACAAAATACAATATTTTATTATACTATCGAGTTTGCAACAATCAGGTTATGAACTTGATCTCTTATATCATAAACTTCTACACATGAGATATTTTGCCTCGAACGGTCTAAACATGTTCATGTAGATAAAAGTTTCAGTAATATATATACATATCTAAGAAAAGCAGAATATTGTACCTTTATTGTTTTGTCGAGCGAACTACTGTAAAATTTCTCTCTAAACTGTAAAATAGACAAGCTGGTTACAATTTTCATATGGTCATGACCTTCTTGGATCATATCAAAACTTTTAGTACCTCCCTTCCACACCTGTATGGCTTCATATCAGTGATATTAAGAATATACTGAATATTAAGGACTAGCTAGTGAGAAAATTTCTAGATGTTGACTGTAATTTCTATCCACAGCGCTATAAGAAGCAAGTTTATTAACTATGACCAAATTGTTGGCTACGACAAGTAAAAAACTCAAGATTTCTTCACCTATATCGTTCCATCTGAATGCCCAGAAAAGATTCTATTCATAAAGTAAACTGTCGATAGAACTTCCCCATTTGTCCTACATTCCACTTAATTCAACTTCTTGTGATTCCATATATCCTGCCTTCTGAACCAGGATACATTGGTTAGTATCTTTCAGGACCATTCATCCCTGAACTCCAGAGACAATGAAATATCAAACTTACAGAATTAGTTGGACTCTTTCCCATTAGAAAGAGTTTTTACCATATCGTATGTTAAGACCGATGATTTTTTTTAGCTCTCTCATAGTTTTCAATATATCCTTTATATAGAAGCTAAGATCCTTCATTCCATCAAATTTAGAACAATAACAAAAACATAGACAATGATTATAAATACTAAAATAATAATTGAAACTTAGACATTAATTTTTATTCTATCTTCGGCAGATGAGATGATATTTGTAATTTCTTTTCTAAGGGTATTTAGGATGACTTATACCAGCATCATTCATAATTCCCCTTATAGCGAGCATAACTCGTACTTTATTGTCCAAATTGTTTAATGACTTGTGGATGGATATCTATTACTTTAGCAATTAATACCTTGTAGCTCCTCTTATCCCTGTATCGGAAAGAAGAGAGAATGTGAATCAGCTATGTCGCATAAACTAGACATACTGAGAATAAGTTGGCATTTTGCTCTTAAAACCTTAAACATCAAACCAAACTCATGGCTAGCCAAGGCAAATGACCCTCTACTTTCCAATTCCTCTGCAGCCTTCTCTTCCTCCTAGATTAGCAACCAATATTTGAAAGAACTAATGTATGAAACAGCATTAGTAGGAGAGTGTAATGCCCCAGTCCCAAAATACTTAGGACTAGGTACGTATCCATGTCAGCTGCATATATACGAAGTATACTCCAATATATGGAAACTCGTATGTATACATAAGCTGTAAAATGCAGTAAACCAAGAGTAATCTAATCTCATCCACAAATGAGGAATAAAAGATATCATATAATCAACTGTAATAAGTCTTTGTACAATATGTTGGGCGGAGACAAAGTCCACTACCAACAAGTAAGGAAAAATATACATGAAACTGAAATGAATTGGCGGAAGTAGCAAAGGAAGACCCAAGATACGTCATCTCCGAATGAATAGAGAAGATCGTGACCTCGGCTAGAACACCTGCAATATCACATAAGCACACACCTGGAGAGATAACCAGGTCCTCAGAGGGACGTAACAAGATACAATAAATATGCCAAATAAAAACTGAATATAAAATATGCCACAAACCAAAGTAAGTGACAAGATAACAATAAGGTACTCTAACCATACTAAAGTAAACATGCAGTTAAGAACAAACCTTTCGTCGCATGAGCCCTGACTGTAAATGGGATCTGGTATTGTCCCCACTTGGGCACCAGTGACCACAGTGCATGACGTTCAAAAACGACAGTGGCAAACCTGAGAGGCTCAACATACCCGTATCTCCAGCGGAGCTTCTGGGTTACAAGGGAAGTGCAATCGAAGTCCACACGACAAGGAAATATTCTTTCCACCCAATGTACCTATCATGTCGCATCCACGACCATGTAACACTACTAAGCGTCAAGTCTTCTAATATACAACTATTGACAGTTAGACCTAACGCATGCGCACTTGGGATCAGCCAACACACAATGACCTCTACATGCTACTCATCTCACACATCTTCATGGTACAACTGTGTCAAGGTATATGCAATACACTACAAACGGTAGTCTCTTAACTCTAAGTCCATATGCAACCAAAGGATAATAACAAAGTACAACTAATATCACTGAGCAGACAGTAAATCAAGAACTGTAAAAATTAGAAATAAATGAACAGTGATATGTAATAAAATACAAACTGAATATAAACAGTATAATGGCAAGGTATCTTGCCTGAGGTTATGTGCAAAGAGAATAATTTAGTAGCTCGAACCGACAAATAAACAAAGCAATAAAGCCAAATTTCACAGATGACTCTGGATGCTGCAACAAACATCACGAACGAGTTTGGAACATAAGATATGCCTAGGAAACGCCTGTCCAAAAGTTAAATTCTGGAATAGGGGCAAAATCGTAATTTTGGGTCAAAACGATGTCCACCGTTGGATCCGCTTTGTACCAAAATATGTGCCAATATCTACGGTCTCTAAAGTCGTCAAACTACATGTCTACAGATTTGTTTTAATGAGATGAATCCAATGGTATGTCCAATTTTGGATTCCGGTGGGCCGTGCACCCGTTGAGTGGGATTGTGGGCCCGCCAAAATAGCGTCCCGATCAACGGTCTCAGAATTGAACCAAACTTGGCTCATAGGACCAGAAAAATATTTTGAGTCCAATGGCACAAGTTTCGTCTCGATTTGATGAGTGTACACGAAGTTGTGACTTAATTTGCAAAGGGTCGATACGGGGGTATCTCGACGGATACGTACTGATTTGTCGCGCACATGCAACAAAATCGGGTTTCGTCACTTTCCACACGTCAACAACATCCATACGCGCCTTTTGATGCATATAGTGCGAGACCACGTCGCCCGATTTGTCGAGGAAAACGCCGTATCGGGTGTTTTTCCACTTTTTGAAAACAGAATTTACAATTTTTCGTGAAATTTTAACGTGTAACTTTTTACACACTAGATGAAAAGTGAATCCAGAAGGTGCGTTACAATCTTGGTTAGGTTGTCCTTTACTGTTTTCAATTAGTTTCTACAATTCTTTACTGCACAGCAAGAAAATTGGCCGACAAATTGTCGTTTTATAACAGTTTTTAGTATTACAGAAAACATGTTTTTCTACAACTTTGTCTCGATTTTTCGACAAAGTTGATGGGTTGTTTCGAAATCCACCTAGAGGATCTCGAAGAGGGTCAAGTCTACTTTCCAGAAAATCTTATGGATCGAAAATCGGTGCTACGAGTAAAAAGTTATGTCGTACGGAAGTAGGGTACCTTGAGTGGAAAAATTGCTCCATGGGTGACGTGGGGCTGACTTCGGATGCTCCGTTCGTCGCGCACAAGACTCCATCGCTGGTGAAACGAACTCGTAGCCGAAGAGGGTAGGATCAGCCGAAATTTTTGTTTTGGGAGTTTAGGGTTTTGAGGTTTGTGGAAAAAGTTATATATATAGCAAGTTGGGGCAAAACCTAGTAATACTAGGATTAGTAATAAACAAAGTGAGGACCCACGGGTTGGGTTCAGAGTTGTATTCGCTGCTTCAGCACTTGTTGCGTAGGAGCCCGCCCACTTAGGTGGGTGGGTGCTGTTGCCGCCCTTTTTTTTTCTTTTTACTTGTTACTAGTGTAACACTAAGCTGACAAACAGCTTGGCCGCCCCCTTTGTTGGGGTGTGGGCCAGGCCCCATTCCTTTTTTTTAACTAAAACATATATATATATATATATATATATATATATATATATATATATATATATATATATATATATATATATATATATATTTATATATTTATTTTTATATATATATATATATATATAAGTATATGGCCCCAAAAATTACAGAAAAATTCCTAAAAATCCAAAAATCTTTTTCTAACAATATTTAACTAAATATCCTATCTTATTTATGTAAATATAATTAATGCTTGTCATCCATAATATGTAAACTACCCATACTTGGTCTAAGCCACTTATAATAATAAAATATTAAATAATAATAAAACTTTGTATACTAAAAAGGAAATTTAGGAAGGGGATTTTATAGAGAGTGTATTCATGACGAAACTAACCAATTTTTCCCTAGAATCTTCAAGAGCTTAGCAAAATTGTTTTGATGTCATTATTGCTTTGAAGCTTTTGTTCATTCCGGCATGTTTCAAGAGGAAAGCTCGAGCAAGTGGCTTCCTGGAGTATGAAAACCTGCCATAAAGAGATAGTATCATCTCAAATTTAGACATCTACATCACAATAATATTTGGACACAAATTTACTGGACAAATAGTGAAAGATCTACATACCTAACTGTATGCGCAAAGATGATGCAATACAAACCAAAAAGGAGAGGTAATGGAACTGAAGTAAAAGGTGCTCTAAACTTTCCTGATCATTAACAAAATTTAAGGTATTATCACATATTAAAAGACTAAAAGGTGAAGATAAAAGAAACATGTGCCAAAAAAACAAGATACATATAAATGCTCTATGGGATGTCACTACTACATCCATGTGTCATCCATAACATGTTTTGACGATGACTCAGGGGAATGAAGAGGTGGTGGCATTGGATGAATCAATTTTGGAACAATAACTAAGACCCTACCAGCCATAAGTATTCTACCATCATTGTTGTCATCCTTGATAAAAAAAAGATGCACAATAATGGAGTATATACAAGCTATACAACTTTAGGGAAAAAAATTGAAGTTTAGGAAGCACATATACCATAGTAGCTGATTATTGAAAATAGAGTAATCAACTATCCCTGTGCAAACAACTCAAGATCATCCATCACACATTCGATAAACCAGTCAATAGACGATTTCAGTTACCAACCTGTGGAACAATGAACTTAACTATTCTTCTTTAGAAAACTAAGGGCCCTCTAGAATTTCAGACCTCCAGAAGCTCACTTTGAACCAAGGTTTCAACACCGTATTTAACATAGCCTGGGATTGTGAAAAATGGTACCTCAAATTTAATTTGGACACTAGAGAAGAAAAGGAGTCATTTGAATGAGAAGCAAACTTGAAGAAAACACACAAAATTGACACCTAAAAGTTAATTTAGACACTCGGAGATGAAAAGCCATAAAAAATGTAAGACATAATCCCCCAAATGTCTGATTCAAATAGATCATTACATGAAGCTAGTAATAAGCTCTGATGAAAGAACATCTAAAGTCCATCGATAACATCCACGAAATAGATTTAGCTTTCATATGCAAGATAATCATGAGTTTGTTAGTAAAATCCTGAACAGATACAAACTAAAGATCATGGCTATAGGCATGTGATACTATAATCTTATAAAGTGAACCATATCCCTAATGTCTGTGTCTAGCATCTGAAGCTTGCCCTTAAAGAAGAAAAAATTATAATACATCCAAAAAAATTATAAACATATGCTGAAGGGAATCCAACATGCTTCGGTTATATAAAAGTAAGAGGTCTATTTTCTTGTTCTCTCATTTTCAACAAAGAAAGAAAAATAAATAGAAATAGTGGAGAGTTAAATATTAGTAAAATCTCCTTGATAGTAAGATTGATTTCCATGGTTCAACCAAAGGTTCAATATTGGTTGACCGACTTGATTATCACAAACGTGTCCACCTAAACATCCTTATATTAACAGATATAACAACACCATTGTAGAAGCATGAAAATTTTCAGCAAACATAGCCCCATGCGCCCAAGTCAAAGCAGCTCCATGCGCCTGTCAGCTCGACTCCATGCGTCTACTAAATAAAGCTCCATGCGCCCAGTCCAAGTATAACTCCATGCGCCCAAGACTAGCTCCCCCGAAAGGAGGGCGCATAGCCTGAGACATGGCTATGCGCCCAAGCCTGACTCAGTCAAAGCCATGATCAGAACGTGCACCGAAGCGCATGGCTACGTCAGTCTCCACGAGCAGTCGTGCGCCGGAGCAAGCGGCCACGTCAACACCACGACCAACCTACGATCTCGCAGCCTGTATGCGCCTACACGTATGCGCCTAAAGCAGGACCATGCACCCACGTAAGAACCAGCGTGTCACTTCATGTGGGCGCATAACATCGTTCCTGCCCAATAATGACTATAAAAGGGGGGCTTCTTCCCTCTTCAACAGACAGAACGGAGAGCATGTTCAAGAGCCAAATTGCTGCACTTCTTGCCAGTGAGCCGAGAGTTAGCAATTTTCTTAGGTTTTCTCCCACTTTTGTAATCGGAGTGTCAACGGAGTAAAGGAGCAACTGCCGCTCAATCTCTATCGTCCCATTCCCCAGAATTCTTCTTTTTGTAGTCGGGGATCCTCAGCGCAGGATCTCTCAGGCGTACTCGATTTGTGGTGCCTTGCGCCAATAAAAAGAAAAGACAGTATTTTCTTCTTCTTTTTTGTGTGTGTCCACAAAAATGGCGACTCGGCTGGGGACTACCTTTTCCTCTGATAAGAAGGTGGTGACGCAATCCGATACAGACAAAGTGGGGAGTACTCAAAAGCTGCTGATCGTAAAATTCGATCAGCAGGCGTTCGAAGAGATGCTCTCGAGGGACGGCTCTACTCCCTCAAAATTAGCGAAGCCAAACAAGTCTCGTAAGACTTGTCTTCCGAAGGCTCGCTGCGGATATCCTGCTAGTGTTATAGCAGATATGCAACTGGAGGACTCTGTCACCTGGGCGCAGGACTCTGCCACAGAAGTCCCCCAAATGGAGAAGGCTCGCACCGTTCCAGGCTCTACTAGCCCAGTGACTTCTTCCCTCCACAACCAATAACAAAGTGTTCAACACTCGAGACTTGGCAGAGGAAAATACTACGATACCAAGGATCGGAGTGTGCGGGACTCTGGCCAGACCTGGCAAGGCTCACGAACGAAGGAGGCAGAACTGGGAGAAAATAGTGCTGCTTCACCAAGTATGCGCCCAAGGGAGTGTTTGGGCGCATAGCCCCAACCAGAACACTTCTGTCTTCAACAGGTTGGGCACTCAGAGTCATGCGCCCAAGGCTATGCGCCCGGGCTCTCTGGATCCATACTATGAGCCCACATCAAGGCGACTCAAACATGTTGTCAAGAAGCATGCGCCCAAGCCCAGTCTCTAGGGCCTATGCGCCGATAACAAAAAGACAGGTCCCAACGCATATAACACGGGACTGTCTTCAAGGACATCACAGAACATAGGTGTAGGGGTTGCCCCTGCACATGAACTAAGTCTGGATGCGCCTACTCTCCTTATGAACCCGCATGTAAATCTTGGTGATGCATGCAACATGGGTTGTAAGACAAAACTTCCTTCCGTTGACTCGTGCAACATGATAAATTATAAGCGTAAAGCGAGGGAGAACATAACAATTCATAGTGCACTTCCGTGCGCTAATATTGTTATCAACTATTGTTGCTCCAAAGTAACAAGAGTGCCTCAGAGAAAGTCTGTGTTTCGACTGCTGCACTTCTCTGACGACGAGAAGCCACTATGTGTCTCATCTAACATGGCTTCATGGTGTCCCCCTTACGGAAGCCCCAATCAAAGACGGTGGACTACAAACCCAACCTTCTCTCAGTTCCACGAGAAGAAGAAGAAGACGAAGTCTACCAACAGATGGCCAACGGGCTGTCACATCTGAAGGAGTCTATATGGGCACTCGATCAAAGGCAAAATTTCGTATAGACGACGAAGATTCCCAAATCGGGGGTAACATTCCCTCAGAATCTGAAGCAGATGAACCCCATACTAGGGGTAGCCTTCCAGAGGACGATGATCCCTCCAAATCCGATGGCGACTATCTACCTCCTCTACTTGAAGATGAAGGACTTATCCACTTAGAGATAGACAGTATTAGCACCAGTTGTACTGCTTCCTCTGTTCATCCTCGCATGCTATCTACGTACATGACGGACAAAAAAAGACCTGAAAAAGCTAGTGATCAGACTAGTAAATGACTAGAGGGCCTCGAAACAGCATTCGCCAAGATCACTGATATGCTTACCAGTATCATGGCAGTCTAAGCTGCTGGAGCTATTCCTCCACCTCAGTAAAACACCTCAGCCCATGCTAGTCCGGCTCACAGCAACAACCCTTCTGCCCTACAAAAGGAGTATCATTCTGTTGTACCTCCTCCAAATCTTACAAATACTGGAGGTGGTCCTTCGTCGGCAACACCTGACAATCGTTCAATGACTGTTTCCAACACCTGCTCAATCAACAGGATGCAATTGATTCCCTGGTTGCTCGCCTCGACACCATCTCACACAAAGATGAGCTGCAGAAGATGGAGATATCTCAACTATATCCCCCTGAGTGGGAGAACGCTATATGTCCTCCTAACTACAAGCCGCTGACGCTGAACTCATTCGACAGCTTGCCTTCTCCTCATCAGCACATGACGTACTTCAACACGCAAACTCTGTACTTGCCTCGAGATAATCCATTCCTGTCAAAGCTGTTTATTACCACCTTGCAGAGGGTAGCCATCGAATGGTTCTGCAGTCTACCTGACGGGTGTATCAATTTATTCAAAGACTTGAAGAGGTTGTTCCTCAACAGGTTTTACGAGAGTGGCATGCATGTTTTATGTCCACTCTCATCGAGACCAAGTAAAGGAAGACTGAATCTGTCATTGCCTTCATTGAACGCTTCAGACGGCTAGTACTGAAGATGTCCTTCGGTATACCAGACTCAGAACTTATGGATACTTGTCGACATAACTTCCTTCCTACAGTGAAGTTTTGTCTAGGTATACAAAACTGCCAGTACAGCTTTCTCCGACAACGGATGCTCGGCCTAACGAAAGTAGTGGCCAATCGGAGACTCAGGATTATCACTGTCCTCAGTATCCGATGTCTCATAATCCGCCATTCGGGCCTCTATATCGGACTTGGTCATGGATTTAAGATGGAAAAGGAGGTCGGATCTTCTCCTTCTCCTTGGACAAAGATATAGCCCGTCCAGGCTCTCGTGTGGGGATTGGCCCCCTCGGTTCTCCCTTTTTTATTAATCCTATGACAGATAAGAAGGTGGCAGAGCAATTCTTTGTATACATCAACCATCCCGGAGTTCTTTCTCTCCAGATCTCGGAGCTCTTCATTACAAGGCACGTACTCTTCATAGGGCTCCGTACCTCAGGGTAGCTTCGACACCTCCTACATTTCATGGAGAGCCAATCCCATCTCCCAAGCCGGAGTAAAGAAGGTACAAGTGTAAAGGTTATATAACTCAGCCAAAGAGACAAATATTGACCAGTTGGCCCTTACACCATATTGAGTGGCCCTAATAGCATAGTAAAGGCCAGCAGTCTTCAGGGTGGCTTCATATGTAGAAAGTATCCAGCCGGTGAGAATGCTCCAGAACAAAGATGGATCCCTCCAGCCTTCCATCCACATTTTCCCTGCACGGTACGACACATCCTCCATCATCATCAAATTGCAAAGTGTGTCAGCATCATAAGGATGAAGGTTAGCCGGAATGTCGTTCACTACGACACCAGGTTGCAGTCCCTTCGTAGAATAAGACGCAGAACCTCGGATACATTTGAAAGTGTCTTTCTTCCGATCGTCTGAATCGAACTGTATTCTTCCAGAAAAGACTCTGAGAAGCTCAGAAGTTAGGTCCAACTTCATCCGTCGCCACACAGCTAAGGTAGTGAAAGTAGACAAAGGATAATGGCACTCCATCGACGGTACCCATATCCTCTGATTGTTCAGATTGACCACCATAGGGATTCTCAAGCGTATGGTCTTGCCATCCTCAAAACCCACACTATCACCAAACAGGAAATACGGCTTCTTGAAGCAACATGCCCCTCTACCCATGAACTCCTCATCATTAATCATCTACCTCAAGAAGGACTTATCCTGCTCAAGTATGGCGAGGGTTCGCTCCGTTGGCTAATTTTGATCAATCTTGGCTTTGACCGAACTGATCATATTTTTTATGGAACTGGTGTCAAAAGCCTGGTAAGCAGAGCCAAAAGGAATCCCATCAAACTCCAGGACATACATGTTCACTGCAAGAGCCACGGAAAGAAAGACAGTCAGACTTAGAAACATTGCAGGAAAAGCTAAGTTCTGAAGGATTTTTATGCGCCCAATACAAAGACTTATGGGCGCATAACACATGGGCAGTTAAACGGGCGCATAACGTGCCTCAGCTTAAAGGGCGCATAACATGGTAACACGTGGGCGCATAGCACACCTCAGTGTTTTGGTGCATGACTTCTGTGGGCGCATAGTAATGCTCACAGAAGTATGTTGCCCTAGGCGCAAGCGCCACGGCAGAAGAGAAGTCCGAGCGTCGCAAATTAGCTCGAGACTTCATTTTTTGAAGCACGCCCTCACCAAAAATTGGGTCTTGGACTGCTGAGGACTCCGCTGCAGGAGAAGAGCTACTCGACGCAGCCCCCTTGCCCTTCGCGGATCTCTTAGCGGCCTTGGGAGACATGATTCTCAAAGGAAAAAGACGAAGAGTTTTCTGAAAATTTCAAAGAGGAAAGGAATAATGAACTTTCTCTCTCCTCTAGGGTCTATCTATAGGCACGGGCCACTTCCTATGCGCCCACATAAAGGACCAGTTCTCTGCATACTATGCGACTGTCTCTTGATGACATGGACGGCGTATAAAGGATGGACCGCTTCAAATTCTGTTCCGATGAATCTGTCAGTTCGAATTTCGAGGCAAATTTCAACAGTCGTATCTCCCTGACAGGCTGGCCAAAATATTATGCGCTCAGGGGAAGAGCCGTACTATGCGTCCATTGCCTTGCGAGAAGACGATCCATGCTGCTTTCAAAGTATTTCAAACTTGCTCAAGTGTCGAAAACTTTGAAGGGGGTCCTGTAAAAGCATAAAAATTTTCAGCAAACATAGCCCCATGCGCCCAAGTTAAAGCAGCTCCATGCGTTCAGTCAGCTCGACTCCATGCGCCCGCTAAATAAAGCTCCATGCGCCCAGTCCAAGTATAACTCCATGCGCCCAAGACTAGCTCCCCCGAAAGGAGGGTGCATAGGCAGAGACATGGCTATGTGCCCAAGCCTGACTCAGTCAAAGACACGATCAGAACGTGCACCGAAGCGCATGGCCACGTCAGTCTCCACGAGCAGTCGTGCACCGAAGCATGCGGCCACGTCAACACCACGACCAACCCACGATCTCGCAGCTAGTATGCGCCTACACCTATGCTCCCAAAGTAGGACCATGCGCCCACGTAAGAACCAGCGTGTCTCTTCATGTGGGTGCATAACATCGTTCCAGTCCAAGAACGACTATAAAAGGTGTGCTTCTTCCCTCTTCAACAGACAGAACTTAGAGCATTTTCAAGAGCCAAATTGCTGCACTTCTTGCCAGTGAGCCGAGAGTTAGCAATTTTTTTAGGTTTTCTCCCACTTTTGTAATCGGAGTGTCAACGAAGTAAAGGAGCAAATGTCGCTCGATCTCCATCATCCCATTCTCCAGAATTCTTCTTTTTGTACTCGGGGATCCTCAGCGCAGGATCTCTCAGGCGTACTCGATTTATGGTGCCTTGCGTCAATAAAAAAAAAGACAGCATTTTCTTCTTCTTCTTTTGTGTGTGTCCACAACCATATGTATTAAAGCTCCAGAGTTTAAGCAATTTTACATATGTGATACCTCTTGTAAAGAGGTTCATTATCTCATCGCCTATTTATATGATGAACAATAACTCTTTGGAAGGGTTGGTATGTATGGCAGAAATCTTGTAACTGTCTTTGTGGCATACATATAAGGATCAAATTTGTAGTAATGTTGTAAATATTGGTTTGTTATGTAAAAGGTTATCACTCTCTTAGTTTTATTTGCATGTCATACTCGACGCAAATATCCTTGTCCAAGACAACTTGCATGTTTAAAGTATAGTTTGTAGTATCAATGGATACAGATGCATATTGGTCATCTCGTTTTAGTTCTGGCCTGTCCAAATTTGATACTAACCCATATTAGTGTACCTACATTTGGTATTTCTTTCCTGGTCCATTCAGTAAAGAAAAAAGAATTAATAAACAAGCATCATTTGTTATTATGATTCATTTGCTAATGCGTACCAAGAGCATTATGCATTAGTAATACTATTCATTTGCTAATTTATGCTACGAGCATGTTGCATTAAAGAAAAAAGATTTAATAAACAAGTATCATTTTTATTACAATTTATTAATATTTAATTGCTATTTATTAATATTTATTAATAAATAAGTCTCGGTTTGGCATGTCCCCATCCGATACTGACCCTATTAGATGTACAGACATTGGGCCTCTCTTTCTTACTATTTTTTAACGAGTTGATATAGGGCATTAATATTAGACCTCAAAAGGTAAAGCTAATACTAACATGGAGGCTTCAAACCTTGATTACCATGATGAAATCCAACTTTTCCAAAAGAACTTGCATTGTCAACAGGGTTATAAAGATTGTTGTGACTGTTTCGTTGGAATACAAGATAACATATGTATGCTAAGAGCATGATACAACTGCTAAATCTTGAAAGTGATACCTCCGACTTCCCATATTGCACCTCTGAGTGTGTGAAGTATAGAATAGCATGAAATATTAGTCCCATTATAGCCATAAGCAATAATCCTAAATTTATAACAGTTGTTGCCTGTTTGTCAAAAGCTTTTAACTCTTAACTGTTTTTATGGCAAAAATTATTTGAAGAGAGGACATATATACTTATTGGTGAAAGTTTTTGTCACGACCCGCACCCAAAAATTTGGCACGAGTACGTAGGCCACGTCCAGCCTACGTCGCGATATCAGCGGTAGTACGCTGTCAAGTACCCAATAAAATATCTAAACAGTTCTATGATCCACTAAAACATCATGTACTCAAATCACATACAGCTAACGAAGATATGAAAGAAAGACAACAGTGGAATCTATAAAATGATTCATACATATCAAGAAATGTATCAGAGATATATCCGATGAACAAGATGTAAATCTAGAAAAGAATATGCCTAGAGCTCACAAGAGGTCTACTCACGATCCAAAAGAACGTCGAGATCTATCATCATGAAGTCTAAAGTGTGGGGATAACATTACCTAAAAAAATAGTTATCCAGTCAGGATTGGAACGAGCAGATCACTAACAACAGTTCCCAGTAAATGATAAAGACAATGTAACAGTAAATGGAGAGAATATACGAGAAAAGTAAACTGTACACGAAAGTAGCATGGCATGGTAAAACTGTAAACAATAGCAAAAAAGAGTAAAGCAGGTTATCTCATGTACAAGATTCAAGAATCTATACTATCTATGTGAGTAAGCACTAGCTTCGACATGTGGCCAGCTTGGGAACTTGCACAAGGTCAACTGGCCTGGTTAATCATACGTGAGGTGTATGATTAACAATCACAAGGATCTAAACATGCACAAGAAGGGTATTGACCACATATCTACACTACTACTCCCCGTCTCCGATTGATACAGTGGATCCAACCATGACACGTTATAACACAAATTCTCGGAGAAGGTCGCGAGCCTACGCAGGAATCATGTCTATACAATACACAAGAATAAGGACAAGACTTGTACAAGATATACCAAGACGTACAATAAATAACATCTCATGATGGGATCTAGACAATACCAATCTGTGTGACCAACGTGTCAAAAAATTAAGGATATCTACACTAAATACACGAAACATAGAAAATAACATAAATGAGAAATTATTAGAGAATGTACTCGCCTCAATTTAGCGGGAGTCGACGTGCACGACACGAACGTATAGACACAGAATAGGTACCGATACTATACTCCACAAGAAGGTCACAAATAATGACATAGGTTGTTCCGTTAGTCCATAATAGTCCAAATAGCCCAGTTTGAAATATAGAAGTCCAGGTTCAAAGTTGGCATGAATACCGAAATAAAAGAGAAGTCCATGATCAAGAAATAGAAAATGACTATATTAGTCATAATTTTAAAAGATGATCAAAGGAAATTTGACCAAAAGAAATTGATTTAAGAAATTAATCACGAGGCCAAAAAGTCAATATCCCCTTAAAACTACTTTTGAAAATACTTTGCTAGAAAATAATTATCTCCATTTTAAATATTATTAATCCCGTTAGAAAATACATTTGTAACAATAGGGATAATTTATAAAAGTGCCTAAATTTAAATATAAAATAAATTATTAAGAACCCAAAATATGATTATAATACCAATTATATATATATTGGGCCCAAAGTATGTTTATTAATCATAATGGTAATGCTAAATGTATTCATAGTAGTACTAGTAAACAAATATTATATTATAAATCTATATACTTGCATACATAAGTATAGCATACATAATATATACAAAAAAAAATGTATACATATATATTATTCGTTTATATATACTTATATATATTCAAGTCCTTTAGGATATAAAGTCCTATCTAATTTAAAAATATTCAACACATTAATTTTATAAAACTCATTTTAGATAATAGCTAATTATAAACTTATTAGAGAACCAAATAAGCTCACGGTAATATATAAAAAAAATTATACCTAATGAATTCTGGCTCAAGAATCAGGGCCCCAATTTTTTATTAAGCCCAAAAATCCAAGACTTATTCCAGTCCAATCATTACCATTTTTGTATATCAAAAAAACTGAGACCATGGGCTGAGGTCAGCCCAAGCCTACCAACTCGGTCTGGCTCAGCCATTTCCCCTAAAACCTACTCTCCTTGAGGAGAGAGGCAACATAAAGTGAGATGAGAAAGAATAGGACGAGTAGAAGATGAAGAAGAGGGGGAGAACAACTCATATAGCGGAGGCTTGCCACATATGGATCCCTACAGAGGGCGCTCTACCACGGCGGCTGCAGAATCACAGTCCAGCCCGATCTGGACGGCGACATAGACATGGTTCGACCGCTGCGCGGCGAACAAAGCGGTCGACAGGAAGGAGTACGCGGGGCTAGATCCCCCCGGTGGAGCACGACGCGGAGGCGGCGATGCTGCGAAGGGGCAGCAGAGATCCACGTCGGTTGGCGCTCACCGGAAGGTAGCGGTGGTGGATGACGGTCGACGAAGGAGTTGGAACCGGATCTGGACGGACCAGTGGTCGGGGAGGGCGGACCTGGCGGCGACGACAGATCTGAGTCATGGTGGCGCACGGGAGAGTCGAGGCGGCATGGGTTCGTCGGAGATGAGGTTAGTAGGTGTTGTTTGTTGTTTTTCGATGGTGGTGGCGGATGTGGGTCGATGGTCGTCGGGTGCACTGTAGTGGTGGCAGTTTGGTTGTACTGTGCAGTAAAGGATGGGGAGTCGGGGTGTCCCAGTGGCAGAATCGATGTTGGGGGATTGGCGAGTGGCAGAGGAGGGAGTTGGATGGTGACAGGAAGGAGAGGGGTGATGGTGGACGGTGGCTATCGGGATCCAGTGGAGGGGGTCGGCCAGGTTCGAATCTGGCGGCTAGTGGTTTGGACCAGGAATCGGGAAGCGGCTCCAGCAGCGGGAGCGAATGGCAGGGAAAGGAGAGAGAGGGGGTGTGTCGATGTATTGTCCGTGTTGACTTGTCGACACGGACATGGGATTCGACTTGGTGTCCAGTGTGTCGGACACGGATTCAAAAATGTAGATGTAAACGAAATAGAATGAACTGTATGGAGGTGGACACGGACACGATGCACTTGGATTATATTGGGATTTGTCTAGATGAGGAATAGGGAGCCCCTATTAAATAATGGTTGAGGGCATGCTCTTGAACATACAAGGAAAAGCTTCCAAGAAGCTCTCCCAAAAAGATCTTCCATGAATTGGGCCAATGGCCCACCAAGAACCAAATCCAAAGAAAATTCCTTCATATAAAACCCAATAACATCGAAAATACTTTTATGTATAATGAAATTCCTGGTTCGAAAAGGCAAATTGACTTTTATATATATATATATATATATATATATATATATATATATATATATATATATATAAAATTTATTAAGCTCATGCTCATACAAATATGTTTTTATTTAAATATAATAATCACCATCTATTTGGCCTCTAGGCCGAAAACTAGTTGAAACCCGATAGGCTCATTGGCCAATACATATATATTAGTATCTAAATCAAATTTGTAACATGTCCCAAAATATTTTTCTTATATAAATTATGGTTCATACCAATTGCTTCGAAGATTATATTAATGGGTTCGATCCCGTATTTTAAATAAAGAGTTCGAATCATAAATTTGTTTGTTTATTAGTCTATAAGCATGAAATATATACGAATCTCATAAAACTGTTTAGAGAAACTTATGACCCGATAATATACAAAAATCTCTAACATCTCGCAATCAAAAATATATTTTATATAGATAATTGTAAAATCAAAAATTGTGATTTGAAGATTCAGGAAAATTTTAGAAAAATAAAAATTTTAAAAATTTAGAAAATTACTAGAATTCGGTTCAAGGAGGTTACAAATTTACCCTCCATAACGAAATTTTGTCCTCGAAATTTAAGATCAACGTGGTCAACCCAAGATTCAAATATGATGGAAACTATAGTCAGAATTTTAGGCACGATCATGAAGAATTTTATGTTTAGCACGATCAAGAATAATCAGATCAAAATTTCTTATGCACGACTAGTCATATTAGCACGATCAAGGATAAGGTCGAAGTATGGTCGAATTGATTAGACATGATTTAGGATGAAAATTCGAGTTACTTAGGCACGACTAAAGTCATGACTGATAGAACCAATATGGTCTTGGTTATGACCAAGGTAGAATCAAATTCGAGTATAACACGATCGATAGAATCTAGGCTCGATAAGATCAGAGTTAAAGTCGCATATGCATGATCAAAACCAAGACTTGGTATGACCAAGGATAAAATTTTGGCACGATCAAGATACAAAATTTAAAATCTTATAGGCACGATCAAGGATGAAATTACCTAGATTAAAATATAGGCATGAACAAAAAATTGTTTTAGATATGATCAAAATTCAAATTCTGGCACGACTAAGTTCGTAAACAAACCATATAGTCATGATCAAAGATCAAAATTTTAGGCACGTTTAGGGAGAAGAGTAATACATCTAGTCAGGATCGTTAGAAATCACGATCATTGGAATCAAGGTCGTCTAGTCATTCAATGTCATCTAGGCATGACTAACCATAAAATTCAGACATAATCAAGAATAGTAGTAAGTCTACACATGATTGGAACATGACTCAGATATTACTAAGAATTTGTTTGAAGTTTCAGGCACGAGTAAAAATATGATTGAAGCCTAAGCACGATCGAGATTAAATGCACTGAGTATAGTCAAGAATCAAGAACCTTGGCACGATAAGATAATCAAAATTGATCGGTCACGATCAAAGTGGATCGAAAGTCAAGTGTGATAGGAAATGATTCCAGAATAAGTAAATCAAATCTCTGTTACCATGATAGGAAAATCAAAAATGAGGATTTTTCCAGGGGGAACGTCAAGGTAATCATCTCATTTTACTTCGACTACTACGAAGGTCATCCGAAGTCCAGTTATACTACTACATGAATTATAATCTTTAGTCATGAAGGTTAAACTCCTCTATAAATACTATAGGATTGACCTCATTCCTAAGACACTACTCATGAACATATTCTTGTTATAATTCATCGATTCCTTTTTTCAACTTAATCATCTTAAAAAATCCAAGTCCTTTACCTTGTCTTTAATTCGGATCTGAAATCCCTGAATCAAGATTTATAAAATTCTTGAACATTGTTCAAATTTATACCCCTTGTATTACTGAAATATAATGTCACTTACATACAATTTTTTTTATTCAACTTTCACTTATCCTTCAATATTATACCTACGAATGTTTCCCTTCTTGAAGTCTTAGAAGTCCCACAAAAGTTCCTAAAGTTTCCTATAATTCCAAGATTATGCGTTTTACCAGTTCTTCGTCATTCTCCTATCAATCCTTTTATCAATTTCGCACCATTTCTGCAGGCTGTTATAATCTCTTCTTCCATGTGCCTAGGATTTCTAAATTCAGTATCTTAGTTTTAATTCAAAATAAAATATCTCAAAAGTCGATAACAAAACATCCAAGTTCTCCAAAAATTAGTCGTCCTTGAATATCCTCATCAGTTCTAAGAATACAACTCCGGAATGTTATAGTTTCCACTACTTAATGTATATCTCCTATTACTCCTCCTGCATTCTTTCTTTCATGAAGTAACCCACACTCTAAATAATTCCCTAAGTATAACCATTTCTAAATCGATACTGCCAATCACTTAATTTTTGTTACCAATCTTAGTCATATCCTTCTTCCACCAATTTTATCTCAATGTCCAACATTCCATATGTCACCCTCATTTCCCGTATTTTCCGTATTTCGTATTTATATTCGTATCTGGATTTTGGCATGTATTTTTATTTTTCTCAAACTTGTGGGATTTCGGTATTTCCCGTATTTTGGGTTTTGGCATGGCTCGGTTTTATTTGGATTGGTTCGGTTTTATGTGAGTTGGATCACCTTAACCTATGCTACCCCTCAACCCACCACAACTCCCCCACTTTATAACCCCCACATACCTCTCTCTCTCCTCATAACTTCCACCATTAATTTCCTTCTTCTTCTTCTTCTCCTTCCTCCACAACACTCCCAACCCTAGGCAAGTGCACCTTGCCACTTCATGAGAGCCCTATTTTCTTGGTTAATTTGCTAGATTAGGACATGGTGATCAACAATAGGACTTGCTATTTTGTGATTGGGAGCTTCCTTTGTTCTAGATCTAGGTTTAGCTATTTTCGGATTTTGTATGGTTTGATCTACTTTAGTTGGATTTTATGAGTTTTTTATGCTTCTATGTGGAAGAGCATTCAGTTTCACCCAAGTTGGAACTTTGGAAATCTGGATTTGGAGTTCGGATGGCCAAGTTATGATGCTTTGAAGCCTTGGGTTCATCCATGGTGTTCTTGCTGTTTGGAGAAGACAGTGAGCAGTGTGCAGAGCTGTTTAGCTTACGCACCCTGAGCTACACGCGCTCTTTAGCACTGCGTACGCAGACTTAGGTACGCTTCCTGTTGGAAGCGTGTCTCCTTGAGCGTACGTGACTTTTCATGTACGCCGCTCCCTTGAGCGTGCGTGACTTTTCATGTACGTCGCTCCCTTGAGCGTGCGTGACTTTTCATGTACGCCGCTCCCTTGAGCGTGCGTGACTTTTCACGAACGCTGCTCCCTTGAGCGTGCGTGACTTTTCACGAACGCTGCTCCCTGTAGCGTGCGTGACTTTTCACCTACGCTGCTCTCTCAGCGTGCGTAACTTTTCACCTACGCTGCTCTCTCAGCGTGCGTGACTTTTCACCTACGCTGCTCTCTCAGCGTGCGTGACTTTTCACCTACGCTGCTCCCTGTAGCGTGCGTGACTTTTCACCTACGCTGCTCTCTCAGCGTGCGTGACTTTTCACCTACGCTGCTCTCTCTGGCGTGAGTGACTTTTCACCTATGCTGCTCCTCTTGAGTGTGCCTTGGTACGCAGACTTGAGTGAGCCTTGCGTGCGTGTTTTTGTGCGTACGCAGCTTCCCTGCGTGCGTACTTGTGCACGTATGCTGCCCCTTGACCCCTTGCTTAACCCATTGGCTCTTGGAGTTGTGGTCTTATTTTTTTAAGCTTGGCTCTTCTATAACCCTGTACTTTGATATTTTATTAGATATTTTATGCCCATTTTATATCCTTACGCCTTTTGTCATGAACTTGATTTTACTTAATATGTTTGGAATGACTATTGTATACGGCATGGTATGACAAGGATCTAGTATAACACGACAGTGACCCGTAGTGGTGCACTCCTGACATGACCAACCTGACATGATAGTGGCCCGTCGTGGCGCACTCCTGACAAGTACCCTGACATGATTTATCTTGATAACTTGATAGTGGCCCGTGATGGCGCACTCCTGACTTGACATGACCTGATAACTTAGCTTGACCTGTCTTGACACCGTGGGTGGTTCTTTCTTGCTTGCTTGTTAAATCCACTTGTCCAGTCTCGCATCATGTCTAGGATGGGACTCCTGAGTACCACGGTCAGGAGTACCTACTAAAATGGATTAAGGTTAATAACTAGAATAACTCAGTAGTCATGAAGAGATGACACAGCTACAGGCAATCCCGTTACCTGGGCGCTATTGGGATCTGTAGCCTGCCGTCGAGTAGGGCACATTTCCAGCACACCGTCGCGTGTTGCACTCTCTAAGTCACCTAAGGGTACATTTGTCTTCTGGGCGATGTACCCACCTAAATTCAACCCCTAATTTTCGACCTGGGTAACCTGGATGGTCTGCAGGGCTTGTGGCTGTGGAACAATCTCACTGCATCTTGTTAGTAATTAGGCCTGTGATAACCCTAGTTAGTTAAAGTAGTAAGCCGTAGGATCTGCTTGGCCGTGATTGATTGAATGAGGTATAACCAGTCTAGTCATGTCTTGATCCCATGCAAGATTGCTTCTTGTCTTGATTACTTATATTACTTATCTTGCCGATAAATGGTGGGAAACCAAGCTCTGTTCAGATGAAGGGTTACAACCCCGGTCCTTGTTTGGTTTACGGGTTGTAACCTGGCTATCGGAATAGTTCCATGGTTATCTCGTCGTATATCATCCTGACATGCTTTCGTAATTTTAGTTTTAATATTAGATTTTTTGTGCTGATTGCTGGCTTTTGTTCTTATTTCGTGGCCCCCTTGTGGCACTTGCTCTTTCTGGGGTTGATCCAGCTGGTTTTGTGTGGCCAGATTTCGGAGCAGCTCCCGAGGATCTACCAAGCTTCCAGTCCAATGGTGAACACTAGACGGAATCCGGGCCAAGAGTGGGTTTTCTATTTTGTTTCGCTCACTCTATTGTAAAAATTATTCTTTTGAGGCGTTTTGCCGACGAGCACCTGTTAGCTCGAAGCACTTTTACTTACTGTCTGCCTACGGGCTGTAAACATGATTGACAAATCCTAGGGTTGATCATGTATGACTATACTCTTGCTAGTCCTAACATTTTGTAACGACTAGCTTCATGATCAGCTGAATATGTAATATTTGGGACGCCTTATTATTGTATATTTAATGATCATACATCTTGCGACTTTACTTACTTGTGGTGATTGAGACACTAGGCTTGTTCATGACCATAAGAGACTGTTGGCTTGTAGAAAACCCTCACATATCTAGACAACCGTGACCGTATATCGAGGTGGTTTCCATTTCAATATACGTAGCTGGCTATGTCTGCCCCCGCTCCCCAGCATTCTGGTTCTGGGGCGTGACACCATATTTCTACCAGGATCACCTGTCACGACCCGTACCCGGTTTAGGGATACAAGCACGTGGGTACGTCCAGCCTACGTCGCTGTGTCGACGGTAGAATGTTGTATAGGTCAACCATAGCATCTAACATCAATAATATAGAATATAAAGCTATCATCTTCGCTTGAAGGAACATGTATGACATAACTCAATCACATGAATTTAAAGGAAGATAAGCATGAATATGATAGAAGATAAAGAGTGAAATTGATAGAGTCTAAAATAGTAACGGAGTCACAAACACACAAGTTTAGAATTTAAGACATAATACAATCCCAGAATAAATAAACAGACCCAAAGTATCAAATCTAGAATACAAGTCCAGCCAAAACCTAGCAAAACTAAGCCACTACTGGCAGTGCGTCCTCTATGAGCACCGGCTCCACAAGCAAATCTTGATCAAAGTCACCATCTATCCCAAACCCGTAGAAGGTTGTGCAATCAGTCTCTAAGTCCTCTGAAAAATAGTTATCCAGTCATGATTGGAGCGAAGTACAAATGCCAACAACAGTTCCATTAAATTGACAAAAATACTATAAAAATAGTTATAATGGAATACACGATAGAATAACAAGACTGGAAATAAGGAGTGTGAGGTAAATTGAATATCATGTCATGGTGTGAGAACATATAGTAAACTGAAATGTAAAGTGGAACAGGCAAATATGAGTACAATATAAGCATAAACGGTGCCTTAAGATATTAGAGTGTTATGTGATAGGCTTGGGTCCAGATCAAGCTGTTCCATTTGATCGACTATGCACAAGTACAAGTATAGAGGATCAGGCTGGTTACAATGGAAAGCTATGCACAAGTACAAGTATAGAGGATCAGGCTATACCCTACGTGTGGCGAGGGTGAGCTAGGCACAAGTAGTAAACAAGTAGGGTATTGATCACATAACCTCTAATAACCCTCCAATCCCCCGAATAGTATAATAGATCGAACCATGACACGTCATGACACGGGATTCAAAGAGCAGGGGCCAGCCCACTCCCAAATTGGTGTCTATACAAGTAATGACATAATATCGAACAAGTACCAATATACCAGGTTAACCGAGAACAATATCTCATGACGGGATCCAATGCATACTAGTCCATGTATCCTCGTATCGAGAATCAAGTAAAATACTACAACTGAATAGATATA
Source organism: Iris pallida (assembly GCA_029216955.1). NCBI lineage: Eukaryota > Viridiplantae > Streptophyta > Magnoliopsida > Asparagales > Iridaceae > Iris > Iris pallida. Next base: position 13,687,626 of record JANAVB010040216.1, on the reverse strand, counting down.
GAAAATATTAAAGCAATAAAAACTATAAAAGGATGTACTCACCTGCGGTCCTGAGCAGTCAATATGAATCAAGGCTCAAAGTGGAGTCACAAGACCTATAAATGAGATATACATATGTTAAATAGGGTTTAACAGTGTTAGACATGGTTTTCTAGTCATGCAATCTAGATCAAAACTAGGTCATGTTTGACTCACAGTTGATTTTTGGTCAACTAGGCAACCCTGGTCAAACCCTAGTCAAATCTAAGTTAGGTGGTAATCCCAATTATCTAGTCTAGGTCGTCTACTACAGTTACCTAGATATAGGTAGTTTCTTACCTTGGTTGATACTCATACCTACCTATGGATATACATTATCTTAGGCTAATAGATAAACTATTACTTAGATTAGATAAACCACTACCTTAGACTAATAGGTAAACCACTACCTTAGACTAATAGGTAAACCACTATACTTAGATATTCATATTACCTTAGATAGGTATAACATTACCTTAGATACTAGGGTAGGTAATACCCACTACCTATTACATATCCTATATGTAATACACTCTACTTTAGATAATCCATTACCTAGATTGATCATTACCTTAGAGATAGGTAATATTATATACTTACTTAGGTTATGAATAACTTAATCATATATATATATATATATATATATATATATATATATATATATATATGCACACACACATATGTCTAACCCTATCTAAACCCCACTCAAAACCCAAATCTCATAAACCCTTAACATCTCAACAAGTGGCCAAGTGGCCTAGCCACTGCCCAATTATATATATATATATATATATATATATATATATATATATATATATATATATATATATATATATATATATATATATATATATATGCACACACACATATGTCTAACCCTCTCTAAACCCCACTCAAAACCCAAATCTCATAAACCCTTAACATCTCAACAAGTGGCCATGTGGCCTAGCCATTTCCCAAAAGGGATATCCCTGCTGCTAAGGCAGCAAAGGAAGCTACTGCTGCTGCTAACGCTTTGCTGCTGCTGCTACAAAGCAAGCCAAACATTGCCCTGCTGCAGGCCATGTTCCTGCTGCTGCTTGCATTTGTCAAAGCATGCTGTTTTTGTTTGCATTTGCCAAAGCATGTTGCTGCTGCTTATAATGCCCTACAGACAGCTAATGTTGCTGCTGCCAAGGCAAACAAGGCAAGGCAAGGCAATTGCCTGTGCTGCAGCAAAAAGAGGCCAAGGCAATGCCAAGTGCCTATGGGACAAACATAACTGTAGACGCGTGAAAAATCTCAACTGAAGACATCCCTTCGCCAAAGTGCAGAAGATGCAAAAGACTGAGGCTTAGTAATAAAAAAATAATGCAAAAGATATGGAGAAAAGTCCCTTTATTGTCATGTCTACCAAAATTTAGTACAGATACATCAAGACTATACATAAGGGACTAATTCTGTTCTTCTACAAAGGATCTAGTACAGATTTGACAGAAGCCTAGAGGGATCTACAATGGATGCAATCTTTATCGAAGCGCAGCCTTCCTTCTTCTCGATACACACACTGGAAGATTGACCTCCACCGATGCATGTTCTGACTTTCTTGTGGGCGCGGCCTTTCAGAAGCATATCAGTAACTCAACACTTTGAAGAAGCCAGAGCCTTCAAGCCAGAGGCGCAGCCACCTGCCTGCACCAACCTCAGAAACAAGATTGGGGTAGGCCCTCCTCTCCTTCTTTTACTTCAGAAGCCAGTGCCTTTACTCCAGAGATGCAACAACATGTCTGCGCTAATCTTAGACGCACAAGGGTGTCATACCCTTCCCTTTGCAGCCAACGTCTTCACTGTTCAGAGGTACAGCTACTTACCTGCGTCCGTATGAGGCGTAGGATTGTGATATGCGTACACCATCTTCATTCCCACGGCACAGTCGTCTGCTCCAGATCAGAAGCTTAAGTCACTTCTCTACAAGAGACTTGGGAATTCCCATCGCAACCAATGCAAGTCAACATATCGTTTCAAAAGCATAGTAGCCTCGCCAACCTGAAGCACAAGCCTACTTGTCGCCTGCAGCACAGTGACTCCGGTAGCCCAAAACATAGCTTTATAAGTTGCTCTATATACACAGAAGTCTCATCGTCATTCGAAGCCAAGTCCACTCGTCACCTGAAAGCACAGAGGTTCCGTCGTCTCCAGAAGCACGATCTACTCATCGCCCCGGAAGCACAGCAGCACTTAGTCCTCACTAGATGTGAAGGAAGCATGGGTCCACCCCAATTGGTTTGTTTAAACCGCCTCTTGCAAAAAAGATTAGGATGAAATCATGATTGATATCATATCAGATTGATTTAAATCTTAGACGAGGACCAGTTAGACTCCAATTCTAGGATAAAATCCCAAGATTTACTCGTCTGTATCAAAGCAAGCAAATCGGCATGCGCTATGTGTCACCTCCTTCGGTTATGTTTATAACCACCAGAGATCTCGTTTAGGGAGAATCTCGATGTCCGCAACGTGTCAGCGCCGAAGAAGCCTGTACCGTGCAATGACGGTAGATTCTTTCATATCTCAGGAACCCTAATGCACATCGTATATGTGCTCGGTTCTCTATAAATAGAAGGAGTTCTTCTTTTACCAAGGAAAAAAGAAAAAGGGAGAGGGAACATTGACAATTGACAATCTTCAAAGGATCAGCAATCTCTATCCACGAAGAGTCGACCACCCTCATCCACCTATAAACCAAAGAACCAAGCAACCAACCATCTTCAAGGGATCTTCTCATCCAGACAGCCTCTTGATCGGTGACCCCAGAGTCCCATCAAAGGTGCTAGAAAGCCATAGCAAGGTTGACTAGTCGTCAGATCGTCAACGGAGTAAAGGAGCCACTGCCACGCTCGATCTCCACCGTCACACTTTTCTAGAAATCTCTTCTCCTTGTACTTAGAATATCTTGTTTAGGACTTCCTTTTTTCTATACAGATACCTTATACGTTCAATAAAGCAAAAAGTTTGTTCAACCTTTTGTTTGTCGAACAAAATGGCGACTTTCTGGGGACTACCTTCTCCTTCAACGAGAAGGCGGTGACGTAATTTGATGACAACTTGCTGGGAGCTTCTCAAGACATGCTGGTCGTACGCTTCATCCAGTAGGCTTTTGAAGATCTCCTCTCTGATAAAAAGCAAAGACTTCGAAGCGGTTCATACAACCGAAGAAGACTCGACGTGTCTGGAGGCCTAAGACGGCTGTAGCAAGCAGCACGATGGCGGGAACTGCGTCTCAGGACCCCCTCAACATCAAGTCCACAGACAAGATCCTATCTTGTCACGACCCACACCTAGTATAGGGGCACGAGAAGTGGGTACGTCCAGCCTACGCCGCAGTGTCGACGGTAGAACGCTGTCCTAGGTTACTATCTAATCAACAAATCACGTAATTATATAATGTACTTATCAAAATCTTAACTTCGAACGGAGGACAAGTATAGATATAATAAAATCTCAATCACAGTCTAAGCACGATATGATAACACAGAAGTTTATAATAAAGACTAAACAACAACAAATATAAACTACTAAATAATAATATCTCAAACAAACTCGAATACAAACTCATATCTCAAGTTATTACAATTCAAGTTCTAAAACATGAAAACTAAACCAAGTCTGCAGCTAGTCTCCCGATCACTCCTGAGTATCGGGGCCAAAGGTAGCTAAGCCATCTCCTTTTCTAAGACAAGTAGGGCAAATATTCTCAGGGCAATCATCTGTAATATTTTCAACAGGTCCAGTCAGGACAGAAACGAACACAACTCATCTAGAAATCCCAAGTAAATGATAAAGAACTATAAAGTGGTTATAGATAGTTGTATTGATGAACATGGCAGTTTATATTCAGTTGATGATGTAGAGAATAGTTAAGGTACAAGGAAAGTAAGGTAACTAAACAAGAGGAGAAGCATGGCAATGAAGACTGTAAAATAAGATCTAGCTGAACTAGAGTAACATGATAAGTCCAAACAGTACAATGTAAGTCGAATGTAATCTTCGAGTGTAATCTCAATGTGAGTCTAATACAAGATGAGTCGAATGTGATTCTAGTACAGTATGAGTCGAATGTAATTCTAATCATTGTTCTAATAACGTGATTCGAATAAGGTGGTACAAATAATGATTCATATGATGTTCTAACAATGATTCGAATTAATTCTCTAAGTGTGTTTTAAAATACCGTGATCGACATGTAAACGGCTGTAGGTAATAGGCACACCACACACTGATCAGGTGAGGGACGGCTATCGTTCGAATATCATTCACAGACGGGTGATTCGAATAGTAAAAAATGTCTACATGTCTAATCAGTATTTCTCCACCCAATCTAATACAAATGAATCCATAATCCAACACATAAGACAAATACAAGTCCTACCAGCACATGAAGATGCGAATAGGTGGTTCGAATAGTAGGGCCAGACAAGTAAAGTATGTGTGTCGTATACATGAATTCAGAAAGCCAATACGTGTTGTAATAGAAAATCACATAGAACTAACTAGAACTGAAGTACAGTAATTAACAAGTAAATGAAAGAACTATCAGAGAATGTACTCGTCTGACACTCTGAAAAGAGTAGTGTAATATCAGATGTCTGCACCGGAGTCACAATGTCCTAAATAGAGCAATATAGGTTATGACATGTCCAGAATGATAATATAGAACATTATGATGCAATCTACATAATTTCTAAGCCAATCTAGGTCAAAGTCAACTTGGTCAACTCTAGGTCAACCCAAGTCAACATCTAGTCAAACTGGGTCAACCTTAGGGTTTGGTCAACTAGATCAATCTTAGTCAACTATGTCAAACTAGCTAGGGTTTAGTCATCAAGGTTAAACTATTCTAGGTCTAGTCAATTTAAGTCAACACTCTACCTCTAGGCCTATACACCATATTACCAATACAACCCTACTTATACAATACTTATTATAATATACATACACACTATATTGCATTCGTCTTCTTGTATTATACTATACATGTATACACACATTACATGTATCACATTCATGCATTCACATATTGCATTCTACATTCATAAATACAAATATTCATACTTGCATACAAACTTGGGTACCTGCATTCATTCATGCATTGGTGTGTGTGTACAGGGGCTTTAGACTAAAGTTAAAGGCTAATGAAACAACATGGCATATGGGTTAACATTTACAGGTTTAAGTTAGTTTTTAGGTTTCAACAGTAAACTGTTTTCAGTTTTATCCCAACATTCAAGCAATCAACCAAATGAAATTAAACAAGCAATTTACATATATATGCAAACCTTAAACCCAACTCTCAATTTTAGTTTACTGTTAATGCAACAATTCAGGTTAACACTTAATTTTAGTCCCAGGTTTTATTTCTAAATTTAAATCCTATTTCAGTTTTCATGTAATCTCAGTTATAACATTTGCAAACTCATGTTAACAAGTTCACTTGAAATCTCAGGTTTTCACTCCTACAAACCCCAATCCAGTTTAGTGTTATACAACAATTCAGGTTTCCAGTTTCAATAATAGTTAACATACAACCATATGTGTAGATTAAGTCAAAATCTAACTAAGTTTCATACTAAATCAAATCTACAGTTTTAAATTTCAATTTTCCAATCTCAGGTTTGCATTAACTATATATTTCAACTGTTTCAATATGAACTCATCTTCGAGTATTAGAACATGAAGTTTAGAGGAGATTCGAAACCCAAAAACCTAATGAAAACCCAAATCTCGTCTGCAGAGGTGTCACCCACATGTGATCGTGTTAGGGGTGTCATTTCATGTCTACATGAGTGGACATAAAGTGTCCAGATACAGTAAAAACACGGGTTCAGGGTCTTGCCTGTGCACAGGCTCGTGCGGCCATTCCTTAGGGAATTGGACATGACACATGACCAAAGACACCTCGTGCACACTAACCTAGGTAGCTTAGCTATAGGGCTACACGGTTGGCTAGGTAACTCGTGTCTACGTTGTGTCCTCGAGTGACATGAAGTGCGTGTCAGTGGTCGATTTTGCTACTGCACAGTGCAGTGCAAATCGCGTGCGCGTGCAAGTACATGTCCAATATGACCCGAGGCGACTCGAGACTCAAGGGGTGATGTGTCAGACACTGCCCCTTGGTCTGTATCAAGTGGCACTACGTCTCGAGTCGTGTCGTATCCACAGTGACACTCGGGTAGCAGGGGACAGCACGGGGTCTGTGCGCGTGTGTGCGTGTCCATTTTGGACATGAAAAACTCCCAGAATTCAACTCAGTCCACACGAATATTTTATACACATATTAGGCAACAATTCTGTTCAATTAGATTTAAAAATTAATAAAATTAATTTCTTACAAATATTTCATCGAACACTCTATTAAAGACACTGATACGTGTCCGATACGGACACGAAATGGATACTACCTAGCACCAAACTAACTCTACAGCTAGGGTATACCTATATGCATGCATCAATGAAAAGAAAACATAATTTTATGTAGGTTTCATGGTATTTACCTATTGAGAGTAAATCTCAATGCAAAGGTGAAATGAGTGTTTCCCCCTTGAACTTTAATTGCCCAAAGCACTCCAAATCCTAGCTATCAAGCCTCTACTAGCCTCCACTATGGTAGAGGGTGATGATGCAATTGATTAGCCTCAATTTGGACTTAATTTAGATATTAGGGAAAAGAATTTGGGGAAGAACAATTAGGGCTTCTCTATTGTATAAAAAGAGGCAAGATCCTTAATAGGTTGCTATTTGAAGAGGGGGGCACTTGATGGCTGGTCATTAGATAAATTTAGTTTAGGTTTTACATGTAGATGAGTGGCTAGGGCTTGTCTACCCAATTCTAAGCCTTCCTATTGGTTCAATAGTCCTAAGGCTTTCTTTTTCACAAATATCCTAAGGGGTAAAAATCCTACTTAGGAATATCTAGATATTACTAACCTTGGCACTTAGTAGGAATATTCTAACCATGATTCTAACCTCAAGACTAATCTAGATTAGGTTAAACTTCTAGGTTAAGGCTTAACTAAAAGATTAGCACAATATTTAATTAATATAAATTTATTTTCATTAATAAGTCAAAAATGATCAAAATACTCTTAGACTAAAAGTTGTAATTAGTCATCCTAATTACATGACTAGGCTCCCTTGGTCATGGTTAGTCTCTAGACTTAGCAAAACTAGGTTTAACTAGTTAACCATCAAAATCATAATTCAATATTTTAAATAGCTTTAAATTGAATAGAAATCACCAAAAATCATAATATGATTTAAATATCATTATTAAATGATTATAATTATAATTTTTCAAAATTATCCTCATTTCTGAAAAGTGGGTGTTACACAGCTGCTACAGCCTTATCCCCTCGTTCGATTTCCATCCCGAAAAAGCATGGCGAGGAAGACGGTGGTTCCATGGTTGATATGACGAAGGAAAGATGCCAAAGGAAGCGCACACCGGTCCAACCCCTCACGACGGGAGTAGTATCGGTAAGGAGATCTGTCTTCGACAGAATCGTGATCCCTTCAGGTAAACCTTCGGCGGACTCTAAATACTACTCGCCCGCTGGGGGTAGTAGAAAGAGATCCCAAGTGGCACACGCTTCATACAACAAGCGTACGACACCAGCGGTAGAGCAGAGGTCCGTGTTGACAGTAACATGCACAGCCAACGAAAAGCTACACAAGACTGGCTCTCGCACTCCGATGCCTCAACCTGTCGAATCTCCCATCCACTGGGTACTCCTGTACGTAAGCTAAGCCAGGGGTACATCCCACGGAAAGGGATCCATACGAGTAGTGTTACCAAAGGAGCAACAGGAGGCTTCCTTGCCAGACCCGCTCTGACCGTGCGTATAAGCAGCTTCCCTACATGTATAATGGGAGTGCTATGACAGAAGATCCAACCCTTCCCAAGCAGAAGAAGAATCTATGGCGCAAGATAAGCCTAAATCAAGGCACTCTTGCACCCAGATTACCATCAACTGCCATTGTCAACAGACAGCTGTGCCATCACCGAGCAGGCATTCCATCTTCCAGAGACTCTACTCCACGCCGACCCCAAGCCAGAGGCTTAGCAGGGGGTCAGTGAGCCATAGAGAAGACGAGCCCCGCACCACCATATGCTACGCGGTTCAGGGTTCCAGAGCTTTCAAGAAGCCCTCCCCGGATCCTTCCATATCGGTTACTAAACCGAAGAGGAGTCAGAGAATAGTACAGATAAGGAACCCGATGCAGGTATATTCTAAGGCACTCGTTCCAGATCTGCATTGGGTGCCTTGTCAAAAATTGGGGGTTGCCAGCCTCCTACCATGCACGACAACCCTGTGTTCCAATCTGACGAGGCACAATACGACTCGGATGTCTCCATTGGCGCAGCCAAACACCAGATCGGGTAGCAACCATACTGAGTCCGAAGAAGATCACAATTTTACAGTATATCCTCAGGACAATGAGACTCAGGCGTCTGAGCTAGAAAGTGAAGGATCCACGGCTCCCTCGAGTCACCCTCATACTCGGTCTGTGTTCATGGCCGATGGCAATGAGAAAGACGACAATGAAGCTGTCAGACGTATCGAAGTCCTCGAGACGAAGTTAGATATGCTGACAAACACCATAAAGACCCTGCCCTCGATCATAATCGACCTCAAGTGCAGCATGGCCCCCACTGCCTCTACACCTGCATGTGATCTGCCAACCAATGACGAATCCAACAGGTTGCCTCCTGCCAATCAGGCAAGACCATCCTCATCTACTCCTTTGGCTACAGGCTCCGCAATGTCGACCGAGATACAGCAGGCCATCGAGGAGCTGTATGCTCGTCATGATGCCCAGGAAAAGCAAGCAACGCTCCAGAAGATGGGGATCCGACAGCCAAACCCTGTCGAATGGAATAACGTCGTCTATCCTCCCGAATACAATCTGTAGACGTTTATACCTTATAAAGGGAAGGGGTCTCCCTGATAATACTCGAGGTACTTTACCTCAGTAATGGGGCACCTGCCAAAGGATGATGCCCTCCTGTCCAACATATTCATAGGAGCCCTGCAGGGGGTAGCCTATGAGTAGTTCTACAGTCTTTTGGACGACTGTATCTCGTCATTTGAAGACTTGAAGACTCGGTACGTGGACTGATTCTACGAAGGAGGCATGGATATAACCATGTCGACCCTCATGGAAATTATCCAGAGGGAGAAAGATACTGTCCATATATACATCGAGCACTTCCACCAGACAGCCCTCAGATTACCACCTGGTATGCCCGAGCCCATGCTTATCGACTCCTACCGCAAGAACATGCTGCCCGCTATAAAATTGTGTCATAATGCTCCCTGCACGGAGTGTACGCCTTTCATTACAGAGGCGGATGCCATGCAAAGAAAAGCCCAGGACGCGCAACTCCTAGGGCTACACTTTCCTACGCCCGAAGACAAGGAGCGACGCTCGTCCAGCAACAACCCTAAAGACTGAAAAGGCAAGCAAGCCATGACCGTCAACATCTCCAAAGGTTCAGCAGCTGTGAACCCCAAATCTGCGGAAGCACGAAGGCCGAGGGAGACTTACTCATTCAATGACGAGGATATGCTGGAGCTCTTCAAGATGCTTACGAAGAGTGACAAACTATCCATCCTGACACCTAAGCGTCCTGATGAAGTGGAAAAGGTGGACCATCCCAAGTACTGCTATTATCACCACTATGTCCATCACTCAACACAAGATTATTATGTGTCGAAGGGGCAAATTCAGTACCTTATCAACGCCAATGTCATATCTTTTGATTACAAAGAGAAGACTGTCACGGCCAACATGGTTAGTCTCCAGTCTGAGAGTAGTACTGCCGTAGATGTGTAGCATGATGTCATTCATGTCCCCGTCGTGGCAGTAGAAGTGGTCAATCTTCTAACAGCATTGGGTTACGAGCAAGAGAACACCCTGTACTCTGATGACAGAGTCGTTCGGGGCTTCAAGGAAACGCTATCCACAAATATGGTCTCTCTTAACCCCCCAGTCGAAGACGAAGACCAAGCGTTTAAGTACTTCAAAGATGAACCCTGGGCGCAGCGCTTAGGATCCCAATGGGAGTGGTATTTCGAACAGCGTGAACCCCCTACAGAAGATGAAGTCTTCCAGGTCCAATTAGAAAATGTGGCCTCACTAATCCCATCTTCATCAGTAAAAGTCTAACAGAAGATGACAGGAAGTCCCTGATATAGTTCATCCGCGAGTATATCGACGTCTTCGCCTGGAGCTACGAAGATATGCCAGGGCTAAACCCGCAAGTGGCCATGCACCGCCTCAATATCCTGCCCCATGTTAAATCGGTCAAGCAGCAACATCGTTGGTTTTGCCCAAACATTATGGATGCTATTGAGGAGGAGGTCGACAAACTGATCGAGCACGGCTTCATCCGCAAAGAGCAGCACCTAGATTGGGTCGCAAACGTTGTCCCTATCACTAAGAAGAATGGGAAGATAAGAATTTGCATAGACTTCAGAGACCTCAATTCGACCTGTCCTAAAGATGAGTTCCCTCTCCCGATCACCGACGTGAAGATTGACAACACATGTGGCTTCGAGCGTATGTCCTTTACGGATGGATTCTCCGGCTATAACCAGATCAAGATGCTCCCCGAAGATAAAAAGCATACGGCATTTTGGACTCCGAAGGGGTGTATTGCAACACAGTAATGCCTTTCGGATTAAAGAACGCGGGAGCTACCTATCAAAGGGCTATGAGTACCATATTCTGCAAGCATCTTCGGAAGACAGTAGAGTGTTATGTTGGCGACATCATCGTCAAAAGCAAGTACAAGTCCAACCACTTGGATGATCTATGGACGGTTGGGTCATCATAGACAGGTTGACCAAATCAGCTCATTTTTTGCCATTTAAAGTGGATACGTCTATAGAGAGGCTAGCAGAGATGTATATACGACAGATTGTCAGGATTCATGGAGTCTGGGTGAGTATTGTCTCGGATCGGGATAGTCGCTTTACTTCTCATTTCTGACGGAGTCTACAGACTAGCTTGGGCACTCAGCTCAAGTTTAGTACTGTATACCACCGTCAGATGGACGGATAGTCAGAGAGGACTATTCAGATACTTGAGAACATGCTGCGGACTTGTGTCTTGGATTTTGAAGGATCCTGGGAGAATCACCTGCACTTAGTAGAGTTTGCATACAACAACAGCTTTTAGGCCAGCATTGAGATGTCACCGTTCGAGGCATTGTACGGGCGTAGATGTCGTACACCCTTATCTTGGGATAACGTCGAAGAGCGAGCTTTATTAGGACCTGAGATGGTTGTGGATGCAGCTGAGAAGGTAAAACTCATTAGAGATCGACTTCGCGTGGTACAGGACAGACATCAGCATTGGGCCGATAGCCACCGTAGACCGTTGGAGTTTGAGGTACAACTTAGAGATAGGATTAGAAGTAGGATTGTTTTTTTTGTGATTTTATTAATCATGCTTGATTTTTATTGTTAATTTGAGACCTTGTTTGTGATTAGGTTGGAGATCTAGTTTTTCTTAGGATATCTCTGACACGTGGTACCATACGTTTTGGTGGAGGTGGGAAGCTTAGCCCGCGCTTCATCGGACCTTTCGTTATCAGCGGGAGAGTCGGTGACATGGCTTACAGGCTAGATTTGCAGCCTGCATTAGTGGGAGTCCACAACGTATTTCACGTGTCGTAGTTGAGACGGTACGTGGCGGACCCTAGCCATGTACTCAATCATTCGGAGATCGAGGTAGGACCTACTCTTAGCTATCCAGAGCAGCATGTGGAAATTCTGGATCGAAGAGAGAAGGTACTGAGGAACCAGATGATACCTTTGGTTCGTGTCACATGGAGGCATCATTATCGAGGAGAGTCTACCTGGGAGCGGAAAGGATGAGATGCACAAGCGATACCCTTATTTTTTTGGACCTTGAGGTATGATTTTCTATCCTACTCTTCAGTTTAGTTTTGCCTTTCAATTTCGAGGACGAAATTCTTTAAAGGAGGGTAGACTTGTCACTACCACATTTTTGGCTTGAGGATATTTTGGTTATTTTGAACTTTTGGTGATTTTGAAATTTTATTAATTAAATATGTGCTAATTGTTAGGTTGAGACTTGACCTAAAATCTTAGCCTAATCTAGATTAGCCATGAGCCTAGAATCTTGATTAGGATAACCTAGTAAATGACAAGATTAACAATATCTAGATATTTCTAAGTAGGATATTTACCCCTTAGGATATTTGTGAAAAAGAAAGCCTTGGGACTAATTGAACCAATAGGAAGGCTTGGAATTGGGTGGACAAGCCCTAGCTACTCATTTACATCTAAAATCTAACCCTAATTTATCTAATGGCAGCCACAATAGTATTTCTCCCTTCCTATAAAGCATCCTTAAGAAAGCATTGCCTTCTTTTTACATCTATATAGAACCCTAATTGTTCTTCCCCAAATTCTTTCCCCTAATATCCAAATTGAGTCCAAATTGAGTCTAATCAATTGCATCATCACCCTCTACCATATTAGAAGCTAGTAGAGGCTTTCTAGCAAGGATTTGGAGTGCTTTGGGCAATTAGAGTTCAAGGGGGAAACTGTCACTCCAGTTTTCAAGAACAGGGGTATTTTGGTCATTTTTTATTTTAGAATATTTTTGGATTTATTTTATTATTTATGATATTGTTTTGGGGTTATTTGAGTCGGGTTCGAATTTCAACTAAATCCGACTTGTATCGGAGACCCGGGGTATCTTTGACTCTAGTGGGACCTACTCATTAGTTAGACATGGTCCACATATAACAATATTTAAGTTAGCATGGTTAGACTAAATTTTATGACTAGGTTGGATTAATTAGAGACTCAAACTAGACTAATTTAGCCTCAAACCAAAACCTAATTTAAATTAAACAAATAGGAGTCATTAGAGGGCATTTTGGACATTCCAAAATGGGGACACCTATCCATTCTTGGCCGGCCATGAAGGGGGGGAATTAGTCACCTATTGTTCATTCTTAGCCACAAATATTTCTCTCTCTTGTTCTTTCCCAAATTTGAGTGGAACCTCCATTGATTTTATCCCCAAATCAATCTATTCCTCCATCAAATCTTCTTCTTCACTTCTCTATTCAAGCAAGTGGAGAAGCTAGCCAAGTTTGGAAGGTTTTGTCTTTGGTTCATGTCCATTTGGAGATCCCTTCGTGTCGGTGTCGTATCGGAAGGAGTTCTCTTGGATTTCACCTCCTGAAAGGTAAAATCTACCCTCTATTTTAATCCTACATGCATATAGGATCATTTTGAACCCATAGGAATGACCCCCATGATTGTGTCTCCATTTGTGTCCATTTCGTGTCCATTTGGAGTTATTAGGAGTGTCCTTGATGTGTTGTGTCCATGTGGAAAACCCCTAATATTGGACACACTTGTGTTTAAATAATTTAATACATGTTTTAATCTTAGATTTTTATATGTTAGAGATGTGCTATTGCTTGTCTTTACATTTTTCTTCATGTATCATAATGTATCATAATATATATTCAAGTATTTATATTATTGAGTGTATATATATATATATATATATATATATATATATATATATATATATATATATATATATATATATATATATATATATATTCCAAATAGCATTTTATTGAATGATAAATGAGGCTCTTAACGAGCAGTACTGGTACCAGGGGCCAAAACACACGAAAAGCCCTGGAAGACAAAGTAGGAAATACATAAAGAAAATTTAAGAAAATTCGTAAAGTTTCGAAAATAGGAGTCAAAGTGTGTCTTGAAAGCATTTCAAAAATACTGGACCGACTTTCGAAAGTTCTCAAGACTCCCAAAACGAGAGCGCTAGACGGATGTGGGCGTTCGGCCCTAGGGGAGGCGTGTGGGCACACTGCCCGAGTATCTTTTTTTTTTGGGGGGGGGGAATTCAAATTTGAAAATTAATACAAAATTTGAAATCCGCATGCGCGGGGGAGAGGGGGGAACACCGCCCGAGATATTGGGCGCGCCGTCCAAAGGGCCACGTGCCGGGACGTGCGGCCCGAGGTGGGCGCTCTGATCGGGGGCTCTCTGCCCGAGAGACGCCCAGCCTGATGGGGACAGGCTCGGCGCCCGAAGGCGGGGGACTCCGACGGGAGCGACCGGGAGGGGTGCGTCAGGCGGGGCTCCGGCAGCAGTGCCGGAGACGCAGGGGAGACTGGGCGTCGCTCGGGGCCGGAGCGGGCCGGGGAGGGCGCCGCTACGGCGAGACCGGGGGAGTCTACGCCGGGGAGGGAGGGAGTCCCTGCGGGGGGCGCGCGACCGGAGAGAGGGGGAGGGGACGACGACACCAAGGGGGAGGACGGAGGGTGGGGAGGCGACCGCCGGGGGGGGTCCTCGAGGCCGGAGAGGGGACGGGGGAGGGGGCTCCGAGTGATGACGGGGGCGGGGGACCGCGGAGGCTCAGCCACGAGAGGAGGGGAGCCTCGGGGCCAACACTCACGAGCCAGAGAGGGACGTGCCACCGAGTCGGAGACGACCACGCCTGGCGGAGCAGCGGTGATGCCCGAACGAGGGGGGCTCCGACGGGGGTCGGGCCCGGGACAGCCCGAACGGCGATTGGGCGCCGGGAGGGTCCACAGTTCGGGGTTGACCACCTGCGAAAGGGAGAGGGAGCCGCGGGGGAGACACTGCCCCAAAGGGGGACGATGCGGCGACGAGGGATGGAGGGAGGGGCAAGTCCATCTGGGAGCCGGAGGAGGAGGGGGACACCGGAACAGGCGGAGAGAAGGAGGAGGGGAGAGCCGGATCGATCAGCGGGAGCGGGAGGGGACTAGCCGTCGGGAGGCTGAGCCGGGGGAGAGGGGAACAGGCCTCCTGTACGGCCGGGGACGCCGAGACGACTAGCTTCCTCGGTGGCGAGAGCGCTAGGGGTAGCGTCTCGCGCCCAAAGAGAGGAGGCGGAGGCGGAGGGCTCAGAGAGGAAGGCCTCCGAGGAAGATTGCACGGAGGAGGGTTGGTCGACTGGAGAAGAGAGAGGGACCACCTCGGTCGGGTCGGGAGGCGTCGGGAGGGGACTCGCAGTCGAGCCGGGGAGAGGCGCGAGGGAGGGTGAACCGGAGCCGAAGCGGGGGGGCTCAGGGGGGGCTGCCTGAGGGAGGCCGACTGCCAGGGAGGAGGGAGTTAGGGCAGGAGGATCAGCGGCATGGACGGCCACTCGAGGGGACGGCGGACCGGTACGAGGCCGCACAGCGATCGGAGCGCCGGAGAAGGCAGACGGGGGGCCAAGGAGAGATGGGGCCGGCTGAGGATGCTGGGATCGACGATTACGACGACGACGAGGCCGACGGCGACTCCGAGGAAGAGAGGGGAAGGGGAAGGAGTCGCCGCTCGCATCATGATCTCCGGACGGAGGAGGGTAGGGGCCTCCCCGCGGGCGGGTCGACCAGAGGGGCCTCGGCTGCCCTGGGGCGACCGGCCACCGGCCGAGGGGGGAGACTGAGGATCGACGTCTCTCCATCGAGAGGGATCCACACCCACACCATAATTTTTTTTCTATATATATATATATATATATATATATATATATATATATATAAATATATATGAGATTGATAAGCAATAAGCATAAGCAGCCGTAAGCAGCAGCAGCAAGCAGCTTACGGCAGCAACAGCATAAGCAGCAGCAGCTTTCAGTAAGCAGCAGCAGTTGCAGTAAGCACAAGCAGCAGCAGTTGCAGTAAGTAGTAGCTTTTCAGCAATAGCTTTTCAGCAGTACCTTATGACAGCTTTTTGAGCCTTTTAGCCATTAGTTTTAACTCCATTTATTCCCCTTTTTCTTTAGAAATTAGCCCCCTTCCATTTATCCCTTACCCTTTATTACTTAGCCCTTGTTAGATAGAGTTTTCTACCAAGTTGTTAGATATTTGTTAGTTAGAATTGTTAGCTTATACGTTAGTATTAGTTTGGATTTAAGATGTTAGAATGTGAGAGTTGTGGGCCTAGTGGAGTGTGATAGAGAGTGAGGTTGGTTAGTATCCTAATAGAGCTAGTGAGTGTGATACTCTAAGACACTAGGAGTGTGGAGGGTGAGCTAGTATGGTTGGATAGTGTTAGGATGGTGGTATCTCAAGATACCATAGGGTGTCTCATGATACCTTAAGGTAATATTGAGAGTGACCAACATGGGGATAAGATGGACTGGATTGGCTAGATACCTAGATTTTTGGGTTGGTAATATCTAGATAGGTTAGTGTCTAGCTACCCTAAGAAGACTAGGTCAGCCTACCAAGGTTAGGAAGGGTTACCCTTGTATCGGGGCAAGGTATTGGGAATACTTTGTAAAGGGTAATAGGTAAGGTTAAGGTAATTATCTAGAAGCTAAGGTATGAGTCTAAGGTATTAGGATATGGTTAGAAATTGATTGTCTTGGTTGGTAATGGTTAGGATTAGTGCTCTTAGACTAGTTTTGACCTCGGTTAACCGTTTCGACCAAAAGTCAAAAAAAGTCAACCGAAAGTCAAACTTACCCGAAAGGTGACTAGAACTTGACCGAACTCAACTAGAGTTGACCAGTTGACTGAAAGTCAACTGTTAGTCAACATTAGTCTAGTTTGACCTAGGGTTGACCTAGAGTTGACCAGGGTTGATCAGTTGACAAAAAGTCAACTGTAAGTCAACCTTTGATCCAGTTTGACCTAGTTTGACTTGGATTGATTTTCTGTGACCTAGTATGGACCAGTTGTCACGCCTCGACCCAAAATCACCCGAATCATCGTCCTCGCAGGGGGGCGTGATGCCGTACGAGCCTGGAGTTGCGCTCGTGCAAGGCAAGATGACAAGTTCTCAAATGGTTATCTTTTGATTTGATACTTAATAACAAAAGGAAACAGAGTATACGAAACAAATTCTCTTTTATTGATTTCCGAAACAGAGATTACAAAGGCTTTCGTTAGCCTAACAATACATGCCAGATTGGCTACAACACTCAGGTTCTCTCTTGCCCACAAAGGATTTCACCGTTCCATATATCATGCCTTCTATATCTCGGCCGCATCAATCCAGCTGCGTAGTCCGAGCGTCAATACGATAGCACGCTTCAATGCGCTTCGGCATTCCAAGCCTTAACACATTCAAGCAACGCTTCGCCGCGAGCAATCCATTCCCTGTACCCTGCATGAAGCTGGTGGGGGATCAGTACGTTCGTCCTCGCATGTACTGAAGCAAAGATCATCTTTCCAAACCGACATTTTAATATTTATGTTGAATCATGCAACTTAGCTTATGATCTTGCTATGTTCTCCTTAGGGTCAATTTCATGGCATATTCGAAAGCGTAAAGCATGTTATCATAGCAGCATGTTATCGAATTGAATAGGCAAGCAAACAAGCAATCTCGTATTTGATTCGTGGTGCGACTTCTTACCAAGTCGACGCACTCGCCCTTGTACCGACGTAAGGTGAATACGCCGCATTCCTTCCCTGTCATGTTATATGTGCATCTCTAAGTAGGATCTCTATGCGGGACGCATCTGCGCCTACACTTTCAACCCATCGTTCCTTAACTATATGAAGGTCGTGGGCGTATCCGCGCCGGAATGGACTAAAAGAGTTTCTCTTTTATCTTTTCTCTCCTTCTTTTCTCTCTCGAAATCGAATTTGGGTAGCCCGGCGTTTCACGGGTTGGGTTGCTATCCCAACAACCAAAACTTATCGCGTGCCTACCATCATTTGCGGCTTCTCCCATTTACGACCGAGTGCTAATCGAACTTCGCAAATGTGCGCCTATCAAAGATTATCATCCCTCCTAAGCCGAACGGTCCCGGTGCCCCGGTGCGCCCGTTCGGAGGGAACGTTCTGTGCACGGAAGATATCATCGCAATTATCTCAAGTCCATTCCATTCGACCATGCAACGCACTATCATTCAAACAGCCAAGCATAGCCTTGAGTCCAAGACTGAGACTTTATCATCTCGTATTTCTTCCGTTAACTTTCTATGTTCTCACGTTTCATACTTCGTTTCAATGATTCAATGGCATCGTATCTCAACTCAATGCTCGTCAACCGAACGACCCGAAGGTCTCGAACACCTTTCGAGGCACCATGTCATATCCGACAGTTCTGCCACATTCATGCCACAATTGTATTCTCTCGCAACGAAGTCATTTTTTATTATCCCGTGCACGTAGGCACGTTTCGACCGTATTTCCCTGTTCTATAACTTAGCATTCAATGTTCGGGGCTTGCGCGCTAGGGCGCTCGCCTATTATCTTCCAATGTTCTAGCCGTCTAACTCGTACAGCAAAGGCACGGTATGGTTCGTGCACTAAGGCACTCGCCGATTACAGTTATCCTATGTTCTTGCGGCTTACGCACCGAGGCGCTCGCCTTAGCGATATCCAATGTCCCATAGCGACTCGTGCATATTCATGCACGTTTCATTTCGATTGTTCTAACTTAGTGTCCGACTCACACTATGATTTATCTCCGATCGGACCACGCCCGTGGCGTCGATAGGTTAACTTTTGGCATACAATGATATATTTGACTTATCGAATAAAGAAGTAAAAGAAGTCAATCCTCCCACCTTGAGTCGACACGCCTTCGTCGTTTCGCCGAGCCGATGCGGCTCGATTCCCTAACTTTGTTGCACGGCCACTCTCCTGACTTAGCCATTCGAGCACTTCATGCTTCGTTGAGTTATATGCCCAATTCGCCTTAGCATGCCCAAGTCTTAGCCCGTCGCAAGGCGACGATTTGATTTTGCGGACCCCTTACTAAATATTGCAAAAGATCGACCTCTAATATTTTTCTGTCAAATTATAACCTGCACACGAAACCAACTAAAATCAATACTCGCATCAATTCGGACTTGTGCCTTGGTCAATTCGATTTCTTAGAATCTTCGAGCCGATTCAACGCACTCATCCTTCGGGGCAACGCGGCGGTTCGCATCGATTCACTCGATGCATTCTTCGGGACAAGGCAACTCTTCGCATCAACTTAGTTTGATGCATTGCTCGGGACAACTTAACTCTCGTATCGTTTTGTATCGATACATTATCGGGTCAACTCAACTCTTCGAGTCAACGACTCAGCATAATGCACCGTGCGGAGCGGGGCATTACCGAATATACCACTCAAAATAAGGTTCGTCTCGAACCGAATCCAATACTAAATTTCCAAAGGTTTCATTAGATCGTTCCACAATCTCGTCTCACTATCGTTGGTATCGTAGAACTTAGTTTGGAATCATACATATATTTTAGGCGTCCCACCAATATATGTATTTCGACCAAGCTCAGTTGTAAGATATCGAAACAACGCAAACACGTAACTTCTCATTCTCTATTACTTGCCATCTCGTATTCTTGATCGGACTTGGCTCTATTACTTGTTCTCGCAATTCTAACGCACATGCATATTAATACATACGCGATCCGCCAATAAAAGTCAAGGTACACGATGCGATTCAAAAATCGTATTTCTTACTTTTTATGTTTCAACGGGACTATCAATTCTTACGCGTCGCGTCAAGCCGTCGTGCATCCGATTACAACGAGTCTCCGCAATGCCTTGCGTTCGGCGTCACTATCCAACGATTTCTGATGTTTCACTTCGTATCCTATCTCGACATGATTCTTTTTGTTGACTTGCAAAAGCATCAACATTCAGGACTACGTCCGCTAGGTTACTTACCTAGGCACCATGCTCAAATCCTTCCGACGTAAGTTTAAATTGACATTGCACAAAGGCCACAATCTATCCGACTCAATAGTTTACATCAAGGCGACGGTGCTCAAGACAACGATCGCCTTGACACGAGGGTCTTTACGATACGCCTTACATTTGATTTCTAACGAGTAGGAATTTACTAGCCAAATTCCCAACTTACCCGTCTCGCAACATTGAATATAGGTTCGATTCACGCAAGCTCAATTGTAAGGTGAATCCGAATCTAACGGTACAACTCGTAAGTCATTTCTTTATCGTTCCCTCTCATGTATAGCACGATTCTCGCAAACGCCTATTCGAATCACCAAGTTCGTTGGTGAATTTTCTAGTTTGTTCGTCGACCAACATAACCATTCAAATATTCATCCGACGAATACTCAAATCTAACTATACCATTCTCAACCGAAAGTTGTTCCAACAATTCTCGATCGCCTAGACTTATCATCAATATGTACCACATTGTATTTGTTATCGATGCAATCTCATATACGATATCGCATGGGTCATCTTACGGTCTGCAGTATTCAATTCGATTTGGCGGTCAAGTCTTCTAGGGTCAGCTGCCCCGAAGCTGCGCTCGATAATTGTGGATCATCACCGAAGGACAGTTTACTACGAACCATGCTATATCTTATTTCGGAGCCAAATCACGTTCCGACAATTCTATACGACTACCCAATTTCGGATAAAACCGTTTCTATCGGCGCAATAGATGCGCAACTATCCTTCGAGTCAAGTCATGCACTACCATCGATGATTCCGCCATTTATGAAACATCTACTCGTATCGAGTTCGAGTCTATCTTATTTGCGGGTCAACACACGAGATGCTATACGCATCGAGCAATCGTCGATGACTTATAGTCTCGTCTTTGATCAATCACAAAATTTACGATCAACCAAGTTCGTTCATTCTCGTATCCTTACTTACAAAAAAATTTTGATAGCGCAAGGCGCACTCTATTTTGTATTCTCACATCGTGCTTACGTTTCCTTGCATATCGATCTTGATAGTTCACATCAATTTCGATAGCAAGAGGGTCGACTTCGAATCCGTTTCAACGTCAACTTAACTCGCATCGCATTCATCCAAGTTTGCAACAAACTTTTCCATACGCATCCACTCGTTCTCCGATTCGCCGCATCCTGCTATACTTTGATCGCGTAACCGAGTTACCGATTATCCAACATCGTGCCCTCGAGTTTTATGATCTCGTCCTCTAAGTTTTGCGTGTTTTTAGTCGTACTCAAATGAGTGTCGTCGTAATGTAACCAACTATTTCTTAGGCACGATTACTCACATCAACCAACTCTTCACCGAAGTCGCACATCGTGCAATTCGATTACAATTTGCATCGCCTAACATTTCTATCAAAATCGTAAGTCGTGCGATTCGATTCGTCTCGCCCAACATTTCTACCGAGATCGCAAGTCGTGCGACTCATTTGTAAGCTCGAGTATCCCTTTTCCGTCGATCCGATTATTGCGTCAAGGCATAATCGTTTCGCTAGTCTCGGTCGTCCGACCAACTTATAACTTTCGTCCGACTCATTTGTAAGCTCGAGTATCCCTTTCCCGTCGATCCGATTATTGCGTCAAGGCATAATCGTTTCGCTAGTCTCGGTCGTCCGACCAACTTATAACTTTCGTCCGACGTATCGTTCATCGATACAAGTCTCGCCTTATCGTCCCAACTGATTTTCGAAGAACACTTGCATCAACATATCGCCATACAAATTTTCAATCGAGTCTCGGTACTCCCCCGTCCGTTGCGGACAATTCTTCCACAATTCTCACAACGCATCGACGTAATTCATCGCACAAGTGATATACCATATACTACTCGAAATCGAGTCATTCATTGCCTACGTGGTATGGCATATACCACTCGGAACTCAAGCCATTTCCCTCGCGCTATACTTAGTGTAAACCAACAATCTCTTCCGACTCACGATTTCCGCAGTGATCGTGCTTGATCACAACCGTAACTTTGATTCTATCAAATCTGATGCAACTCGGTCAATGTTCTCGTTTGCCAACATAAGTTTGGTGTACAACCGAACGATTCGTTCTATCTATTTACGATTTTAATTCTTTCCTTACGTTGCATCTTGTGCAATAATTTATTTGATATGAGTCGTACCTCGTGCAACAAATTTTACATTCGATACGCGTTGCACATCGTGCTACGATTTATTTCCGATACTTTCATTTCACTTTGTACAACGATTTATTTCTAATTTCTTTTTGCACTTCGTGCAACGATTAATTTGACATGCGTTGCACCACGTACAATGATTTTACTTTCCAATACGCATTGCACATCGTGCAATGATTATTTCCGACATTTACCGTACCTCGTACAACGAATTACTCTCAACTTTCCAAGCCAGTGCACAATCCGTTTTAACATATTCGGTATTGGTTTATCACTTCTCACTTTTATTTTAACGCATATTCACATTAGCTTGCTGCACTTCGTGTATCATTTTATCTCTCATTTAACATGTTATATTGCAACAACAACATCCCAAATCGTATTTCACATTTTGTTGCGCTTGCAGCAACTAACATTTTTACGGCTCGTTGCATTCAATGCAATATACCCTTCGCGACTTTCTTAGCAAACATCATGAAATTTTCAAAACACATGCGGCAAAATTTCACGATTTGTATTAGACTTATAGTATGGAACATCCAGTGCGGCATCGAGTAGAGTCAAGAGTGATATCAAGTGGTGGTGGGCAACTTTTCGAATTGTAATGAAGCGAGCGTCCAGAGGAAATTGAGCCTAGAGCTCTGATACCAATTTGTCACGTCCCGACCCGGAATCACCCGAATCATCGTCCTCGCAGGGGGCATAATGCCGCACGAGCCTGGAGTTGCGCTCGTGCAAGGCAAGATGACAAGTTCTCAAATGGTTTTCTTTTGATTTGATACTTAATAACGAAAGGAAACAGAGTATACGAAACAAATTCTCTTTTATTGATTTCCGAAACAGAGATTACAAAGGCTTTCGTTAGCCTAACAATACATGCCAGATTGGCTACAACACTCAGGTTCTCTCTTACCCACACAGGATTTCACCATTCCATACATCATGCCTTCTATATCTCGGCCGTATCAATCCAGCTGCGTAGTCCGAGCGTCAATGCGATAGCACGCTTCAATGCGCTTCGGCATTCCAAGCCTTAACACGTTCAAGCAACGCTTCGCCGCGAGTAATCCATTCCCTGCACCCTGTATGAAGCTGGTGGGGGATGAGTACGTTCGTCCTCGCATGTACTGAAGCAAAGATCATCTTTCCAAACCGACATTTTAATATTTATGTTGAATCATGCAACTTAGCTTATGATCTTGCTATGTTCTCCTTAGGGTCAATTTTATGGCATATTCGAAAGCGTAAAGCATGTTATCATAGCAGCATGTTATTGAATTGAATAGGCAAGCAAACAAGCAATCTCGTATTCGATTCGTGGCGCGATTTCTTACCAAGTCGACGCACTCGCCCTTGCACCGACGCAAGGTGAATATGCCGCATTCCTTCCCTGTCATGTTATATGTGCATCTCTAAGTAGGATCTTCATGCGGGACGCATCTGCGCCTACACTTTCAACCCATCGTTCCTTAACTATATGAAGGTCGTGGGCGTATCCGCGCCAGAATGGACTAAAGGAGTTTCTCTTTTATCTTTTCTCTCCTTTTTTCTCTCTCAAAATCGAATTTGGGTAGCCCGGCGTTTCACGGGTTGGGTTGCTATCCCAACAACCGAAACTTACCGCGTGCCTACCATCATTTGCGGCTTCTCCCATTTACGACCGAGTGCTAATCGGACTTCGCAAATGTGCGCCTATCAAAGATTATCATCCCTCCTAGGCCGAACGGTCCTGGTGCCCCGGTGCGCCCGTTTGGAGGGAACGTTCCGTGCACGGAAGATATCATCGCAATTATCTCAAGTCCATTCCATTCGACCATGCAACGCACTATCATTCAAACAACCAAGCATAGCCTTGAGTCCAAGACTCAGACTTTATCATCTCGTATTTCTTCCGTTAACTTTCTATGTTCTCACATTTCATACTTCGTTTTAATGATTCAATGGCATCGTGTCTCAACTCAATGCTCGTCAACCGAACGACCCGAAGGTCTCGAACACCTTTCGAGGCACCATGTCATATCCGACAGTTCCGATACATTCATGCCACAACTGTATTCTCTCGCAACGAAGTCATATTTTATTATCCCGTGCACGTAGGCACGTTTCGACTGTATTTCCCTGTTCTATAACTTAGCATTCAATGTTCGGGGCTTGCGCGCTTGGGCGCTCGCCTATTGTCTTTCAATGTTCTTGCCGTCTAACTCGTGCAGCAAAGGCACGGTATGGTTCGTGCACTAAGGCACTCGCCGATTACAGTTATCCCATGTTCTTACGGCTTGCGCACCGAGGCGCTCGCCTTAGCGATATCCAATATCCCATAGTGACTCGTGCATATTGATGCACGTTTCATTTCGATTGTTCTAACTTAGTGTTCGACTCACACTATAATTTATCTCCGATCGGACCACGCTCGTGGCATCGATAGGTTAACTTTTAGCATACAATGATATATTTGACTTATCGAATGAAGGAGTAAAAGAAGTCAATCCTCCCACCTTGAGTCGATACACCTTCGTCGTTTCGCCGAGCCGATGCGGCTCGATTCCCTAACTTTGTTGCACGGCCACTCTCCTGACTTAGCCATTCGAGCACTTCGTGCTTCGTTGAGTTATACGCCCAATTCGCTTTAGCATGCCCAAGTCTTAGCCCATCGCAAGACGACGATTTGATTTCGTGGACCCCTTACTAAATATTGCAAAAGATCGACCTCTAATATTTTCCCGTCAAAGTATAACACGCACACGAAACCAACTAAAATCAATACTCGCATCGATTCGGACTTGTGCCTTGGTCGATTCGATTTCTTAGAATCTTCGAGCCGATTCAACACACTCATCCTTCGGGGCAACGCGACGATTCGTATCATTTCATTCGATACATTCTTCGGGACAAGGCAACTCTTCGCATCAACTTAGTTTGATGCATTGCTCGGGACAACTTAACTCTCGTATCGTTTTGTATCGATATATTATTGGGTCAACGCAACTCTTCGAGTCAACGACTCAGCATAATGCACCGTGCGGAGCGGGACATTACACCAGTTTGGACCAGTATGACCTAGTTTGGACCTAGTATGACCTAGTTTGGACCAGTATGACCTAGTTTGGCCCAGTATGACCTAGTTTGACTTAGACTTGCATATCATGACTTGATTAGTTTCTTTTTCATTATTAAACCCTGTTTTGACTTATGGTATCTCATCTTTAGGTCTGTGATTACTCTGAGCATCTGTTCACATTATCAGCTCAGGACCACATGCGAGTACATTAACTGATAGTTTTTATTATTTTGATATCTTCTATATTTGATTCAGTCGTAGTGTCATACTTGATTTCCGACACGATGGTTCACGGACTAGTATATGTCAGATCATGATAAGAGATGTTGTTCCTGGATTTTCTTGGTATATTGGTGCATTTCCCATCTTATTTTTTATACTTGTAAAGACACCGATTCCTGAGAGGGAGTAGCTACCCTCTTAGGGAATCCCGTGTCATGACGTGTCATGTCCGGATCCATTATACTATTCTGGGTTGGGGAATTATTAGGGGCTATGTGATCAATACCATCCTGTCACTATATTCTTGTGCTTGCACCACTCTCACCTCACATAGGGTGTAGCGAGATCTTATTCCTGTGCTCGTTATCCAGGTTGGCTGGCATGACCCTTTTTAGTGATTTTCATGTGATTATCGGGCCAAGAAGATAGCATGTCCTATTTTCCAAGCCGATCACATAACGCTCTAATAATTCATGACACATTTTATATTTATTTTATTACATCATATATCCTATTCAGTTCTACATTTATTACTTTTCTCACCATGTTATGATATTCAGTACTTATATCCTGTTATATATTTCATGTTGATTTTGTCTTGTATTTTATTACACTGTCTCTTATAGAATTTGTCAATTCATATGGAACTGCTGTTAGTGTTTGTACTTGCTCATTTTTTTGACAGGATATCGTTGATATATTACAGATGATTCAGAGACAGACTGCTCGACCTACTATGGGGTCGGGGTAGATAGAGACTTAGGCCAGGACTGTGACCTGGCAGTTGAGCTACTAGATTTTGCACACCTGGACTAGTATAGCTTAGTTAGGTTTGCCTGGACTGCGATCCAGCTAGTATTTTTAGACTGTAGTATTTTATATTATATTTTAAGATTCTGTGATGTGTTTATATCTCTGAGCTTGTGTTGGATCTTGAACTCATTTCTTGTTTTCACTTCTATCATATTTCCATTTCGTGCTATCTATCCTAGTTTGTCTTGTGATTGAGTTATGCCATATTATACCTCCGTACGGAGATGACAGGTACTCCTATATTTTGTCTAGTTATAGTTTTTATAGATGACCTATATAGCGTTCTATCGCCGATTCTGCGGTGTAGGCTGGACGTAACCACGTACTCGTGTCCCTAATCAGGGTGCGGGTCATAACAGAAATACTCATTTTCACCTTTTCATTGAGATATACTCTCAATAGGTAAATGCCATAAAACCTACATTAAATCATGTTTTCTTTTCATTGATGCATGCATATAGGTATACCCTAGCTGTAGAGTTAGTTTGGTGCAAGGTAGCATCCATTTCGTGTTCGTATCGGACACGTATCAGTGTCTTAAAAAGAGTGTTTGATAAAATGCTTGAAAGAAATTAATTTTGTTAATTTTAAAATCTAATTGAACAGATTTATAGCCTAATATGTGTATAACAATAATCGTGTGGACTGAGTTGATTTCTGGGGGTTTTTCGTGTCCAAAATGGACACGCACACACGCGCACAGACCCCGTGCACATCCCCTGCTACCCGAGTGTCACAGTGGACACGACACGCCATGTGGCAACCTACCACTTGCTTAAAGGGTCAGCGCAGTGACTGACAGGTCACCCCCCAAGCCACTCTCGACCTCGTATCCTATTGGACACGTAATCACTCACGTACACGATTTACACAGCACTGTGCAGTAGCAGATTTGCGCACTGACACACACTTCGTGTTACGCGAGGATACGTCGTGGATACTGTGCAGACACATCAGCACGAAGCTTGACACCTAGGCTAACTATTGGACACATGCACGTGACACAATGTGGAGTGTGTCGTGTCCTATTGGGCTCGATACCTCAGCACGAGCCTGTGTACAGGCAGGACTCTAAATCCATGTTTACTCGTATCTGGACACTTCGTGTCCACGCATGTGGATACAAAATGACACCCCTGGCACGTTCACATGTGGGTGACACCTCTACGCACATGATTTGGGCTTTCTTTGGGTTTTTGGGTTTCGAATCTCCTCTATACTTTATGTTCTGATACTCGAAGATGAGTTCATTATGAAATAGTTTGAAATGTTACAGTTAATGCAAACCTGAGATTGGAAATTTGAAATGAAAACTGTGGATTTGATTTAGTATGAAACTTAGTTTAGAATTTGACTTGATCTACATATATGGTTGTATGTTAACTGTTATTGAAACTGAAAATCCTGAAAAAAAATGTTAACCTGAATTGTTCCATAACAGTGAAACTAATTTAGGGGTTTCGAATGAAAACTGAATCCATGTGTAACCTGAGTTTGCATATGGCATTTTCTGAGATTCTAAGGTTTAAATTAAAACTAGATTAATGTTTATAACTCAGTTAGAAACTGAGAATGTTAACTGATATACTGTTTTTTGTGTTCCCAGTTTGGTATTGGGATTCAATCCTGATATTGATACATTGGATTTATGTTAATTTTTCCAGGTTTATAGTTATACAGTGATTGGATTTTGTTGTTTGTAATCAAATTTGATTTAGGTTTATGAGGATGTATCCTATATAAATTTTATGTAAAACCTGAACACAGAAAAACTGATTTCTAAGTTGTGTTGACATCCATATGTTAGCTTTTAGTAACCCTGTTAACTGTACACTATATGTTCCCTGCACACTTGATACACACACACACACACACACATAATATATATATATATATATATATATATATATATATATATATATATATATATATATATATATATATATAGGTTGGGGAAAAAAAAAAAAAAAAAAAAAAAAAAAAAAAATATATATATATATATATATATATATATATATATATATATATATATATATATATATATATATATATATATAGGTTGGTGCTATGTATTAGCTTGTGATTATTGGCTAATTATCCTATATGCGATACTTGCTTATATAAACTAGAGTTAACCTAGATTAAACTAGAGTTAACCTAGATTAGACTAGTTGACCTAATTTGACTAGACTGTTGACCAAAAGTCAACATTGAGTCTATATGTGATCAATTGACCTAAGTTGACTAGAGTTTGACATAGTTGACTAAGATTGATCTAGTTGACCAAGTTGACTTTAACCAGAGTTGACCAAGTTTGACTTTGACCTAGATTGACCTAGAAATCATGTAGATTGCATTACAAACTTCATTTACCTTATATTAAACACATTGTGACCTGTGTTGCTCTAAATAGTACTCATCTACTCTGTCTGGACATCTACACTTACCAAATACTCAAGATATCAGACGAGTACATTCTCTGACCGTTTTATACTTGTTAGAACTTATATTCCTGCTCTAGATTACTTTACTTGATGTTGTCACGTTGGTAACACGGACTGGTACTATATGGATCTTTTCATGAGATGTTATCCCCCTCGGGAGCATCAGATACTTCATGTCATGTGTGTTTCACTTACATCATGTATCTCCATGCTTTACTATTCATGTATACTCTTGTGATTCATGTACTCTCATGTTCACAGAGCCCTCATGAATCAATTTCACGTGCTCTCATTTATGAGACAGTGGAATCATGAATCTTAACATAACTTGTATAGATCCTTGTGTATTGATTGGGGATGGGGGAGTAGAAATAGTCATGTGAATAATCCCAAGTAGTGTAATCATGAATCAATTCCGTAGTGTAATTATGAATCAGTCACAGCCATTCACATGTCTATCTTGTACTCTGATTCACTAGTCACTTACAGTTCTTTACTTATAGTAGATATTTTTATTACAGTTATCTCTTTTACTTCATGTACATTATTTCAGTTATTCATGTATCTTACTCTATTGCATGTTTATTATCTTCTGACATGATATGAACTGCGTGAGATGTATTGTGCTCGTTCCTGTCCTGACTGGACCTGTTGATATATTACAGAGGATAAGGATGAGGCTTTCTGCACCACCGATTATGGAGCATCCCTAGACGACACTTGCGAGCTGGACTCTCAGGAGGACCCAGCTCTAGCTGGTGTTATCACCCCTACTGCCTAGACTAGTTTAGTTAGGCTTTATCTTACTTTGTGTTGTCATTTGAGACTTGAGTTGTATTGTATTATGTTTGGTTGTTATTGTGTCGTTTAGACACTTAGACTCATTTCCCTTTATGTTTGTATTTTCCTTTGAGATTATCATATCTATCTTATCGTGTTGTTATCCATCTTTAGATTGTGATTGTGATTGTACCATCTTATTGTTCCTCCATACGGAGAGTATATCTTGTGCAGTTATACTTATACTGTGTTAGATGTTGTGACCTAGGACAACGTTCTACCGTCGACACTACGGCGTAGGCTGGACGTACCCACTTCTCGTGTCCCTACACTGGGTACGGGTCGTGACATAATCCCTTGCCACCAGGAGGCAATCAATATTATCTCCACCTTCACAGTATTCTTTATAGAACATGTGCTACGGTTGTAGAACTTAGAGGCCGATGCACTAGCCGGTCTCATCGCCTCTTTGGCTGCCCCCGTTGGATCTCATTATACTGTTTCAGTAACGGACCGGAAGTTAGTCTATCCAAAGAATGCCCTACGCGAATGTCAGAACTACTTGTTACAAGTAGGAATGGATGAAGGCACCATGGATTGGCGGTTCCCATTTATAGACTATGCAGTTTATTGGATTCTGCCTGAAGAACCAATAGAAGCAGCTTCTATCAGGAGGTGCTTACTCTGTTTCTTCTACGATTCGGCCACCAAAATACTATATCGTCGCTCATAAGACGGACTTCTCTTGCACTGTTTATCTCATACAGAGGCACAAGAAGTACTTAGAGAAGTGCATGATGGAACCTGCGGAGCCCACCAGCCGGGCCCCAAGCTACAAGATCGGCTGCACCGTATGGGCTATTACTGGCCCACTATGATGGCAGATGTTGTTGAGTATGCAAAAAAATGTCGGGCATCCCAATTTTATACAGATTTCATCCATCAACCTTTAAAATATTTACACCCCACGGTGGCCTCGTGGCCATTCGAAGCCTGGAGAATGGATATCGTGGCGCCAGTCAGCCCACTATCCTCCAAAGGACACCCGTTCTTCCTCGCCATTATGGATTATTTCTCCAAATGGGCAGAAACAGTACCATTGGTAGAGGTGAAGACTTCCAACGTGATCAGTTTCATCAAATATTACGTCATTTATCGCTTCAAAGTTCCCAGAAGGATCATTCACGATAACGGTCCTCAGTTCGTAAGCCATGTATTCCACCGGTTCTGTGACAAAAGTCGAATTCAGAATATGGCATCAACAGCTTACAACCCGACAGCTAATGGATTGGTCGAGGCATTCAACAAAACCATTGTCAAACTCCTCAAAAAGGTTGTCTCCTCCAACAAATACGACTGGAATAAGAAGTTAGGTGAATGTCTATGGGCCTACCGTACGACTATTCGTGCACCTACAGGCAGTACACCATTCTCCTTGGTCTATGGGAGCGAGGCTGTCCTCCCCTTGGAGATTCAAATCATGTCCTCACGGGTAGCCATCACTAATCAGTTCGAAAATCAGCGCAGGCGGTTACAAGAGTTAGAAGCGTTGGATGAAAAGCGCTTGCTCGTGCAGTAAAGGATTGAGCTTTACTAAGCTCGCATCTCTAGGGCCTTCAACAAAAAGGTCCGCGAAAGATCCTACCAGGTGGGCGACCTTGTCTTGGCAGTACGGAGACCGATGGTGATGACCCACATGACGGCTGGTAAGTTCGAGCCCAAGTGGAAAGGACCGTTCGTCATAGAAACGGTGTACTCCAACGGTGCGGCTAGCTAAGCCTAATGGGGACTTACTAATGATGTCCATCAATGGCAAGTTCCTTAAGAAGTATTACGTCTAAAGACAGAACCAGCATAGGCACCCACATCCCCTGAAAAGGGTGCCCATGAGTTCTGGTAAGGGGATCTTTCGCTCTCCCTCATATATATTCTCTCAAGTAGATGAAGCACTTCACGTCCACATTACCTCTGGATTGCTCCTCTACGCTTGGAAGATACGACTACCATGTCCACATTACCTCTGAGTAGTCGTTCTTCCCGCATCAGCTCTATGATTATTCCAGCGGTCTAGAAAACAGTTCACGTCCATGTTACCTCTGGATTATTGCTCTATACCCCGACAAAGATCAAGCCTACCACGTCCATATTACCTCTGGTCAGGCAAATCCATTATAAAGGTTCTATCTTTATTCTGAAGACAAAAGCAAAGGAAACAAGAAAGCTTCTACATATAAAAATATGTGGCCACAAGGACCTATTACAGACCCTTCGTAGTTACATACACAAGCAAAAAAATGAAATGGCGGTGACAGAGCCAATCACTTCCTGGTCAAAAGGAAGACACCGTCCGAAGCTGCTACTGGCCCAAGCCGGGGATGAAGACCACCACAGGACTCCCCTATCTCGCCAGCTGGCCGGAGAGAGCAACCACAGTAGCAGCCCTTGCCATTCCTTGGTCAGCATGGCAACCAATACGAAGTCAGAAAGCTAGGGCTCGAGACACCACTGACGCCCACAATATCCAGGATGTGGGACGTCTCGAGATCCAGTAGTAGTTCTTCTACAGCTTCTTTGGATAAAAAGATTTGCCACCGACGGCCGCCTCAAGCAAACTCCAGGATCATCAGGAGCCGAACATCGGGCAAGCAAGGCCATTATTGAAACAGCTGAGTCTTCTCTTGAAGGGGGACAGTCCTTTATGTAGGCTGTTAGCGTGGTCAAAGCACGAGCCAGACATCGTTCAAAAGGAAGCTTACAAGTTAAGCTAAAGCACCACTCCATGACAGATGACAGTACTGCGAGTGACCAAAGGAACTTGACTCTGAACCTCCTCTACTAAAGAGATTCACGATCCCTGCAAAGATGCAAGAGGATCCAATATCAAGAAGCCATCAGGAGCCCATGCTCTAAAATGATGACTCAGGACAATTAATGCTAAGAGCTAGGCGTGACACCAGCCATCACCCAGCTCGTACAGGCTTGACACGTGTTCATGCTTCTGTTCAAAGTATCCCAAGCTTGACTCAAGTTCGGGACACTTTGAAGGGGGTCTTGTAGAAACATGAAAAATATCAGCTGAAGACATCCCTTCGCCAAAGCGCAGAAGATGCAAAAGACTGAGGCTCAGTACTAAAAAGACAAAATAGAAGATATGGAGAGAAGTCCCTTTATTGTCATATCTACCAAAGTCTAGTACAGACACATCAGGACTATACATAAGGGACTAATTCTGTTCTTCTACAAAGGAACTAGTACAGATTCGACAGAAGCCTAGAGGGATCTACATGGGATATAGTCTTCATCGAAGCGCATCCTTCCTTCTTCTCGATACACACGCTGGAAGATTGACCTCCACTAAAGCATATTCTGACTTTCTTGTGGGCGCAGCCTCTCAGAAGCATCTCAGTAACTCAGCACTTTGAAGAAGCCAGAGCCTTCAAGCCAGAGGCGCAGCCACCTGCCTGCGCCAACCTCAGAAACAAGATGGTGGTAGGCCTTTCTCCCCTTCTTTTACTTCAAAAGCTAGTGTATTCACTCCAAAGGCACAGCTACCTGCCTGCGCCAATCTCAGACGCGCAAGGGTGTCATACCCTTCCTTCGCAGCCAATGCCTTCACTGTTCAGAGGCGCAGCTACTTACCTACATCCGCATGAGGCACAGGATGGTGATATGCTCACACCATCTCCATTCCTACGGTACAGTCGTCTAATCTAGATCAGAAGCTTAAGTCACTTCTCTACAAGAGACTTGGGAACTCCCATCACAACCAATGCAAGTCAACCTGTCGCTCCAAAAATATAATAACCTTGCCAACC
Source organism: Iris pallida (assembly GCA_029216955.1). NCBI lineage: Eukaryota > Viridiplantae > Streptophyta > Magnoliopsida > Asparagales > Iridaceae > Iris > Iris pallida. Next base: position 13,654,571 of record JANAVB010040216.1, on the reverse strand, counting down.
TAAAGCACAAGCCTACTTGTCGCCTACAGGACAGTGACTCTGATAGCCCAAAACACAGCTTCATAAGTTGCTCTATATGCACAGAAGTCTCATCGTCATTCTAAGCCAAGTCCATTCGTCGCCTGAAAGTACAGAGGTTCTGTCGTCTCCAGAAGCACGGTATACTCGTCACCCCAGAAGCACAGCAGTACTTAGTCCTCATCAGAGGTGCAAGAAGCATGGATCCACACCAATTGGTTTGTTTAAACTGCCTCTTGCAGAGAAGATTGGGATGAAATCATGATTGATATAATATCAGATTGATTTAAATCTTAGACGAGGATCAGTTAGACTCCAAGTCTATGATGAAATTCTAAGATTTACTCGACTGTATCTGAGAAAGCAAATCGGCATGCGCCACGTGTCACCTCCTTCGATTATGTTTATAACCACCAGAGATCTCGTTTGAGGGGAATCTCGATGTCCGTCACGTGTCAGTACCGCGGAAGCCTGTACCGTACAATGACGACAGATTCTTTCATATCGCAGGAACCCTAATACACATCGCATATGTGCTCGGTTCTCTATAAATAGAAGGAGTTCTTCTTCCACCAATGAAAAAGGAAAAAGGGAGAGGGAACATTGACAATCGACAAACTTCAAAGGATCAACAATCTCTATCCACGAAGAGTCGAACACCCTCATCCACCAATCAACCAAAGAAACAACCAACCAACCATCTTCAAGGGATCTTCTCATCCAGATAGCCTCTTGATCGGTGATCCCAGAGTCCCATCAAAGGTGCCAGAGAGCCATAGCAAGGTTGATTCGTCGTTAGATCGTCAACGGAGTAAAGGAGCTACTGCAGCGCTCGATCTCCACCGTCACACTTTCCCAGAAACCTTTTCTCCCTGTACTTAGAATATCCTATTTAGGACTTCCTTCTTTGTACATAGATACCTTATACGTTCAATAAAGTAAAAAAGTTCGTTCAACCTTTTGTTATGTCGAACAATAACATATGGCCAAACCCCCTTACTGATACAAAGGCCAAATATATAGATACTCACAAGTGGCACTCAACCCCTTATGACATTCTAACTGACACACCCCAAAACACACTTCACTCATACACACATCTTTCTCATTCACTCACTCTCTCACACTCCATAAATCTCGGAACCACAACACTAATATAGGATACTCACTCTCTAGCTAAATGGCTAAAATACACACAAAGAGACACTCACACATACTATAATACTCTAACCAACACACTCAAATCCCAACTAATACTCAACCATAATGGGCTAATAGGCCCCTGCTACTACTGACATTACAGCTAATGTAAAAGCCAGGGCATTGCCCTACTCCTTCTGTTCTGCTGCACTGGCCAGGTGCCAAACTCGAGCCACACCGCCCTCTCTTCCATCACTGAATGAATGATACTTAGAAGACATACACTCACTCATATATGAACTAAGACACTAACTGACACTTAAACACACACACACTTGACACATGAAACCCCCCTCTCACTAATTCACTGACACACGCAACACACAATGCTAAGGCTCTGATACAAAAGTATCTGACTGATACTCTAAACTACTCACATAAAAACCTAAGTGTGCTACTGCACTAAAGCCCCAAATCCCTTACTGATACATTCAGTAAACCCCAACTGAATCCCTAAGTCAGTCCATACGAAGTGCCAAGTGGCCAAACCCAAGCTCCCTAACTGAAACTCAATCAATCCACATAAATGATACACATGACAGGGACACAAATATGGCCCTTGGCCCTTGCCCTACCCCATCTCACACTGTCACAGTGAGCAGGAAATAAATTCCTCCACTGCCACACATCTCCTAAGGCCAACAACTGGCCACTGCCTGGCCCGACCCTCCCCTCCATCCAGTGTACACTTGCACTTATAGCCCTATAGTAACACACAAACATGTATATATACATATTTATCATATAACACACATATATACAACAGTGAGGGAAGCTAAGAAATTAATTAGAATGTCTAATTAATTAACAACCTAGCAAAAAATGACATAAAACTCGAGAAACAAACCTACATTGGTTTATTAGGCATTTTAACAAACACTTGGGGGGGGCTCTCCTCGGATTTCTCCAAGAATGGCACTAAAACTCTAAATAAAATACGCAAAAATGAGTTTAGAGCCTTGCTCATATCCCCATGGGTACCCCTAACCAATGTGAGTGTTCCTACATGTGTTATGCATGAAGAAGGAGCCCAAACAATCAAAATAATAAGGGTTTTACCTATTTGGTGGTTGTTTTCCCAATGAAGTCTTCTAAGGATGCTATTGTGTCAAGTTTGACACAATCTCTTCCTCCTTGGACTCCTTCCCACAAGCCCCTTGGTCTCCAAGGTTCTAGCTTTGTAGAATGAAGGTTTTAGAAGAATTTGGGAAAGTTTTGATGGCGGGAATGAATGAAAATGGAAAGGGCTTGAAGAGGTTTTTTAGGCTTTATGGAGGCTCCAATGGAACAAAGAAGAAGGTTTAAATGCTCATAATAACCAGCCATGAATGGAAGCCCTAAACCCCTTCTAAAATGTCCATTTTACCCTTTCAAGTCATCATGAACACTTCCTTAAGTGAGGGATTAATTATTCTCTAAGTTTGGGAATAATTTTTAGTCTAAACTAGGCTTAACATGACTTAAATGAGGATAGTTGTGTTCATCCTAGGTTGTAGGCTCAAGTGGCCATGTCTGGTCTAATTGGGTTCACAAGTTAAGGTTCAATTAATAAGCTAAACTAACAATATATGAAACCTTCACAATAATTAATTTAATTAAATACTCAAGCAATATAAATAATATAAATTAAAAAAATAGCCCTATCTAGGATTGTGGTAGTGATAAATCTACCCTCCTAAAAAAAATTTGTCCTTGAAATTAGAGCAACCTAGCACAAGAAATACAAGCAAAAACAAACAAAACAATACCTCAAGGCTCGAAGAGATAAGGGTATCGCTCCTGCATGTCGTCCTCCCTCTCCCAGGTAGACTCACCTAGAGAGTGATGCCTTTATGCGACATGAACCAGAGTTATAACCTGGTTCTGGAGCAACTTCTCTCGACGATCCAGAATCTCCAAGGCTTCTCTGGATAGTTAAGAGTAGGCCCCACCTCTATCTAGGAATGATCCAATACATGGCTAGGGTCTGCCACGTACCGTCTCAACTGCAATACATGGAACATGTTATGAAATCTCTCGAGTGTAGGCGACAAGTCTAGTCGATAGGCCACTGCACCAAACTTTTCAAGAATAGTGAAAGCTCCGATGAATCGTGGACTAAGCTTCCCGCCCTGGCCAAAACGAATCGTGCCCCATGTCGAAAAAATCCTCAGGAACACCATATCGCCAACCTAGTCACAAAACAAGACTTATACAAAATCCTAAAGCAAACAATAACAAACAAGCACAAATAGAAAAACTAAAACTGTACCTCGAACTCTAACAATCTTTGGTGGCTATCGGTCCAATGCCACTGCCTATCCTGAGCCACCCGAAGTCTATCCTGATCAATTTGACCTTCTCAGCTGTATCTACTACCATCTATGGGCCAAGCAATACCCTCTCACTGACATCGTCCCATGACAAGGGAGTGCGACACCTCCGTCCATATAGAGCCTCGAATGACGACATCTCTACACTGGCCTGATAGTTGTTATTGTAAGAAAACTATACCAGGTGGAGATAGTCCTCCCAAGAACCCCCAAGATCTAAAACACAAGTGCAAAGCATATCTTCGAGTGTCTGAATGATTCTCTCCGACTACCCGTCTGTCTGGGGGTAATATACAGTACTAAACTTAAGCTGGGTGCCCAAGCTAGCCTGCAAACTCCTCTAGAAGTGGGTAGTGAAGCGACTATCCAATCTAAGACTATGCTCAATGGAACTCCGTATAATCTGACTATATGTCGTACATACATCTCTGCCAGCTTTTTCGTAGACAATTCTACTTTGAAAGGCAAAAAGTGGACCAATTTGGTCAATCTATCAACGATGGCCCATATCGCATCTTTCCCTTCCGGAGATTGTGGAAGTCTGGACACAAAATCCATAGTAATGTGCTCCCATATACACTCTGGAATGGGTAGTGGCTGAAGCAAACCACCTAGCCTCTGTCTCTCGGCTTTCATCTGCTTGCACACCAAGCATCGAATACAAACTGAGCTACCTCTCACTTCATGACATACCACCATACGTGCTCTCTCAGGTCTTTGTACATTTTGTTGGCTCCAGGATGCATAGAGTACTGAAAATGATGTGCTTCCTGAAGAACCTCCTCCCGAAGCTCTCCACTCGGAACGCACAGTCTAGTACCGTGCATTAGCAACCCATCTTCGGCTATAGAGAAATCATCTAGCAATCCTACCTATACCTGCTCTCTGATGCTCCTCAGTGCCATATTATCATACTATGCTGATTTAACTCTGTCTATCAACTCAGACTAAATCTGTAAGCCCTACATCTGAATCTTCATCTTCAAAATGATCACCTCGATACCCAAACTATCCAGATCAGCCAATAGATGATGATTTGATGTTAAATACAAAGTGATCGGATACCTGCTCAAAGCATTATCAACTATGTTGGCCTTTCCTGGATAGTACTACAATAAGATATCGAGGTCCTTCATCAGCTTAAGCCACCGTCTCTACCTCAGGTTCAATTCTTTCTAAGTGAACACGTACTTCAAGCTCTTGTGATCCGTGAAGATCTCAACTCGTTTTCAATACAGGTATTACTTTCACAGCTTTAGAGCAAAAATAACAGCTGCCAACTTCATATCATGGGTAGAATAGTTATTCTCATGAGGACATAATTTCTTGGATGCATAGGCAATCACCTTCTCGTGCTGCTAAAGAACGCAACCCAAGCCCTTCCAAGATGCGTTACTATAGATAGTAAAACTACATGTCCCTAATGGCAACGTCAAAATAGGAGTTGTTGTCAACCTTTTATTCAACTCATCAAAAGCGTCCTGACACTCCTCGGTCCAAACGAACACCACATCCTTCCTAGTGAGTCTAGTCGTCGACTTTGTAATCTGAGAGAAGTCCTCAACAAACTTTCGGTAGTACCCTGCTAGACCCAAAAAGTTCCGAATCTCGGTAACTAAGCTTAGTGCAGACCAAGACTCAACTACTGAAATCTTCTTCGGATCCACTGAGATCCACTTCTCGGTCACAACATGACCTAAGAACTCAACCTGTTCCGGGAAAACTCACACTTTGATAGATTTCCATAGAGTTGCTCCTTTCTGAGAGTCTCTAGCACAATCTGCAGATGCTCTTCATGCTCCTTCGGCATCTTCGAGTAGATCAAGATATCATCTATGAAAACCACCACAAACTTGTTAAGGTACTGACGAAATACCTTGTTTATCAAATTCATAGATACCGCTGGGGTATTGGTCAACCCAAATGGCATAATAGTGAACTCGTACTAGCCGTACCGAGTCCGAAAAGCCGGCTTCGGAATGTCCACCTTCTTCACTTTCAACTAATGGTAACCAGACCTCAAGTTTATCTTTAAAAATACCTTCGTGGCTCCCAACTTATCGAACAAGTCGTCGATCCTCGACAACGGGTACTTATTCTTGATAGCGAGGTTGTTGAGTGTTCTGTAGTCGATACACATGTATACCGTCCCATCCTTCTTTGGTACAAACAGAACATGAGCACCCCATGTTGAATAACTGGATCTGATGAAACCCTTGTCCTGTAACTCGTCGACTTGCTTCTTCAACTCTGCCAACTCGCTGTTGTTGATCCTATAGACATACTGCGAGATAGGCTCAGTGCCCGGCACCAAGTCTATAGAGAACTCAATATCCATGTCAGACTCATCAAGGAAAACATCCAAGAATCCTACTACCAATGGATGTGGCAACTCCTACCTTCCAATATAGCTCCACAGAAACCATCTTTAAGCTTAGCTGCTCCTCTAGCAAACTCAAACTTTAGCTCTCCCGGTGGTTGTCACGACCCGCACCCGCTTTTCGGATACGAGACGTGTCCAAGCCAGCCTACGCCGCAGAGTCGGCGGTAGAACGCTGTCAAGCCCACAAAAAATAAATGCTCAAAATTATAAAATATAATATTTGCTGCTCATTCGTATTTTTATATTTATTACATCCTTTATAATTAAAGAAAATACAAGATTTTACAATTTTATGAAAATGACAACTAGTTCCACTATCTAGGTCGGCCTCAGCATACCCATGTCTTTCCAGTGCTAAGAGTGATTGCGGCTATACCTGAAAATTGTTGGTTTCCAGTCAGGAATGGAACAAGTACACAAACCGACGACAATACAAAAACACAATAGAATTAACAAGACATGAAATAACATATAAGATATAAAAACTGGAAAGAACTGATGACATAGCACGGTAGTGAAGAAAACAAGAAAAAACTAATAAAAGACATCTATCTAGGTGCTTTGAAATATTCTTTTCGACATGTGAACGGCTAGGGGGTAAATCCAGCACCTGTACGTGTCGTGTACCGGTGCTATTGTTCACGAATAGACATCATAGGATAGTTCTGGATAGTCCACATGTCTACTAAGATATTTCCCCTCCCGACTACTCCGTGTGACGAGCGTGTCAACAAGCAACAAGATATATGTATAGACATGAAATAAAAAGACTACTATGAATCGAAAGCAATCAGAAAGTGCACTTGCCTGAGGTCCTTAGCTGGAGAAACTAATAATACTATATCACTCAATGAGCCATAATCAGTCAACACATGCAGAAGTCTCCAGATGCTGAAGTAAATGGTACCAACATTCTTAGAATAGTCAAATTAGCTAGGATTGCCTGTCCTTAAGTCCAATTCTAGACACAGGGGCAAAACGATAATTTTGGGCAAAAATAATGTCCACCGTTGGATCCGCTTTGCACCGAAAAGCGTGCCAGATTCAACGGTCTCTAAAGTCATAAAACTACATTTCTACGGATCTGGTTTCCCGATACGAACCCAACCGTATGTCCAGAGTTGGATTCCGACGGGCCGTGCACAAAATCGCCTATTGAGTGGAACTTTGGGGCCCACAAAACGGTAATTTTATCAACTGTCTCAGAATTGGACCAAACTTGGCATACAGGACCAGAAAAATGATACGGTCATGTTGGCACAAGTTTCGTCTCGATCTGACGAGCATGCACAAAGTAATTGGAGTTTGTGCAAAGTAGTCGATACGGTGAATTTCGACGGATACGCATCAAATTCGTCGTGCACATGCGAGCAATTTGAATTCTGCCAAAGCCCACACGACCATGAATCTGTTACGCATCTTTCGATGCCTTCGGTTCGCGACCACGTAGCCCTGAATGGTGGGACGCACGTCGTGTGGATGAGTTTTTCTAAAATTCTATTTTTCTAAAAACTGATTTGCTTGATTTTTAATTCGATTTATCTTAACATCTACTGATTAATAAAATAATCTAAAAATAGGGTTTGGAAGCTGGTTAGGTTGTCTAAAAATGTGTTTAAATGGTTTTCCAAAGTTCGCGATGTTCTGGTCGCAAATCGACCGTAAATATTGGACGTTGGGGCAGTTTCTATATCCAGGAAATCGAGATTTTTCCCAGTTTTGGGAATCGATTTGCGATGCGCACGAAGCGAATTAATCCAAACTATTTGAAGAAGATTGAAGGGATATAGGTTAGCTTCGTACCTGCACAATTGGATCGAAAAATGATCAAGCGTGGAGGAAGAACGATCACGGCGAACTTAGGTTTCCGCTGCACTTGCTGTCGCTGCGGTTTCAGTTTCATGCGCGCGCGCGCAACCGCACGGCCGTGGCCGCGCGCGGCGGCGATGCCATTGGAGGTTGGGTCACCCAGGCTGGCTGGCAAGGTCGCGGGGGTGCTTGGTTGCTAGGGTTTGCGATTTCTCTTCATTTTTTCTGCTGTGTCTCCTGTATATATATGCACATATGCATATATGCATATTTAATCCGTGAGTTGGCTGAACCCGAAAGGGGAGGGTGCTCTAGATTGGGCCAGGATTTTGGTTTCAACACTTCTTTGTTATTCTGTTACTACTAATACTTAGTATTATTATACATATTATTTTAACAACTAGTAAAAGCTAAACATGCAATCTCCTGATCTAAATATGAAACATTATTCTTCTACTTTTTTTTTCTATTCATATCATATATATATATTTAATATACATTTATATATTTACACAAACATTTATATAAATACCTATATATTTAATATACGTATATTTATATTTACAAAAACATTCACATATATTTAATATATATTTATATATTCATACACACATATATTTATATGCACTTGTATATATTTTTAAAAAAAAAAAAAAATATGCACTTGTATATATACATGCACATATATAATATTTATTTATTCATACATTCACATTCACACATACACAATATTTATCATATATTTATATATACCCATATATCTTGATGATAATAACTAATAATAATAAATAATTTATATTTAATAACCACAATTAAAATAATAATAAGAATAAGAATAATAACAAAATTTAATAAACCAATAATGGTGTATATACCATCATGCACAGTCTAATTATCCCAAAAAATGTACAAGGACCTAGTTTATACAAATATCATTGAATATAAACTAATAATAATATTTTATAATATTTAATTAATAATACATAGAAAATATTCATTGTATCATTAAAACAGAATACGACACCATCATACCAAAATATATCGACACAAATGTCATTGGACGTCCCGCATGACTACATGGGCTTGGGCTTGGTACGGGTCCAGTCCGGGCTGGTTCTGTATAACCGGGTCGCTACGAAGTCAATAAATTTAATAATAAATAATTAAACTATTTATAAAGGCCATGCTATAACTTGGCCTAGTTTTTCTAGTTAGGACACTCTTATAGCTTTGCATTCCCCTACCATGGTTAAATACTAATCAAAGCACGGTACTGCACTATCCGTGCCATGATTCCTAGTCGTCCAGTACTTCAAAACTCAACCATGGCTAAAATCATCTACCTTAAAAACTAACTAAATAATTATTTTACAAAATTCTAAAATCACTATGTAAATCAAATAAATAATAAAAAATATTTCAAAAATTTCGGAAAGGGATTCTACAAATCTACCCACCTTAAAAATAATTTTGTCCTCGAAATTCTAATTCATAACCATCCTTAAATTCAAAAAGGAAGTCTATTTTAACCTTAATCTGCTTAAATTTAATTTCTCGAAAATAATTGTATCCTCCTTCTAGCCATTTAGCCTTCAGGACTTCTACCCACCTTTGGTCACACTACTCGTCAAACTAAAATCTTAAAATCTTCTAACTGGTTGCTAACAACCTACCAACAATATCTAGGAATAAGGTATCTATAATCCTTCATATCCATCAAGCAACCCAAAATTTAACAAACAACGAATTTACACCAGTAGCTAAAATATATTCTGATAAATTCTTAATAAGCATGACACTTCGTCGTTCTATAATAGGCAGGACAGGAAGATAAGGACGAATAATCGAGAGCAACTATGAAGTTTCAAGAGCGGTAGAGAATATCCAATAATGCAGATAAGAAGGAAGTTTATGAACCATTGACTTATTTTTTAGATTGGGCTACTCTAGTCTAATCACTTGCTAAATCGAAGGACTCTTCATTTCCTAGAGGGCTTGCAATCCATGCAATACATAAATTCTGTTCTCGAAATTCTAATTCAAACAAGGTTCCATAATGGAGCAGAATTTGAGAAATCAAGATTGTGATCTTAATGGGTTCTCTATTTGAACATCAATCATTGGTTGGATGAACCTTGAATTTTAATCTATATTGACCGAACAAGATTCCAAGATTAAACTATGTCTACTAGGTTAGGGTAACATAGAATAGGATTCCTTCTAAGTGGTTGAGCTAGTTGCTAGTCAGGTTGGTTAGCTAGGTCCCTAAAGCCCAAAATGCGCCTTCAGTGACTTTTGTGTTTAAGTAGCACGTGAGGCCTCAATTGGGTGGCACACTAGTGGCATGTACGTAGTGGGCTTTGAGTAGATCACAACCATATGTTGGGTCGAAAGAATTGAGTCAAGGTTGAGGCTCTAGTGGGAGTCGGGATGTTTACCGGTATTATGGTAAGGGTTATAGCTAGTCCTTTTAACCTGAAAGTCGTAGCACAAAAATAGAGTACAAGGGGACGGGTTTGAGTGGGACATGATATACCTAGATGAAGGTAGACTCGTCTAGACCTTGTATATGAAGTTTGTTGGAAGGTAACTGTTGGTCTCGTGCTCCGAATATAAATGACACAACCGGGGACACTAAATGATCTAAATGATAAGTGGGAGTCCATGGACACTAATTATCATTCTAATGGAAAAATATTCTAATCAATCGGTAAACTTCGTATATCCCAAGAAGGCTTACAGTCTACCCACCTTAGAAACTAGGACATAGTTTTAGGGATGATGAGGTTAGAAGAATTTCAAAGTCCGGATATTGTACCTTGACTTTGGTCAATAAAGAACAAGGCACAGCGTAACAGAATACGGTAGATATACGTCAAGCCAAGGATCGTTCCTCAACTTCAGATGGCTAGAAGGTCCCAATCGTAGCTTGAAGGTCGAGAGGAGAACAAGTAACTCAAGGCAAGGTTCCACTCCAAGGGCTGGCCGATGGTAGCTACACTTGCGTATACCACTATCATAGCCATAGGGATACTCTATATCTATCTCTCAATTACGAGCTTTCGTCTTTCCAATCAGTGAAGGACAAAACAATAAGGAGTTAAAGAGAGATGTTACTGAATACAATTACGTGATTCAAAGGCGAATATATAATTCAAGAGGAATTGTCAAGGCAGTCGTGGATGAGATCCTAGAGACATCTACATCTCAATCCACGTAGTATAATTAGATGAAAAATGAACCAAATACATCATGGTTGATCAGACTGTAATACAATGATTTTGATTAGACGATATGTTAGCGGGCGTCCCCAATAAACATATGTCTTGAATCAAGTTCGATAAAAGAGTAAGCTTGCAAAACTAGGCTGTAATTGCAGCGTTGGTCAAGAGAGTCAAAATATAAATATGCGAGATTTTTGGAAAGGAGGCACAAGTAGTTCGAGTTTTGTGAGAATCAAAATCTAACTCGAGATTCGTACACGAATAGCAGAATCAGAAATTATAAACTAACTCCTTACGGTAAAAGAGAATTTAAAATAGACAATTCTAACTTATGATATAAGATTTATATCTAAATAAGAAAATGAACAGTTTATCAAAATTAATGCCTTAATTCTAGGCAAGCCTAACATACCAAGCAATTAGTATATCCACATTGGATCACATTGTCATATCAAAAGTAATAGTGTACCTATAGGGATCTAGCAAGCTATCTAAATTGCATGGCCTATCTAATAGCCTTAACTACCCAACGGTCAATTTGAACAAGGGACTTCTAGTCCTAGTCATTATCTTAAATCATTTTAATCCTAGTTTGTGAATGAGCAATTCCTGGTCGCATGTTCGTAATAGTACGACTAACGTACCATCGCGAGTTCGTAATTATTTGCGAAAACTGACCGGCATGAGCCACCACAAAAACTTGTCATGACCCGCACCCGCTTTTCGAATACGAGACGTGTCCAAGCCAGCCTACGCCGCAGAGTCGACGGTAGAACGCTGTCAAGCCCGCAAGAAATAAATGCTCAAAATCACAAAATATAATATTTGCTGCTCATTCACATTTCTATATTTATTACATCCTTTATAATTAAAAAAATACAAGATTTTACAATTTTATGAAAATGACAACTAGTTTCACTATCTAGGTCGGCCTCAGCATACCCATGTCTTCCCGTGCTATGAGTGATCGCGGATATACCTGAAAAATGTTGGTTTCCAGTCAGGAATGGAACAACTACACAAACCGACGACAATGCGAAAACACAATAGAATTAACAAGACTTGAAAATAACATATAAGATATAAAAACTGGAAAGAACTGATGACATGGCACGGTAGAGAAGAAAATAAGAAAAAACTAATAAAAGACATCTATCTAGGTGGTTTGAAATATCCTTTTCGACATGTGAACGGCTAGGGGTAAATCTGGCACCTGCACGTGTCGTGTACAGGTGTTATTGTTCACGAATAGACATTATGGGATAGTTCTGGGTAGTCCACATGTCTACTAAGATATTTCCCCTTCCGACTACTCCGTATGACGAGCATGTCAACAAGCAGCAAGATATATGTATAGACATGAAATGAAAAGACTACTATGAATCGAAAGCAATCAGAAAGTGCACTTGCCTGATGTCTTTAGCTGGAGAAACCAATAATACTATATCACTCAATAAGCCACAATCAGTCAACACATACAGAAGTCTCCAGATGCTGAAATAAATAGTACCAATATTCTCAGAATAGTCAAATTAGCTAGAATTGCCTATCCTTAAGTCCAATTCTGGACACAGGGGCAAAACGGTAATTTCAGACAAAAACGATATCCGCTATTGGACCCGCTTTGCACCGAAAAGCGTGCCAGAGTCAACGGTCTCTAAAGTCGTCAAACTACATGTCTCCAGTTTTCCGATACGAACCCAACCGTATGTCCAGAGTTGGATTCCGGCGGGCCGTGCACAAAATCGCCCGTTGAGTGGAACCGTGGGGCCCGCAAAACGGTGATTTTATCAACTGTCTCAGAATTGGACCAAACTTGGCATACAAGACCAGAAAAATGATATAGTTCTGTTGGCATAAGTTTTATCTTGATCTGATGAGCGTGTACAAAGTAATTGGAGTTTGTGCAAAGTGTCGATACGGTGAATTTTGACGGATACACATCAAATTCGTCGCGCACACGCGACCAATTTGAATTTCGCCAAAGCCCACACGACCACGAAACCGTTACGCACCTTTTGATGCCTTCGGTTCACGACCACATAGCCCGGAATGGCGGGACGCACGTCGTGTGGATGAATTTTTCTAAAATTTTGTTTTTCTAAAAACTGTTTTGCTTGATTTTCAATTCGATTTATCTTAACATCTACTGATTAAAAAAATAATCTAAAAATAGGGTTTGGAAGCTGGTTAGGTTGTCTAAAAACGTGTTCAAATGGTTTTCCAAAGTTCACAATTTTTTGGTCGCAAATCGACCGTAAACATTGGACGTTGGGGCAATTTCTATATCCAGGAAATCAAGATTTTCCCCAATTTTGGGAATCGATTTGCGACGCGCACGAAGCGAATTAATACAAACTATTTGAAGGGGATTGAAGGGCTATAGGTTAGCTTCGTATCTGCGTAATTGGATCGGAAAACGATCAAGCGTGGAGGAAGAACGATCGTGGCGAACTTGGGTTCCCGCTGCACTTGCTGTCGCTGCGGTTGCAGTTTCATGCGCGCGCCCCCGCACCCGCGCGGCAGTGGTCGCGTGCGGCGGCGGCGCCGTCGGCGGTTGGGTCGCCCAGGCTGGCTGGCAAGGTCTCGGGGGTGCTTGGTTGCTAGGGTTTGCGATTTCTCTTCGTTTTTTCTACTGTGTCTCCTGTGTATATATGCATATATGCATATTTAATCCGTGAGTTGGCTGAACCCGAAAGGGGAGGGTGCTCTGGATTGGACCGGGATTTCTGTTTCAATACTTCTTTGTTATTCTGTTACTACTAAAACTTAGTATTATTATACATATTATTTTAACAACTAGTAAAAGCTAAACATGCAATCTCCTGATCTAAATATGACACATTATTCTTCTATTTTTTTTTTCTATTCATATCATATATATATATATATATTTAATATACATTTATATATTTACACAAACATTTATATAAATACCTATATATTTAATATACGTATATTTATATTTACACAAACATTCACATATATTTAATATATATATTTATATATTCATACACATATATATTTATATGTACTTGTATATATACATGCACATATATATAATATTTATTTATTCATACATTCACATTCACACATACACAATATTTATCATATATTTATATATACCCATATATCTTGATGATAATAACTAATAATAATAAATAATTTATATTTAGTAACCACAATAAAAATAATAATAAGAATAATAAGAATAAGAATAATAACAAAATTTAATAAACCAATAATGGTGTATATACCATCATGCACAGTCTAATTATCCCAAAAATGTACAAGGACCTAGTTTATACAAATATCATTGAATATAAACTAATAATAATATTTACAATATTTAATTAAGAATACTTAGAAGATATTCATTGTATCATTAAAACAGAATACGATACCATCATACCAAAATACATCGACATGAATGTCATTGGACGTCCCGCATGACTACATGGGCTTGGGCTTGGTACAGGTCCAGTCCGGGCTGGTTCGGTATAACCGGGTCGCTACGAAGTCAATAAATTTAATAATAAATAATTAAACTATTTATAATGGCCATGCTATAACTTGGCCTGGTTTTTCTAGTTAGGACACTCCTATAGCTTTGCATTCCCCTACCATGGTTAAACACTAATCAAAGCACGGTACTGCACTATCCGTGCCATGATTCCTAGTCGTCCAGTACTTCAAAACTCAACCATGGCTAAAATCATCTACCGTAAAAACTAACTAAATAATTATTTTACAAAATTCTAAAATCACTATTTAAATCAAATAAATAATAAAAAAAATATTTCAAAAATTTCGGAAAGGGAGGCTACAGTGGTCTAAACAAAACTTTGCCTCCTCTATAGTCTATAATATCATGGTGCCTCTTCAACCAATCCATATTGAGTACCATATCGTAGCTCAGAAGCGGCAGTTTGAGCAAACACGCACTCAAATCCTGGCCTTCCAGTATAACTCTTCGCCCCTTACAAATTTTATTGACCAAGATAATGCCTCATCCGATCATAATCTTACAATTCCTACCCTGTGGTTCAGCAATAATATTGTGTCTAAGAGCAAAAGAGACAGATACAAAACTATGTGTAGCATCAGAGTCAAACAAAGCTAATGCAGGAAAGGAATCGAGAAGAACAGAACATGCCACCACGTCTGGTATGGGCTCGACCTCCTTGACCATCAGTGCTAACGCTCTGTCCTGGTGTACTCCCCTCTGATGCTAGACAAAGTGCAGCTGCTGGGTCGGAAGTGGCTGACCCCTCGGCTGAATAGCAGGTCCTGCTGGAGCTCTACTAGAAGGGGCTCTAGCCTGATCTCCCTTAGCTGGACAAGTAGGACAATCCTTCAACTGTTGGTCGAATGCACCATAGAACATACAAGCTCCCAACCTCTTCATGTAAACTTCCCGGGTGTGTCCTGGCTTTTCGTAGAAAGTACACTGATGAACCTACTTTTGCACTTGCTAAGGATGTGCACGTGTTGGTGCATGGTGTTGCTGATGCTGATACTGCTGGTGGAACAGCCTCTGCTGAATCTGAGGATGTTTGGCCAGTCCTATACTGGAAATAGCACCCATAGCATTGATGCACCTCTTGGGCTTGAGACCCAAGTCCTCCTCTGCGATCTGAGTGTCGATCAGTATATCCTCAAATGTCATCGTGCGACACCCAGATGTACGAGATCTGACTTCGAGGTTCAGGCCCCTCCTGAACTTACGGGCCTTCTCTCCAGCATCTTGAACCATGCCCTTGGCAAACCGACTTAGGCGGAAGAACTCAGCTGCTACTCATCAACTGACAAGTTCCCCTGCACTAGTCCCACAAACTGGTCCTCCAGTGCACTAAGAGCAACGTCAGAAAAGAATTTCACCTTGAATAGCCTCTTGAAGGCATCCCATATCAAACCTATCACTGTCAGTCGAGGTTTTGTGTGGTACCAAGTCAGACCGATATCAAAGAGCTGACTAGCTGCTGCTGCCACCTACAGCCCTTCTGAAATTTGGGCTAACTCCAAAGTTCTCTCTATATCCTCTAGCCAGTCATCGGCATAGTGGATCCCCTCCGTCCCCTTGAACTTTCGAGGGAACATCTTCTTAAAATCCATCACCGAGCTAGGCTTCGCCTGCTGCTGCTGCGGCTGCTGGACGGGAGTACCCTAAGTCAAAACTACAGCCACCTTCTCTATAGCGGCGAGTGCTAACTGGTGAGCACTCTCGATACTCTATCGTAGAACATCCGCCAGTCACTGCTGAGCCTTAGCCTATGCTCGTTGTACCTCCTTCATCTGCTGGAAGAGCGTGAACATCTGAGTAGCGTCGGTCGGTAGCATAGGTGGAGGTGGAAGAGGATCTGGCTGAACGAGAACAGGCCTCTGAACTAGTGGGGGAAGACCTCCAGGTGCTGTCGTCACTCCCTCCTGAACGGAAGGGACAGTAGGGGCAACCTCCTGAACTGTAGTTCCCTCAGCCAGAGAGATAGGTCGCGAAGTAGCAGACCTCTCCGATGATGTACTGGGTCCAGTGGTCTGAGCTCTAGTCTTCGTCATTCTGAAGACATATTCAAGCAAGAGATCAATATGGCACAAGATAAGATGTCATCAAGGAAGGACAATTAAATTCAAAAATACAAGAAGAGTTGTCATGGCAATCAAAGATTGAAAATTTTCTAATATGTGATTGAGTAACTCCTATCATAACCTAGAACATATATCCTAATAGCAAGCTCATAATTAGTACTCTAAGTCGAGCACCATTACGAAATCGTATTAGTTGTGACCTAGACCTACATGGGCCACCACAAAAATGTGTCACGACCAGCATCCGATTTAGGGGCACGAGCACGTGGGTACGTCTAGCCTACACCACAGTACCGGCGGTAAAATACTGTATAGGTCAACCATAACATCTACATCAACAATATAGAATATAAATATGTCATCTCTGTATAGAGGAATATATATGACATAACTCAATAACATGAATCTAAAGGAAGATAAGCATGAATATGATAGAAGATAAAGAGTGAAATAGATAGAGTCTGAAATAGTAGCGGAGTCACAAACACACAAGTTTAGAATTTAAGACATAATACAATCCCAGAATAAATAAATAGACCAAAAGTATCAAATCTGAAATACAAGTCCAGCCAAAACCTAGCTAAACTAAGTCACTACTGGCAGTGCGTCCTCTGTGAGCACCAGCTCCACAGGCAAGTCTTGATCAAACTCACCATCTATCCCAAACCCGTAGAAGGTTATGCAATCAGCCTCTAAGTCCTCTGAAAATAGTTATCCAGTCAGGATTGGAGCGGGATACAAATGCCAACAGCAGTTCCATTAAATTGACAAATAGTATATGAAATAGTTATAATGGAATACATGATAGAATAACAAGACTGAAAATAAAAAGTACGAGGTAAACTGAATATCATGTCATGGTGTGAGAACATATTGTAAACTGGAATGTAAAGTGATATAGGCATATCTGAGTACAATATAAGTATGAATGGTGCCTTAAGATATTAGAGTGTTATGTAATTGGCTTGGGTCCAGATCAGGATGTTCTATTTGACCGGCTATGCACAAGTACGAGTACAGAGGATCAGGCCGGCCACAATGGAAAGCTATGAACAAGTAGTATCAGGTCAGGCTACACCCTACGTATGGCGAGCGTGAGCTATGCACAAGTAGTAAACAAGTAGAGTATTGATTATATAACCTCTAATAACTCCCCAATCCCTCGAATAGAATAATGTATCCAACCATGTCACGTCATGACATGGGATTCAAAGATCAGGGGCTAGCCCACTCCCAAATCGGTGTCTATACAAGTACAAGAAATAATATCGAACTAATACAAATATACCAGGTTAACCGGGAACAACATCTCATGACGGGATCCAACATATACTAGTCTGTGTATCCTCGTGTCGAGAATCAAGTAAAACACTACAATTGAATAGATATAGGAAATATCAAAGAAATGAATACTATCAGAGGATGTTCTCGCCAACGGTCCTGAGCAGTCAATATGAATCGAGGCTCAAAGTGGAGTCACAAGACCTATAGATGAGATATACATATATTAAATGGGGTTTAACAATGTTAGATACAATTTTCTAGTGCGTGATATACAATCTAGGTCAAAACTAGGTTAAGTTTGACTCACAGTTGACTTCTGGTCAACTGGTCAACCCTGGTCAAATCCTAGTCAGATCTAGGTTTGGTAATAATCCCAATTATCTAGTCTAGGTCGTCTACTACAGTTACCTATATATAGGTAGTTTCTTACCTTGGTTGATACTCATACCTACCTATGGATATACATTATCTTAGGCTAATAGGTAAATTATTACTTAAATTAGATAAACTACTACCTTAGACTAATAGGTAAACCACTACCTTAGACTAATAGGTAGCAATTACCTTAGGCTAATAGATAAACTACTATACTTAGATATTCACATTACCTTAGATAGGTATAACATTACCTTAGATACTAGGGTAGGTAATACCCATTACCTATTACACATCCTATAGGTAATACACTCTGCCTTAGATAACCCACTACCTAAATTGATCATTACCTTGGGTAATTCTCCATCACTCTTATTTTTTACTATTGTTAACCCCATGTCACTGATATTTCCTAATTAGATCATAAAAAAAATTCCAAATTATCACCCTTTATTCTTTCTAACCAACTTCCCTTACTGTTCATAAAACTTAGATTCACTTGTTGAGTCCTCCTTCCACAATTATTTATAATTGGTTCCAAGTCTTATATGATCCTCTTGCTTTATCAAATCCTCCAAATAAACGATAACCCTTAAGTATCTCTAATCCAATGCCCAACCATCGCTCATCTGTCCTATAAATCTATACCAACCCTTCCACCATTTTTGTCTCAAGGATTCCTTATAATTTTTTTTAGAATTCCTTCCTGGTAGAATATTTGTATTTAGTGCCATTTTTTGGCTACTCGAGCAAGAAAATCAATTTAATATCTCTCTTAATGGCTCTTACCACTGTGGAAGTTATATAGAACACCTCCTTAAAAAAATTTGGTCACTCGTCCATGTAATATTATCCTCTTCATTGTCAAAATTATAATACATCTATAAGTAATTTTTTCTGCTTGTTCATGCAATCCTCTTTCCGTTTCTCTGGGTGCCTTTGTGGTTTCCCGTTTATTTCTCAAACCCTTTTTCAACAAACCCTAAAGTCCTATTTGTAATATCTTGGTCAAAATTCAAGTCCCTTGAATATATCTAAAATAATTCTCGACCTTTATGTATAACAATTGACTAATCATTTTCTCTTCTCAACCTGTATGGTTATAAGTTCAATTTCTACTCCTTTGTTCCTTCTAGAGTTCATATACCTTATGTCAATGCAAGAATTGGGTTCGACAACGGACAGATATTCAAAAATTGGGATGAGCAAAAGCAAGTAAAAATAGGCTCAATAGATTTTCGAAGTAAGATTCTCGGGAGTCATCCCTGGAATCTACCAAAAGATCCTAATATGTGATTGAGTACCAAATCTCCTAAAATATTCTACAACTCTAAAGTCTTTATCCTAAGGCAGGCTCACAGTAGTACGGCTAAGCCTAAGTACTACCATGACTTTGTGCTAGTTGCGAAGACTGACCTGCATGGGCTACCAACGTGTCACGACCCGAACCCAAAAATTTGGCACGAGTACGTGGGCCACGTCCAACCTACGCTGTGGTATCGGCGGTAGTACGCTGTCAAGTACCCAATAAATATCTAAGCAGTTCTATGATCCACTAAAATATCATGTACTCAAATCACATACAGCTAAGAAAGATAAGAAAGAAAGACAACAATGGAATCTATAAAATAATTCATATATATCAAAAAATGTATCAGAGACATATCCGATGAACAAGACATAAATCTAGAAAAGAATATGGCTTAGAGCTCACAAGAGGTCAATTCACGATCTAAAAGAATATCGAGATCTATCATCATGAAGTCCAAAGTATGGGGAATAACATTACATAAAAATAGTTATCCAGTCAGGATTGGAACAAGTACATCATTAACAACAGTTCCACAGTTCCCAGTAAATAATAAAGGCTATGTAACAGTAAATAGAGAGAATTTACGAGAAAAGTAAAGTGTACATGAAAGTAGCATGGCATGGTAAAACTGTGAACAAGAGCAAAAATGAGTAAAGCAGGTTATCTCATGTACAAGAGTCAAGAATCTATACTATCTACGTGAGTAAGTACTAGCTTCAACATGTGGCTGGCTTGGGAACTTGCACAAGGTCTACTGGCCTGGTTAATCATATATAAGGTGCATAATTAACACTCACAAGGATCTAAACATGAACAAGGAGGGTATTGACCACATATCTACACTACTACTCCCCGCCTCCGACTGATATAGTGGATCCAACCATGACAAGTTATGACACGGATTCTCTGAGAAGGTCGCGAGCCTACGCAGGAATCGTGTCTATACAATGCACAAGAACAAGGACAATACTTGCACAAAATATACCAAGACATACAAGGAATAACATCTCATGACGGGATCCAGACAATACCAATCCGTGTGACCAACGTGTCAAGAAATCAAGGATATCTACACTAAATACACGAAACATAGAAAATAATATAAACGGAAAATAATCAGAGAATGTACTCGTCTCAATTTAGTTGGAGTTAGCGTGCACACGAACGTATCAACATGGAATAGGTACCGATACTATGCTCCATAAGATGGTCTCAAATAATGACGCAGGCAGTTCCGTTGAGTCCAGAACAGTCCAAATAGCCCAATTTTTTATGTAGAAGTCTAGGTTCAGAGTTGGCACGAATATCAAGATAGAAGAGAAGTCCATAATCAAGAAATAGAAAACGACTATATTAGTCATGATTTTAAAAGATGACTAAAGGAAATCTGACCAAAAGGAATTGATTTGAGAGATTAATCACGAGGCCAGAAAGTCAATATCCCCTTAAAACTACTTTTGAAAATACTTAGTTAGAAAATGATTATCTCCATTTAAAATATTATTAATCCCGTTAGAAAATACATTTGTAACTATAGGGATAATTTATAAAAGTGCATACTAAATTTAAATCTAAGATAAATGATTAAGAACCCAAAATATGCCAAAAGTATGTTTCCTAATCATATTGGTAATGCTAAAAGTATCCGTAGTAGTACTAGTAAACAAAATATTATATTATAAATCTATATACTTGCATACATATGTATACATATATATTATTCGTTTGTATATACTTATATATATTCAAGTCCTTTAGGATATAAAGTCCTACTTAATTTAAAAATATTCGGCCCATTAATTTTATAAAACTCATTTTAGATAATAGCTAATTATAAACTTATTAGAGCACCAAATAAGCTCACAGTAATATATAAATAAATTAATACCTAATGAATTATGGCCCAAGAATCAGGGCCCCAATCTTTTATTCACCCCAAAAATCCAAGACTTATTCTAGTCCAATCATTACTATTTTTTTATATCAAAAAAACTGAGCCTAGCCCAAGCCTGCCAACCCGTCCTGGCTCAGCTAATTCCCCTAAAACCTGCTATCCTTGAGGAGAGAGACAGCAGAAAGTGAGATGAGAAGGAATGGGACGAGTAGAAGATGAAGAAGAGAGGAAGAACAACTCACATAGCGGTGGCTCGCCACCCATGGATCTCGACAGAGGGCGCTCTTCCACGGTGGCGACAGAATCACAGTCCAGCCTGATCTGGAAGACAACATAGACGAGTTTCGACCGTTGTGCGGCGAATGAAGCGGTCGACGGGGAGGAGTACACGGGGCTAGATCCGTCCCGGCGGAGGACGGCACGGAGGCCGCGATGCTGCGAAGGGGCAGCGGAGATCGATGTCGGACGACGCTCACCTGGAGGTAGCGGCGGTAGATGACGGTCGACGAAGGAGTTGGAAACTAGATCTGGACGGAACTGTCATCAGGGAGGGCGGACCTAGCGGCGGCGACAAATCTGAGTCACGGCGGTGCACAGGAGAGTCTAGGCGACGCAGGTTCTTGGAGATGAGGTTATGTGGTGTTGTTTGTGGTTTTTCAATGGTGGTGGCGGATATGGGTCGATGGTCATGGGGTGCACCGTAGTGGTGGTGGTTTGGTTGTAATACACAGCAAAGGATGGAGAGTCAGGGTATCCCAGTGGTGGAACCAATGTTGAGGGGTTGGCGAGTGGCAGATGAGGGAGTTGGCTAGTGCAAGCATGACGGCGAGGAGGAGACAGAAAGGAGAGGGATGATGGTGGACGGTGGCTGTCGGGATCCAGTAGAGGGAGTCGACCAGGTTCGGATCTGGCGGCCAGTGGTTCAGACCAGGAGTCAGGTAGCGGCTCCGACAGCAGGAGCGGGTGGCAGGAAGAGGAGAGAGAGGGGGGCCGATGTATTGTCCGTGTCGACGTATTGTCCGTGTCGACTTGTCAACACGGACACGAGATTCGGCTTGGTGTTCAGGAATCGGACACAGGATTCAAAAATGTAGATATAAACGAAATAGAATGAAATGGGTGGTCACAGACACGGACACGATGCACTTGGATTGTATTGGGATTGTGTGGATGAGGAATGGGGAGCCCCCATTAAATAATGGTTGAGGGCATGCTCCCTAACATGTGAGAGGAAGCTTCCAAGAAGCTCTCCCAAAAAGATCTTCTATGAATTGGGCCAATGACCCAATAAGAACCAAACACAAAGAAAATTCCTTCATATAAAACCCGATGACATACCAAAAATACTTTTATTTATAATAAAATTCCTGGTTCGAAATGGCAAATTGACTTATATATAAAAATAATTTATTAAGCTCATGCTCATACAAATATGTTTTTATTTAAATATAATAATCACTGTTTATTTGGCCTCTAGGCCGAAAACTAATTGAAATCCAATAGGCCCAATGGCCAATACATATATATTAGTATCTAAATCAAATTTATAAAATGTCCCAAAATATTTTTCTTATATAAATTATGGTTCATACCAATTGCATAGAAGATTATATTAATGGGTTCGATCCCGTATTTTAAATAAAGAGTTCGAATCATAAATTTGTTTGTTTATTAGGCTATAAGCCCAAAATATATATGAATCTCATAAAACTGTTTAGAGAAACCTATAACCCGATAATATACAAAAATCTCTAACACCTTGCGATTGACAATATCATATAGATAATTATAAAATCAAAATTTGTGATTTGAAGATTCAGGAATATTTTAAAAAAATAAAAATTTGAAAGTTTTGAAAATTTCTAGAATTCGGTTCAAGGAGGTTACAGTTGTTACCTTCGAACACTTGATCTTTCTTGCAATGTACAATGCCTACTAAAATCATTTTGATGTTTTTAATTTCAAAGTACATATTTTCTATCAGTGGTTTCCATAGATGAATTAGTCCAATTAGTTAACCTTCTTGACGCATATTGTCTTGATAGACACGACAAAAAAAGATTTATTAATTAGCCCGGTCAATAAGTAATATTGTATTTTTCAAAAAAGAATAAAAAAATAAACTTACATTGAAGGTCAATTGTGCAAAAACTATACAAATAAAAATTACCTTACTTGTATACCTGATCAAGGTCGGAGAGTACCAGCTCTAAATTAACATGAACAATGTTGTTATCATCAAAGCAGCAAACAACCTGATGAACACATGTATACAACCAATCACTCACATGTTAAGACAACCAGTGACTTACCTTCTCAACAAAATAAAGTAATATATAGTAAGAGAAACCAATAACTTTCAATCTAACAAATACTTTGGAAACAGATTTCAACTTACCAACAAAATAATTATGTCGTAACAGATTGCTCTACTTTTAAGAGGTAAACAAGTAACTTTAAATCAAACAAATACTTTTGGTTGCCATAATTTTGTTTACTAAATTAAAATATACAAAGAGCTTGAGCTTTGATCCCTCTGTCTTTACTTCCTCACACTCCTAGTGTAAGATCACACACGCTAACCTCCTAAAACTGCATATTTGTTTTATGGATTTTATTAGACCTTAAAGCAGAATATCTGAGGGCCTGCTCTTTTAACTATCAATATTTCTTCAACTATATCTCTGTTGACAGAAAATACATGTTTTTCATTTGTATTTATGATGGTTAACATTTTTTAAGTACATTGTCACTAATATTTGAGTTATCTAAACATGTAATTGATCCTATTAGTGAATTTGGTGTAGTACGACACTATCAATAGCAAACTAGAGCTTCTTGACACTTCATTTTAGGTGGGATTATTTTGTTGCTTACACAGATGCAACATAGCCTTTTAAAAATCAATTATGACTACCAACCTTTTGACCCAGTTTCTATGCAAATTACAAAAAGCCATATTTCTCCTAGTATTCTTGGAATTTAAATATCGATACATTCGTGTTCACCTCCTAGAATAGGGAACACAAATCCTAGAATTGAGAACACAAAATTATTAGAGGTTTGATTGTGCCATGTCGATTCATGAGATGAAAAACATAAATTAAATTGATTGCGGAAGCGTACCTGAATCCATTGCTTGGCTTGATGGATGTTGAAACGATAGTCTCTTTATTGGGTTCGATCTTCCAACTTGCTACGACCCTTAATGACAAAGGTGAATCCGAATCCTTTGTCCCTCTCTTTCTGTTGATGGGATGCAGAAGAGAAAAAAGAGAGAACCTTCTCTTTGGTGGCCGTATAAGTTTGGGACCATAACCCTAATGAATACACATATATATATACATGTGTGTTTTGATATTTCTAATTTGGCCCTCATCAAATTAGAATTATCTCTGGTATCTACACATTAATTCCATGACAATTATACCCTTAAGCCAATTTCCAAATAGACCACTTTAATTTGGCTTAATTATTTAGATAGCCCAAACACAATTAATTTTACATGTGTGTCCCCTTAATTATTGAATAATTTCAACAATCTCCCACTGTGCCACATATGTAACCTTATAATTGTGTTAACCTTAGTGAGCTCATAAATTGCTATCTTAATCCTTAGGGTATATCCGGACAACCTCCTCCATTAACCATATCAACATAGAATCAAAACGGCCTTCGTCACATATAGCGTAATTAAAGCATCAATGGTCACATATACCAATATAGCTAAACGACATAGATCAATCATGGATGCGTAGCATGGAAATTACACTCAATGTGATCAATATATGTCTATTTTCAACTAGTCCTCCTTAACTTTAGTGAGATCAATACTTTAACATAATGAAAATAGAATGAACTGAATTTCCATATATCTGATCAGATAAATATCCAAAATACTTTAATACATAAATATGTCCAAAACCAAATAGCACCCAAATACATAAAATACAAACTTCCACTATATTTCCATATACTTAATTGAGATAACACCCATATGAGCAGTATGCTCATGAAAGATCCGGGGTGATAATACTTTTGTGAGCGGATCCGCTAAAATGGAGTTTGTCATAATGTGCTAAATGGACACTTTAACCATTCTGAATTCTTTCCTTCACAACAAGAAACTTTATGTCAATATCCTTGACTTATACAAGTTTCTGTTGTTATTAGAATACATTACTGTTGATTTATTGTCACACCATAATTTAAGTGGTCTTTCAACACCGTACTGTAGGTGCAGCCTTATGACAAAATTTCGCAACCACATTCTCTGAATAGATGCCCCACAGCATGTTATAAACCTTGCTGTCATGGCAGAATAAATTATGAGTGCATGTTTGACACCCATCCAAAATATATCTCCATTAGTCAGCATAACCTGATGTGGATCTCCTACTGTGTTGGCATCCAACAAAATTGGAGTCGGAATACCTTATGATCTCCAGAATTATCCGATCTCCTACAAAGGACATATAATTTCTTGTTCTCTATTAATTACTTAAGTAATTTGGCTGCTACCCAATGATCCATTCATATTTGCTTAAATATCTGCCTAACATCCTAATATGTACGTAATATCCTGACGCGTATATACTTGAGCATACATTAGACTCCCTACAACTGATCATGAAGAAAAAATCTATTGTATTTTCTTAATTTCAAGGCTATTCTTAGGGCACTGATTGAGACTGAACTTGTCTCCTTTAGCGACTGGGTGTCACCTGGTTTGCATTCCTGCATGCCAAATCTTTTAAGCACTTTATCGATATAGCTCTTTTGTGATAATCCAAGAATACCTCGAGAACGATCTCGGTGTATTTGAATTCCTAATACAAAAGAGACGTCATCAAGATCTTTCATCTCAAAATTATTTGATAGAAATTTCTTAGTGTCATGCAATATGCCTATATCATTTGTGGCAAGCAGTATGTCATCAACATACAAAAACAGAAAAATAATTTCTCCCACTGAATTTGTGATACACACAATCTTCAACAACGTTAACCTCAAAACCAAACGAGGTAGTCACTTGTTAAAAAAAGTATATTTGACGAGAAGGCTGCTTGAGTCCATAAATAGATTCTGTCAATTTGCGAACCATATTCTTTGGGTCTTCTGACACAAAGTTTTCTGGTTGCACCATATAAATTATTTCGTCAATGTTACCATTGAGAAATACCGTTTTGATATCCATTTGATGTAACTCAATATAAAAATATACAATAAGTACTATGATTGGTTTAAAAGAGTCTTTCAAAGAAACCGAAGAGAAAGTCTCTTTAAAAAAAAATCCTTTCCTCTTCTCTTGAGGTTGTTGAGTTTGTTCCTCAGAAACAATTACCTTATCTTGAATGGGGGGTGCCTTTATGTTGTCTTGTTGAGGTAGCTCAACATCGACTTATAGAGGTAATTCGACATTGTCTTATTGAGGTTCCGAATTCACTTCTTGATCAATGACAGGTACAAATCTTGCGCATCGTCAAAAATGATAGTAGGAATCGCAACCGATTCCTCCTCAAAGACAATGTTATTGACTTTATTTCTTCCCCAACTCAACATCCTCAAAAAAATATTACACTTCTCGTCGCAAAAAAATTTCTTAGTGTGGTATTGTATAATTATCAATCCCTTGATCTGTAGCATAACCAATAAAGTAGCTGCTTATAATTTAACTTTGTTCTGTCTTCCCATTACACATTCAATATAAACATTAAAGTCTATAAAGTCAATGGAATCTAAATCTCATCAGACACAAATCGTTCAACTCTGTTTCTAGAGAAGTGACCTAATGCTTATGTCATAATGAGGGTAAAAAAATATTATTAATTTTGCGTTTAGTACCACATGACTTCACTTGCAAGGTTTCATTATAAGATGCAATAGTTTCAACTGAATATAGGTTATCATAAACCTTAAAGGAACCGTTACCAATAATATTTAAATTTAAAGATAGACTAAACTTATTGTATCCAAATGAACAATGATAACCAAATTTGTCCATTAAGAAAACTGAAACTGAACTTCGTCTAAAAGATGGTACAATAAAAGTGTCTATCAAATCCAAATAATAATCGGTTACTAAAAATAACCTAAAATGTCCTATTGCTTTCACTTCTACCGAATTGCCGTTACCCACATAGATGTATCTTTCACCATCAATTGACTTTCGGTAACTCAGGCAACCTTGCCTAGAACATTAATGTGGGTAGTCCCACCAGAATCTAAAAGTGTCTATCAAATCCAAATAATAATTGGTTCCTAAAAATAACCTAAAATATCATATCGCTTTCACTTCTACCGAATTGCCGTCACCCACATAGATGTATCTTTCACCATTAATTGACTTTCGGTAACTCAGGCAACCTTGCCTAGAACATTAATGTGGGTAGTCCCACCAGAATCTAACTACCATGAGTTTCTTGGTACTAAATCTAAATTAACCTCAGAACATATCAAATTTAGAAATATACTTTTCTTTATACGCCATGCATGGTACTTTGTACATTTCTTCCTTATGTGTCCTTGTCTTGTCATAAAAGAACGACCCTTAGTTTTATATTGTTGTTTCTTTTGACCTGGACCCTTAGCAGCTACTATATTTATTTTTTATTTTATTTTTTTGCCCTTAAAGTTTATCCCATTAAACATAAAAATTAAAATCTTATTGGCAGATATTTTAACAACATTAACTGTAAAGAGAACAAAGCAACAAAAAACCAGCATGCTCTAACAAATAACCAAAGCGTAAAATATAGTCAAACAAATTCAAATAATGGTGAACCACGTCTTAAGATACCTAGTACATCATTAATATCAAGTCTTTGGACAGTAATATTAACTGCAAGTGGTATTCTTGGTGTAATGATCAAACGTTGACAATAAGTCATGTCAAATAATAAGCCTATCTTTGGATCGGGTTATTATTCACATGTAAACCGTATAATTGTCACACATTTATCACCACAAGTATGTGTGCAATTCGGCCAAGTATTAACCTTCCTTTGGGCCGGTTAATACTCGCATAAATTTACACACACAAACATCTAACATCCCTCATAAACTATCTACGCAAGAGAGGTCACTTTGGCGACATCTTGTTTCAATGAGTCTATTTAGAATATTAGACGATTATTGCTAGTCACAAAAGGCACCAAATTTTTTTTTTGAATGTTGACTAAATTTTACAAAATCGAATCATGTCCAAAACTTTATGTACATGCATAATTAAAATATTACAACTCAAAAAAAGATAATCATAAGCATGTGAATCTATTTACATGATTCAAACAAATATTCTTAATTTGACTAAACTGAGCATTGTCAACATAATAAAATTCACGTAATATTTTACTGAAGCTATGGACCAATAATTGCTTCAAATAATCCATAAAGATTATATTAAAATAATCTGCTGAAGATATGTACGTCAATAGATTACATCAAATAATCTTTAAAAATTATACCAAAATTGATCTACTGTATCAAAAGTATGTGAATCTTGTGCATTATTTAAATCACAAATTAAATCACTTTAAATAAAAGAACATTCAAATATTCTTTTAACATAAAAAAATATCCAGCCAACAAAAAAATGCATCATAAAAAAAACTTCAAACTTTATTTCTGTTGGATCATTAATATACTTTTCAAATAGTCTATTAATGGTGCTGCCAAATAGTGTGATATGGCTGAATAGGTGCTGCCAAATATAATACAATGTTGAGAAATGGTGCTGTCAAATAGTGATTAAAAACTTCAAACTTTAATGGTGCTGCCAAAATAATACACTGTTGAGATGTGGCCGAATTGGTCTATTAATGATGCTGCCAAATAAAAAAAATTTGCAAGTGGCTCATAAATATATTTTTCTTTGTGATTAATAGCAAGCAGTCACAAACTCTTCCAATCCAGAGCAATACAAAGCAAACGAAAATCTTTGGGTTCATGGACGATAAATCTTAATGATTGTCCAATCTGAACCTTAATGACACATTAGCGGTGGATTCAAAACAAAAAACTACGATCGAACAATCTGAACCTTAAATTAAATTTAATCGAAAAATTAGGGTTCCTGAATAATATCAAAAATTGGATTCTAAAACTTCGACCTCATAAATCAAACAGGAAGGCTCTGTTACCACTTGTTAGATGTTTTATTGTGCCATGTCGATTCATGAGATGAAGAACATAAATTAAATTGATTGCAGAAGCGTACCTGAATCCATTGCTTGGCTTGATGGATGTTGAAGCGATCGTCTCTTTATTGGGTTCGATCTTCCAACTTGCTACGACCCTTAATGACAAAGGTGAATCCGAATCCTTTGTCCCTCTCTTTCTGTTGATGGGGATGCAGAAGAGAAAAAAGAGAGAACCTTCTCTTTGGTGGCCGTATAAGTTTGGGACCATAACCCTAATATATATATATATATATATATATATATATATATATATATATATATATATATATATATATATATATATACATGTGTGTTTTGATATTTCTAATTTGGCCCCTCATCAAATTAGAATTATCTCCGGTATCTACACATTAATTCCATGACAATTATACCCTTAAGCCAATTTCCAAATAGACCACTTTAATTTGGCTTAATTATTTAGATAGTCCAAACACAATTAATTTTACATGTGTGGCCCCTTAATTATTGAATAATTTCAACAAAAATACCACTCCCCACCCACAACCAGGCATAACAAAAACAAGTGTGCTACACAAAGGGAAATTACCATTAATTTTCATACCCAATAAAAACCAGATATGTAATAATGGAAAGGAGATTGTGGTATGAAATGACATTAATAGTGTTGTGTGTAGGTACATGGTTATGATCTGGGAAAGGATTGATACATTCAAAAACTACCGCATCATCAGTAGTCTTGGTCTCCATATTTAGTTTGGTGTTTCCCGCACCAACAATAGGAAAATCGTCATATCTAACTACCTAAAGTTGACGAGCCCGACGATGAAGACCTTCCAATATATCATGTCCATTAGTATCGTCTTCCACATTTCGTCGAATAGTTGGTGGGCAGCATCGGTGAGGCCTGACATAGCATACATTTGGATGACGAAGTTCCTGATATACGGGTCGGTGTCAAAAATGGGCTCGATGATAATGTCGTGGGCTGTCATCCCGTCGGAGATCCAGTTGAAAGTGGAAAAATCTTGGAGCATGTAGGGTTAGGTAAATCTTTCAGGGATATGCCTTTCTCTCTTCTTCGCGGTTTTAGTGGAAGAGCGTTGTGGGGTTCGAAAGGCTGTTTAAGAGGAGGAGGAGGTGGTTGGAAGGGAGAAGGAGGATAAGGAGGAGCTCGTCGGCAACATTGTGGATGGTGAGGCGGTTGGAGACTTTGATATGGCAGTAGATCTGGAGGGGAAGGAGAGGCAAAACATTAGAGGGAGGGTTTATGAGGAAAACAAATTTCGGAAAAAGTTATTAGGGCAAAAGAAATAGTTTCCTTCACTCTTCTTTTTTAAGTCAAAATTAGACTAACATTTGTACATATTCAACATTTTCCAACAAACATCGGTAAATGTTTTGAAGTTTAAGGGAAACGTTAGTATTTTTCAACGTTTATTGCATAACGTATGGATATCATGGCTAAGCCGACTTTACGATAAAACATTGGGGAAAAATGTCAGGGCTTCTCGATGTCTCATAACAAACGTTGGAATTTTGCAACATTTATTGGATAATGTCGCTATATCATGCCCAAGCCAACGTTCCCATAAACATTGGAGAAAAAACATCGAAAAAGTCCTATTTTCTTGTAGTGCACGGTCAGCCGTGATAATCAATGAAAATTTGTGGAGAAATACTTATACTATTTTAGAAAATATGTATAGTACTTGAAAAATATATTTTATTAGTCAATATATGTCTTTCGATAAATACTTGCAGAATCGAAAAATTGTTTTAGGCTAAACTCAAAGATTGTAAAAATAGGATTTCAGGTAAGAACTGTATTTGTTAACAATATTTTTAGATAAATATCTTGAAAACCTACCAAATCAGTTTATGGCTAAACCCTTGATTTTGCCAAATATAACTTTTAGGTTGAAAAGCTATATATATAAAAATTCGAAAACCAATTTTTTTTTTTGAAAATAGCAATACGGCTTAACCCAATAATATGTTTATGTGAAAAAATAATTTTTAGAGAGATATTTATCATATATCTTTTTAATAAAACTTTATTTATATAAGAAATATTATCGGTTTAATTGGAAAAAAATAATACCATAACAGTATTGCATAAGTATACCTCCCAAAATACTTATATACAGAATATACACTAATATTAATAAGTTATAATAGGTATAAGTGTAGTGCTACTCCCCAATACTAACAGAGAGAGAATCGTTTTTATTAAAGAAGAGAGAGAGAGAGAAGTTAGAGGTTGAGAAGAGAGAGGGTCAGTGAAAGAGAGGGAGAGAGGAGACGAGTGCGGAGAGTGAACGGGAGAGGACGGGATCAAGAAAGAGAAAGAAGGGGAAAAAGAGGGTGAGAGGAGAGAACGAGATGCTCACCGGAGCTGTGCAACTTCTCCGGCGTGGGGAGCAAAAAGGGGAACGCCGGCACTAATCGTGGTGGTTCGCGACTGCGGTCTGGTGCGCGGCTTGCCGCGCTGGCGGAGCACGGTGGAGGTGTGCGGCTGCACTAGACATGGTCGGCCCCGCCGTCGCAGGGGATAAGGGGAGGAAGCACAGATCTTGTGAGCGAGGGTTGCCGGGATCGACTCGCCGGAGTCACGGGGGTGTTGGCTTTTGTGATGGGCGACGATTGGGGAGTCCTCGATCATAGAGTGCAGCAAATCTGGTGGAGAAATGGAGGGGTCTGCGGGTGGTGACCGGGTGGAGTTGAGTAGGGGGTGTGTTGGTGGGGTTGATGGTGGTGTTGGTTTGCTGGCATTCCGGCTAGGTGGCGCCGACGGGGCAAAAAGGAGGAGTAGAAGATGCGGCTAGTTGTGATGGGACAGCACTGGTGGTTCTGGACAATGGGGTTGGCCGAAGTGATCAGGGTCGATCCCAGCGACAAGGCGGGGAAAGAAATAGTGGTGGCATAGAGAATAGACGGCGGTTGTCGTGCTGACGTGTAGCAGGGAGAGGTAAGAGGAGGCAGTTGGGTTAGGATTAGGATTTTTGGGATTTTGTGTCGGGTGTATTGGGAATGGTATCGGGTTGTGTCCGACATGGGGATGGTGACTATGAGATGCATCCAGGTGTGTCGGACACGATAATTGCTATCTAAGTATAATAATCAGAATATTGGAAAGACATGCGGGATCAGATCCGAGGCCAACACGGGCTAACACGAGCAAGGTAGACACGGACACGATGCACACACTAATTTAGGTGAAATTATGGGTAATCAGACTTCTAGGAAAAAGGACAAAGGAGCTCTCCTTATATAGGAATTTGGAGACTCCTAGTTAGATAAGGATTAGAAAATTAAACCCCAATAGATAAATCACATATTTAATTTAAATCCATTTAAAACCAATTCCATAAATTCAAATCCAAATTTAAAACTAGATAATCTTTATCTTTAATTTAAAACTATTTAAAAATCAAAATCAGTAAATCTAATCCCAATTTAAATTACAACAAATAAATTTAAATATCTTTTTACAAAGTAAAAATAATTTCCAAAATTTTTGAAAATAAAAAATATACGTGAATTTATTTTTATGTACCTCGCATGCAAATAATATATTTATATAAAACATTATTTTATAAATTATTATCTATACTTTTACAACAATTAATGTAGTCTTTATATATAATAAAAATAAAAATAAAGTTTGGCAAATCTCGTGCGATGCACTTTATTACTTTAAGCAAATAAAAATATTTACTTATACTATATTAAAACAAAATATCTATTTTCTATATTTATATAAAAAAATAAAAAATAATTTTGTATATATAAAAAAAAACAAATACTTCGTATTTACATATTCGCACTTAACGTATAATACTAAATAAACTAATTATAAAAATAAAAAAAATTATATTGAAATTTTAGGGGGTTTATAGTCCGTATTTCAAAGGCAGCGAACAACTTTGACGAGTCGACAATGTTTCGTAAGGCGAACTTCTGACGATGAAGAAGAGTTACCTTTCACTTCAGTTTATACTATATCAAGTCGAGGGTATTGCAACCGTTCAAGGTCCATGCCTTCATCTGGAGATGACATATCCCATCCAGGGGGGTAGCATCCCTTTGGATCCTGATGATAATTGTGCTCAACCGTTGGCTTGGGGTAGCAACATCTGAATCTTCGATGACAAACATCACAACCTAAGGAAAAAGTACAGGACTTTGAAGACAGCATTTCTAACACACTTGAAGGCAGTGTACCTCGAAGATCAACGACTAGCAGCATTGGTTCCAGTAAAGCCTCCGTCTATACTTCTCCATCTGGTAGCCCACAAACGACTTCTAACTATGCAGTTGACAATAAAGAAGGAGGCAGTAGTAACCTGCAATGATTAGAAGCCCTTGAGAACTTGATGCAAGGGATGATTACGATGATGCAGCAGGTGATGATGACCATGCAAGCAATTATGGTTCATCCTTAATCAACACATGCAGCTCAGACTGTTCAAGATGCAGTTTGCTTAGCTTCGAATCCAACTCGATCCCTCGACTATTGGAGGTGTTCCCTTGCTAGTGATGCAATAGACACAGTCGACTGTTACCCTGCCGACTACTTCTCAACAAGTAGTCGATCCTCAGAAAATTATTCGGGCTTTAAATGCTCGCCAAGATTATATTATTTATAAAGATGAACTCCAGAAGCTGGACGTAACCAACCATATCCTCCGGAGTAGGGCAACATTGTTTGTCCGCCAAAATACAACCCACGGTCCCTGATTCTATATGACGGACTACAGTCACCCTGACAGCACTTGACGTACTTCTACTCATATACAGTACATATACAACATGGGACGATGTGCTTTGGCTAAGGTGTTCATCAGTACCTTAAAGGGGTAGTCTTCGAATGGTTTTGTAGTATGTCCAATGACTGCATCAAGAGCTTCAAGGACTTGGAAAAAATGTTCCTATTCAGGTAATATGAAGGAGAAGCTAATGTCTTCATGTCGATAAAGCAAAATGAGAAGGAGCAATTGTAGGACTTCATAGAACATTTCAGATGGCTGGCCTTGAATCTACATTCTGGGACTCCTCAGCCCGTACTTGAGGATAACTAGGCAACTCTAGAGGGGGGTTGAATAGAGAGAGAGTGTGTGTGTGTGTGTGTGTGTGTGTGTGTGTGTGTGTGTGTGTGTGTTAATGATAAAAAAAACTTGAAGGGAGTGTACCAATTAAATAATTAATCAGTAACGCACAGATATATAAAAAATAGAGTATAGAAAATCAAACGCAAGCACCATGATGTATACTGGTTTCTATAAGTCCACTAATTTTTGGATATTATTTTTATTTTATTTTTATCTATTTAATATAGATATTTAATACTAAACTATATTTTATAATTAATATTGACTATAGAGGTACTTTACCGTAGCTTTGATTTTTGAAGCACAATAATTATCAATTGCTCAAATATCTAGTTTCATATTCGTATTCTAGACGAGTCCTCCTTCATTTTGATATATCATGTCCACCCAAACACGTTCACTTGCACTACACATTTCTTGTACAACTTTAGGATGAAAATAGTCATTTTACCCTTCGCTATAATTTCGATGTATTTTTTCAATTCCTATTTGAGGTCCAAACCCGATCCAAAATTTTCGACCCAATATATGTTTTTTGACCTATTATGAGCCTACTACGCACATGCCAATAGTGTGCCACTCAATTGAGTTCCTATGTGCTACTTCTTTTTAAATGACCAATAAGACCCATACAGTGCAACTTCGGTGTTAGAATTAATTAGAATTATTTTTGGGACTTAACCTTAATAAACCCAACTTAGTGGGGACTGTAAGCCCCTTGAATTTCAGGGTTTATTTTAAATTTTCTAAATGAATTATTTTGATAAATGTTTTATTATTTAATTGTTTTGATCATTAATGTACTTTTCGTGACTTTGACTTCTGGAGCGTCAGGGATGCCAATCTCTGTAAACTCTCTTTACGAGTTTTATTGTAGACAAGATTATCTTCGTTTTGATATATCATGTCCCACATAAACTCATTCCCTTGTGCTCTTTTTGTATCGCACAACTTCGGGTCAACTTAGACCAATTAACCGTTGAATAATTATTTCCACTTTTATCTTTGATCATCGTTTGCACGTTACCGTGACTTTTAATTTAGGAGCAACAGACCAGTCGTTTTCTCAGAACCAACTCCTCATGAATGATCTACTCGAGACGCTCTACACCGATGACCTTCGTGTCCCACTCAGACACTCCATTTTGTGCTCCATTTCCTTCGTACAACTTTCGGTTCAATTTAGGCCAATTTATTATCTACCGTAAAACCTGATTTAATTTTCAATTTAATTTCGGGACCCGACATCGAGCCAACCTAGTCGACTCGAAGTATGGACATGGCCAACATGAAGCCTACTACCAACATGAAACTTGTGTCCCATTTATTTGAGTCCCCGTACGTTATTTATTTACCCATGATTATAAATACCGATTTTAATTCAATTATTGCACCATGTCCGATTTTGACCCGACCCGGCTCGACCGAACCCAAACCCAAGCTCCATGTTGCCCTTTCATGACTACCCAAACACCCCACATAATTTTCCTATTTTTTCCTCTTTTAAATATCTATTTTTTTCTCTCCACTTTATAAATATCCTCTATATATATATATATATATATATATATATATATATATATATATATATATATATATATATATATATATATATATATATATTTATCCTATATATATATAAATATCCACTTTATAAATATCCTATATATATATATATATATATATATATATATATATATATATATATATATATAACTCTCTCCCTCTCCTATTATTTACAACACTCCCTCACCACCTCACCCCTCCACCTCACAGCACATCACCCCCCATTCTAAATCGACCTCCTTTTCCTCTCTCTCAAATATATCTCTCTCTTATTATATATTACACACACACACAATAATATAACCCCCTCTCCCTCTTTATTTTCAAACACACACAACACCACCACAGCAGACCTCCACCACCATCCCAGCCACCACCACCACCGTGAACAGCCACCACCACCTTCACCATCTCCTCCTCCTTGCTACTTCACCACCATCATCATCATCACCATTAAAACCATCACCACCACCATTCTCTTCACCACCATCACCAACTTCATCACCACCACCACTCACCCTCTGCTACCACCGCCACCGTCGGTGTGCCACCGCCGCGCCCCGCCGGCAACCGCCACCCCGTGCCGCCTTGACAGCAAGCAGCAGCAGCTGTGTGCGCATGCGCGCGAGCACAAACGCGTGCTGCCGCGGTGGCCGTGCGCCACCACGTGGCCGGCCCGCCCCCGCGAGCTCCCCACGCCTCCGGCGAACTCAGGCGAACCCCTTAGGTGCGTTGCCTCCCTCCCCGGCGCGACGTACAGCCGATTCGTGCGTTTGGCACGGGTTTCCGTCGTGACGAGCTCGGAAATAAAGTTGAAATGGCGCCCCGTCGCAGCGACTTCGTATGCGTTTTTCAGGAGATCCGACCGTTGGATCGGCAAACTCTTTGCTCCATCACAATCTCGATATATCCTTCTTCATTTCCCTCAAGTTTCGTCCATTAATTTCGTCGTTTGATACCTCAAAACCGGCCACCAAGTTAACCGTTTAAATTATACTATTTTTGGACAGTTCTGTGGAGCCGACTTCGTCAGCTCGTAACTCCGCCATTGCAGCTCCGGTTGGCGCGCTACCAGTTCCTGTGCGCAGCTGGTATAACCCTTTTCCTGCCCCTTAAGTTTTATTTCATTGTAAGCACGTTCGGTTGGTCGAATTTGACGCCAAAGTTGGCCGTCCGAATTCTTTAATTTGTACTTGTTAAATTCCATTTTTGAACCCGGGACTTCGGATTCAATTTCTGACACCACCAATAGACTCGTGGCGTTGTATTAGCATGTTTTCATATAAAATTTGCTTGATTTGGAGAACGTGGACCCTGGCACGTATTTCGGTGCAAAGTAGGTCCCACTTTTCGAGACAACGTGTCACTTTGAGATCGGCTCATCGGAATCCAGTTTCGGATATACCGTTGAGTTCGTATCATCATTCTGGACTCGTTGACATATAATTTACTGAGTTTTGAAGACATTTGCTCCGGCATGTATTTCGGTACAAATTGGATTCCAAATGTCCGCGTCAACGTGTCATTTTGAGATCGGCACATCGGAATCCTATTTCGGGCATACCGTTGGGTTTGTATCATCATTCTGGATTCGTGGACATATAATTTGTTAGGTTTTGTAGACTTCTATCCTGACATATTTTTTGGTACAAAGTGTGTCCAACGTCGGACATTATTTTGATCTAAAATTACCGTTTTGCCCTTGTGTCTAAATTGGACTTTTGGGTAAGCTATCCTAGCTAATTTGACTGATCTGGACACGTTGGTGATATTTATTTTATCATCCGACAACATCTGTAGATTTTGCTTATGTATCATCTTTAATTTGTAATTAATTATTTTTCCAGAAATTGTTACTTTCTGTGTTTGAATTTCTATATATATTTTAATTGCTGTAAAAATCTGGGAAAAATTGTATTTAAATACTATGTTAATTTAGCTAATTTACTATAATTTTTCCAGTATTTAATAAGTAATTTTGGTATTTTATAAAAATGGGAAAACAGAACTCATTTTCAGGATACATGTGTTTGCTGATTTTTAATAAATATCTATAAGGGTTTATAAATTCCAAAAAAAATATTATAAATTTCTATAATTAACAAGGATCATTTTGGTACTTTATTTTTTATATAATTGAGCTTTTTGTCTATCTCAAAAATTGTTTGGAACTCAGTATACATTTTGATTTAATTATTGAATAGTTACGACTTGCAAGTTTTGTGTTGATTTGAGTTATTGTAGTATTGAACCTTACCCTACACTAGTGTAAAGACCCTAGGAAGTTAGTTTGGGTTTTGTGTCACCCCACATTGGACTTTTATGCTAGGTCTCCACTTGTCTAGTATCCAGTTAGGAGTCGTGTCACACCACTAGTGAAATCTTAAACATAACTTAGATGCTAAGTTTGTATATCATTATTGACATGACAGCGGACATCTATATCTTTGTACTAGTATTTTTGCTTTGCTCGAGGCAAGTACATCTACAAACTCATTTACTGTCTTTTAATGCTAGAACATGTATTAACCATGTTAAAAATACTGATCCTTGAGGTAGCAAGTTATATCTTCAACTGTTTCATACTGCTCCCAGTACCTGCCATGCTTATTGTCACGCCCCAGAACCAGAATACTGGAGAGCGGGGGCAGACATAGCCAGCTACGTATAACGGAATGGAATCCACACCGCTATACGGTCACGGCTGTCTAGATATGTGAGGGTTTCACTACAATCCATCGGTCTCTTAAGATCATAAAATAGCCTATTGTCTCAATCTCAACCAACTAATAATAGTAACAAGATATCAGATCACTAAATATACAATTGTAAGGCGTCCCAAACATTACATATCCAGATGATCATGAAGCTAGTCGTACAAAATGTAAGGACTAGCAAGAGTTCAGTCATACATGATCAACCCCCGGGGCTTGTCAATCATGTTACAGCCCGTAGGCAGACGGTAAGTAAGTACAATCGAGCTAACACTTGCTCGTCGGCTAAACGCCTCAAAAGAATAATTTATAATATTACAGTGGGAGAACAAAAAGAAACCCACTCGATGCCCTGGTTACGCCTGGTGACCACCATCGGGCTGGAAAGCAGGGAGATCCTTTGGTGCTGCTCCGGTATCTGGCCATACAAAACCAGCTGGGTCAGACCCCAGAAAGAGCAAGTGCCACAAAGGAGGCTTCACTTAAGGACTAAAACCAGCAAATCATTAGCATTCAACATGTAAGAAAACAATAAGTGACACAGATTGGGGTTCGCGCACTACCAATGCACTTGTCCCAATCAGAGAAAATAATTAAGAGAAGCATCATGTTAAATAAAATATAGCTGGACAATTTATATAAAAGAAGACAATGATGAAAGTGACAATGAAGGGTACAATCAGGATAGTACAATCTGGAGTGACAATAGTGTTCAAGCATTATAGTGACAATCTGGAGTGACAATCATTCAATCATGCTGATACAATCTTGCAATCGATCACTTCTAGACAATACTATACTGGACTAGACTCCATCCAATCAATCACGGCCAATCATTGCCTACGGCTTTCTACATTAACTAACTAGGGTTATCACAATCCTAGTTACTAGCAAGATGCAATGAGATGCTCCAAGTAGTCACAGGCCCTGCAGCTACCCAGGTTATCCAGGCAATCATTATAGTGACAATCCAGAGAGTTCAATCATTTAAAGTGACAATCGAGGGAGGGTGCAAGACAATAGAGTTCAATCATTTAAGGTGACAATCGAGAGTGCCCCACATGACAGTGGGCTGGAAATGTGCCATACTCGTCGGCAGGCTACAAGTCCAAATATTTGCGGCCGGAATAACGGGGTCGCCTGTAAGTGGGGAACATCTCTTCATGACTAGTAGATTATTCTAGTTATTAACCTTAGTTTATTTCAATATGTACCCCTGACCATGGTACTCAGGGGTCCATGTCCTAGACATGATGCGAGACAAGACTGGTTCATTTATACAAGCACAATCGCCCACGGTGTCAAGTCATCATACAGGTCATGTCATGTCAAGTAGCCGCCGCAACGGCTTATCGAGATATAACATGTCAGGTTATCCGGTCAAGTATACTAGCCAGGAGTACGCCACGACGGGCCACTATCATGCCATGTCAGGTTACTGGTCGAGAGCGCACCACTACGGGTCATCATCAAGTCAGGTTGTCATATCAAGTCTATCATGTCAAGCAAATCATGTCAAGTTATCATTCCAAACATATTAAATAAATTCGTGATTATCAAGTTCATAAAAAAAGGCGTAAGGATATAAAATGGGCGTAAAATATCTAATAAAATATCCATATACAGGACTAATATGAATCACCGGTTACAAGTCAAGTGTGCATCCCATCGGGTCACTATCAAGAAGATCAGAAAGTATCCGGATCATAAATCTCAGAAATCAGAAACCATATTAGTCATAAGCAATTCATCAAAAACCGTGCCAGGTCGTGTTGGGTCAAGCAGTCGTGTCATGTGAAACAAGATCTCAAAACTCCAATCCATAGAAGAGAAGCCAAGCCTAGAGGATTAAAACAAAATCAACATGGACAATGGATTGCGCAGGGGTTAGAGTGCGCAAGGGATGAACTGCGCGAGAGTTGGATCGCGCAGGGGCTGGACTGCGCTGGGTCAAGTGCGCAGGGAAATGGATTGCGCTAGGTCAGATTGCGCAGAAGATGAACTGCGCAAGAGCTGAGCCGCGCTGAGTCGGGTTGCGCAGGGATCGGATTGCGCACGCACTGGATTGCGCACACACTGGATTGCGCAGAAGATGAACTGCGCAAGGAGCTAGATTGCGCAGTGACTGAACTGCGCAGGGGGCTAGATTGTGCCAGCACTAAAGAGCGCTGGGCTAACTGGTTTGCGCCAGGCGCTAAAGAGCGCTGGACTAACTGGATTGCGCTCGGGAACAGGGGTCTTCTTCCCCAAACCGAGAGAAAAGCCATGGAACTCAAAAATTCCAAGGACCACAACTAGGTCAAAACAAGTCCAAATCCAACTTTACAAGGGTCTAAATTGTGTAAAATTCAATTCTCTTCCACATAGAACAATCAAAACATGAAAATAAACAAGTTTCATAGATCAAATCCACCAAAATCCAAAAATACTTCAAACCTAGATCTACAAAATTCCAAGCTCCAAATGGAGAAAATTCAAGTTCTAATGTTACTTAGAATGAGCTAATAAATCTATTAGACAAATAAAATGTAGCCCTTAAGTGATAGCAAGATGCAACTTGCCTAGGTTGGTGGTGGTGGTGGAGAGGAAGAAGCTTGAGGAAGAAGATGAAGAAAATAATAAGGAGAGAGAGAGAAGTTGATATTTATAATAGGGTGGGGTGGTTCACCATGTTAAACCAAAATAGACCAAACCAAAATAAACCAAGGTGAACCAAGTCAAGGCCAATAAACTCTCTCTCTAGCAATTTAAACCAAATAAACCATGAAATAAACCCAGCCTCACTAATCCAAAATAAACCAATGAACCATTAAAACCAATTGAACTATCAATGCTAATTAAAACCAAGCCAATGCAAGATAAACCAAGATAACTAATAAAATATGGGTCCAAAATACGCATACGTACTCTAAATACGTATTACGAATTTGGGACATTACATCCTACCCACCTTAAAAGAATTCCGTCTTCGGAATTTAATCAAGAGGCTAGAGATGTAAGGGAAAGCTATTCTATCATAGGCAATCTACGCTACCAATCAATCATACAATCATTCATGCAAGCAAGGATTCGAAACGTAAGGCATAAGGAAGATATTACACCTTACGAGTCAAACCAGCCGGGATGACCTGATTAGATATCATCCTCATGCTCCCAAGTTTGACTCTCCCAAAGAGGGATGACTCTAAGCAACACGGACTGAACTGATAGTCTTGCGCTTGAGGTCTCTCTCTTTGGTCAAACATGGACACGGGCCTCTCCTCATACGAAAAGTTACGGTTATTGGTACCAACCCTTTCGAATGATCGAGGATATGGCTCGGGTCCGGGATGTTCCGTCACAATCAGGATACATGAAATATGTCATGCACCCCGTATAATGACGGTAGAAAAGCAAGATGAGAGGACACATATACCTCTCGGCCGATTCTGAACCTGAGCCTGGGCTAGAGCAAACTGCCTCGGGTTCTGTTGCTGGAAGGTCTGGGCCTGAGTCGGCAATGGCCTCGGGAACGGAAACTGCTGCTGCTGGTGAACTGGAGCTGGTACTGGTGCTGGTGCTGGTGCTGGTCCCCTAACCGAGGGACTAGATACTGTCGATGTTGAATCAACTCTGAATGGGCAGGACCCCACCCTATGGTCCGGTACTCCACACAATAAACACAATCCCAACGCCTTGCGACACTCAGCTACCACGTGTCCAGGCTTCCCACAATAAGAACAGCCCACGGCGGAAGACTGCGCTTGCTTCTGTTTCTGCAGAGAGTACGTCGGGGTTGAGTGCTGGTCCGACGTAACTGAAGCTGCTCGCCTCGGAGCTCCAATAGTTAAAGTCCTAGCTGCTGGAGGTGGTGCCGAAGACTGGTTCATCTGACTATGGGACCGCTTCCGACCTCCAGTCCTGTCCACTATTCTCTGGGAGGTATACTCGTGCCTCCTTGCTGCTCGCAACACCGTATCATAGGTCTGATGCTCGAACTGTTATACTGCCAATATAATCTCTAGGTGAAGTCCCTGCTGGAACCTCTGCGCTCTGTCAAACTCGGTTGCCACCAAGGTGGGAGCAAACCGACTGAGTCTGGAAAACTCGGCCGCATAACCGTCGACCGTCCTCCCCATCTGCTTAAGATTACTGAACCTGGTCTGCAAGTCATATCGAGCCACTGCATCATAATACTTGGCTGGAACTTCTCGCTGAACACTGCCCAGGAGACAGGTGTTACCAATCCCACTGCTTGTGCGGCCCACCAACTGCGGGCTAGATCCAATAACTGTAGGCGCACCACAGCCACCTTCTCGTCTTCTGGAGTCTTCGCGGCTTCGAGAATCACCTCTATATCTTGTAGCCAAGCATCGGCAGCAATGGCATCCTCGCTGCCATCGAAGAATGGAGGGTTCAGGCGCTTGAAACTGTTGACCGCACTGTTCCCTGGATGACCGCCTCTGGTCAAAGCATCTGCCACTGCCTGGTGTAAGGCGTCTCCTCGACGATCCTGGGAAGCTATCAAGGTCCTGATGAGACCTA
The DNA here is from genome assembly GCA_029216955.1 of Iris pallida. Classification (NCBI taxonomy): domain Eukaryota; kingdom Viridiplantae; phylum Streptophyta; class Magnoliopsida; order Asparagales; family Iridaceae; genus Iris; species Iris pallida. Next base: position 13,611,097 of record JANAVB010040216.1, on the reverse strand, counting down.
CCAAGGTGCCATCATCCGGCTCTGCAGGCTGAATGGGCTGAACTGGTGGTACTGGTTCTCCAGGAGGCACGGCTCGGGAGGCTGCTGCTGAGGACTGATCTTGATCTTCTTGCTGTTGCTGGGCTGTCGGCTGGGCTCCTTCCGGCTGATCAACATGAACGATGTCACTGAAGCAATGACATCAGGGATATTAAGGAAGGACCAGGATAGAACAATGATGCAAGCATGTTATCAAGTCAGGGATCAAGGAGATATGAAGATACGAGTGGAGATCAAAGGCGAGTACAGATTGAGACATCTATCTGGCAAACCCCCACATATCTTGATTGACAAGACCTGCATGGGCCACCACTTAAACCATGTCACGTCCCAGAACCAGAATACTGGAGAGCGGGGGCAGACATAGCCAGCTACGTATAACGGAATGGAATCCACACCGCTATACGGTCACGGCTGTCTAGATATGTGAGGGTTTCACTACAATCCATCGGTCTCTTAAGGTCATAAAATAGCCTATTGTCTCAATCTCAACCAACTAATAATAGTAACAAGATATCAGATCACTAAATATACAATTGTAAGGCATCCCAAACATTACATATCCAGATGATCATGAAGCTAGTCGTACAAAATGTAAGGACTAGCAAGAGTTCAGTCATACATGATCAACCCCCGGGGCTTGTCAATCATGTTACAGCCCGTAGGCAGACGGTAAGTAAGTACAATCGAGCTAACACTTGCTCGTCGGCTAAACGCCTCAAAAGAATAATTTACAATATTACAGTGGGAGAACAAAAAGAAACCCACTCGATGCCCTGGTTACGCCTGGTGACCACCATCGGGCTGGAAAGCAGGGAGATCCTTTGGTGCTGCTCCGGTATCTGGCCATACAAAACCAGCTGGGTCAGACCCCAGAAAGAGCAAGTGCCACAAAGGAGGCTTCACTTAAGGACTAAAACCAGCAAATCATTAGCATTCAACATGTAAGAAAACAATAAGTGACACAGATTGGGGTTCGCGCACTACCAATGCACTTGTCCCAATCAGAGAAAATAATTAAGAGAAGCATCATGTTAAATAAAATATAGCTGGACAATTTATATAAAAGAAGACAATGATGAAAGTGACAATGAAGGGTACAATCAGGATAGTACAATCTGGAGTGACAATAGTGTTCAAGCATTATAGTGACAATCTGGAGTGACAATCATTCAATCATGCTGATACAATCTTGCAATCGATCACTTCTAGACAATACTATACTGGACTAGACTCCATCCAATCAATCACGGCCAATCATTGCCTACGGTTTTCTACATTAACTAACTAGGGTTATCACAATCCTAGTTACTAGCAAGATGCAATGAGATGCTCCAAGTAGTCACAGGCCCTGCAGCTACCCAGGTTATCCAAGCAATCATTATAGTGACAATCCAGAGAGTTCAATCATTTAAAGTGACAATCGAGGGAGGATGCAAGACAATAGAGTTCAATCATTTAAGGTGACAATCGAGAGTGCCCCACATGACAGTGGGCTGGAAATGTGCCCTACTCGTCGGCAGGCTACAAGTCCAAACATTTGCGGCCGGAATAACGGGGTCGCCTATAACTGGGGAACATCTCTTCATGACTAGTAGATTATTCTAGTTATTAACCTTAGTTTATTTCAATATGTACCCCTGACCGTGGTACTCAGGGGTCCATGCCCTAGACATGATGCGAGACAAGACTGGTTCATTTATACAAGCACAATCGCCCACGGTGTCAAGTTATCATACAGGTCATGTCATGTCAAGTAGCCGCCGCAACGGCTTATCGAGATATAACATGTCAGGTTATCCGGTCAAGTATACTAGCCAGGAGTGCGCCACGACGGGCCACTATCATGCCATGTCAGGTTACTGGTCGAGAGCGCACCACTACGGGTCATCATCAAGTCAGGTTGTCATATCAAGTCTATCATGTCAAGCAAATCATGTCAAGTTATCATTCCAAACATATTAAATAAATTCGTGATTATCAAGTTCATAAAAAAAGACGTAAGGATATAAAATGGGCGTAAAATATCTAATAAAATATCCATATACAGGACTAATATGAATCATCGGTTACAAGTCAAGTGTGCATCCCATCGGGTCACTATCAAGAAGATCAGAAAGTATCCGGATCATAAATCTCAGAAATCAGAAACCATATTAGTCATAAGCAATTCATCAAAAACCGTGCCAGGTCGTGTTGGGTCAAGCAGTCGTGTCATGTGAAACCAGATCTCAAAACTCCAATCCATAGAAGAGAAGCCAAGCCTAGAGGATTAAAACAAAATCAACATGGACAATGGATTGCGCAGGGGTTAGAGTGCGCAAGGGATGAACTGCGCGAGAGTTGGATCGCGCAGGGGCTGGACTGCGCTGGGTCAAGCGCGCAGGAAAATGGATTGCGCTAGGTCAGATTGCGCAGAAGATGAACTGCGCAAGAGCTGAGCCGCGCTGAGTCGGGTTGCGCAGGGATCGGATTGCGCACGTACTGGATTGCGCACACACTGGATTGCGCAGAAGATGAACTGCGCAAGGAGCTAGATTGCGCAGTGACTGAACTGCGCAGGGGGCTAGATTGCGCCAGCACTAAAGAGCGCTGGGCTAACTGGTTTGCGCCAGGCGCTAAAGAGCGCTGGACTAACTGGATTGCGCTCGGGAACAGGGGTCTTCTTCCCCAAACCGAGAGAAAAGCCATAGAACTCAAAAATTCCAAGGACCACAACTAGGTCAAAACAAGTCCAAATCCAACTTTGCAAGGGTCTAAATTGTGTAAAATTCAATTCTCTTCCACATAGAACAATCAAAACATGAAATAAACAAGTTTCATAGATCAAATCCACCAAAATCCGAAAATACTTCAAACCTAGATATACAAAATTCCAAGCTCCAAATGGAGAAAATTCAAGTTCTAATGTTACTTAGAATGAGCTAATAAAGCTATTAGACAAATAAAATGTAGCCCTTAAGTGATAGCAAGATGCAACTTGCCTAGGTTGGTGGTGGTGGTGGAGAGGAAGAAGCTTGAGGAAGAAGATGAAGAAAATAATAAGGAGAGAGAGAGAAGTTGATATTTATAATAGGGTGGGGGTGGTTCACCATGTTAAACCAAAATAGACCAAACCAAAATAAACCAAGGTGAACCAAGTCAAGGCCAATAAACTCTCTCTCTAGCAATTTAAACCAAATGAACCATGAAATAAACCCAGCCTCACTAATCCAAAATAAACCAATGAACCATTAAAACCAATTGAACTATCAATGCTAATTAAAACCAAGCCAATGCAAGATAAACCAAGATAACTAATAAAATATGGGTCCAAAATACGCATACGTACTCTAAATACGTATTACGAATTTGGGACATTACACTTATACTGCTTCCAGTATCTCTCACATGTTTTATATCGTTCTCGTATCTCCCACATGTTTTTACTGTTCTCGTATCTCTCACATGTTTTATATCGTTCTCGTATCTCCCACATGTTTTTACTGTTCTCGTATCTCTCACATGTTAGAATATGGGTTATGGGGCAACTGACTACAAGAAAATGTAGTATTTACGATGCACAATTTACGGCGCGCGGTAGCTGCGCGTTGTAAATGATACCCTTTTACAGCGTACAAATATGTGTGCCGTAAAAGAGTTGTTTTTTCGCCTTTTTTACGGCGTGTTTGACATGCACGCCGTAATTGAAGACTCATTTACGGCATGCATTTTTGTGCGTTATAATTGAAGACTCATTTACGGCATGCATTTTTGTGCGTTGTAATTGAAGACTCATTTACGACATGCATTTTTTGCGTGTTGTAATTGAAGACTCATTTATGGCATACATTTTTGTGCGTTGTAATTGAAGACTCATTTATGGCATACATTTTTGTGTGTTGTAAATGAAGACTCATTTACGGCATGCATTTTTGCGAGTTGTAAATTATTGTAATTGTTTATTAAAAAAATTAGTTTCCTTCCTAACAATTTCCCCTCCTCCCATAAAAAATTTAGTTTCCCTCTCAAATACAAATTTCAAAAAAATATAAAAAAAAAAAGTTTTCCACCAATATTTTTCACCTAAATTTTTTTTTTCCTAACAAATTCTATGGCATTCATTTTTTTTTTGTATTGAAAGAAGAAAGAAAGTACTCATGTAGAGGGCTCTGTGCTTAAAATATTTTAAGTATTTATTCTTGTCTCCAAGGATCCATTTCTGTTTATTGTGATGTGCTATCAATTTGGGTTGCCCAAATTGGCAATCACATGGCCTGATCGATTTGTAGAATGTTCATAGAAAAAATTATCACTAAAAGATAATATAGCATTTACAGCGTGCAATTTACGACATAATAATAATAAAAATAATAAAAACTAAGCAAACAACAAAAAATCTTCTAAAAAAATCATTCTTAAAAATGAAAAAGAAAAGTTATTGGATTTTGTTCTCAAGAAAATGAAAAAAAAATGGAAAAAAATAATATAGAAAATATTCTTAAAGGCTATAATGATTACATTTTGTGGATAAATTATTCATTAGAATATACCCAATTTTTTAAAATAAATTTTTATAACATAACTAAATATAAAAAAAATTCATCCTAAATTTGTGCAAAAAGAAAAGATGATAAAAACAATTATCTAATATTAAAATGGCGAACATTTAATAACTATCAATTTTATATAAAAAAGTTTAAATTTCAAACTTTCATCCCTTTTTTCGTTTCCCTCTTATATTTTCATTTCCCTCTTTTTTAGTTACCCTCCTTGTATAAATGAAAACTCAGTTACGGCATGCATTTTTGTGCGTTGCAATTGAAGACTCATCTATGGCATGCATTTTTACTCGTTGTAATTGAATACTCATATTTCAGATAAAAAATAAATAAAATAAAAATAAAAAGAATAAAAACTAAGAAAACAACAAAATAAATCTTTTAAAAAACAAAAATCATTCTTAAAAAATGAAAAAGAAAAATTATTGGATTTTTCAAAAAAAATAAAAAAACCAAAATAAACTAAAAGAAAACCAAAATTAAAAACAATAAATAAATAAGAATTATTGAAAAAATGGTATAAAAAATTATATTTGTAAAGGATATAATGATATATTTTGTGGATAAATTATTTATTGGATATGCCAATTTTTAAATGTAAATTTTTATGACATAAAATAAATATAAAAATAAAAATTTTATCCTAAATTTGTGCAATAGGAATAGATGATAACAACAATTATCTAATAAAATGATGACATTTAACAAATACCAATTTTATATAAAACAAAAAGTTTAAATTTTAAATTTTTATTTCACTCTTATATTTTCATTTCTACTTTTAGTTACCCTCATAAATTTTCTCTAGTTAAAATTTTCAGCACAAATTTTACATGCATTTTTTTTCCCTCCTACGCTTTTTTAATTTTAAAACTATATTTTCATAGTAGTCCCGCACAAATTTCAGATTCATGCACAAATTTCACATGCTCTAATTATTTGCATTTCAAAACTTGCACCTATGTTTTCATTTTTCTATATCCAATGCAACAGCCAATCACACTAGCCAAAACCACCTAGAGCGGATCCCCATCCATGTCCTCTCGCCAAAGCAAATCTCTTCCGTCCATTTCCAGCCAAATCCAACGTTCCCAGAACCACCCATACCTAAAATTTTAATAACTCGCTCCCACCAAAACTTAAAACATTCTGCCATTTTCCTCTGCAACCCAAACCTTCCATCCACCATTTTCCTTTGTTGCAGTTGTGCGTGGACTACCGCGGAGGCGACGGGTTAGAGCAGAGCGGGCAGAGGTTCCTTTGGGTGGTGCGTAGCCCCTCCAATAACCCAGCCAACTCGTCATAAAGGAGCTGAAGGCGAGGATCGAGAAGCTGAAGCAGCGGCTAGCGACGACGTAGCAGGAATTTTCGACACGGAGGCCGACAATTGCTGTGAGGTCGCGAACGAGGTCGACCTGTTGCCTGTGGTGGATGTCAGGTTCCGGGATCCGATGTTGGTGGTCCTGGTCACCGGGGGACCGACGAAGAGGTTCATGTTCTACAAGGCCGTCAGGGTCCTCCTGGGGGAAGGCACGGAGGTCGTGAACGCCTGCTTCTCGATGGTGAATGACATGGTTTTCTACAGGGTTCACTCGCAGCGGGCGGCTCCATTGTGGACCGAACTGGACGTTTCGAGAGTTTTCGAGAGACTGAGTAACTGATGCGATGAGTTTTCAAGAGAATGAACATTTGCAGCTTAATTAGTTTTGATACAGTTGTGACCCTTAGTTTTTCATTGGACTATGTAGGAAGAAGTGGGAGTTTTTTTTTGAGGAATTGAACCAATGGCACCAATCCTAGGTTTTTTTTTGCAAAACCTATAAACCTGGGAATTTTTTGTTGGTTCTTCTTGATTCCTATTTTTCCACTCCTCCACACTTCCTAGAGTCCATTGAAAAGTTGAGAGTTGTATGTATTATTATGACAAATAGAGTTATGCTTGTGACGTGTTCGATGAATTTACTCTTCCATAAACTATTAGTAATGTCTATTTTAATTTCTACCAAACTGTGAGTTGCTTGTAATTGTAAACAATGTTTAGGAAAAGAGTATCAAAATATCTGTTATATTCATTATGCTTGAAGAATTGTAACCTGATTTTGAGTTGTATGATTGTAGATTGGGTATTGGCTTGTAATTGTAGACTGTGTATTGGGAATAAAATATATATCAAAATATCTGTTATATTCATTGTGCTTGAAGAATTGTAACCTGCTCATTAATGTCTAAGAAAATAAATTTTATTTTTAGGCTCAATATGGCCACAAGGTTTTTATATATATTTTTTTATTCCTAATGGTCATTTATAACGTTCGAATGCGTGTTGTAAAAAGATGGAGAGGATCATTTACAACATTCGAATGCACGTTGTAAAAAAATGAAGGTCATTTACAGCGTTTTAATGCGTATTGTAAAAAGATGGCAATGGTCATTTACAGCGTTCGTAAGCGCGTTATAAAAAGATGGAGAGGATCATTTACATCATTCGAATGTGTATTGTAAAAAGATGGAGATAATCATTTACAGCATGCGGATGCGCGCTGTAAATAATAGGATCATTTACGGCATGGCCTTTTACGGCACAAAAATGTACGCCGTAAAAGATCTTTTACGGCATGTTTCGCATGCCGTAAATGATCGTATTTCTTGTAGTGATAGTTGAGTACGTGATCATGCCACCTTTATCGTACCGAGCAAAGTTTCATTCTACATGTTACTGCGCCGTAGGCCATTATCCCGTATTTCTGTACGGATGTACACCTATGCTTGTGCACTTGTACGTATGTACATTTTATTTACATGTGCCTCAGTATATTGTACACCTATTGACCGATCACGTACCTGCTCCAGTTTTAAACATTAGATATACATGTGTCACCTTGACAAATGTATTTTACCGTGATTCCAGTCATACCATGATTCCAGATATGTCATGTTCCCTATGTTACTACGATATTGTGATCCCAGTTGTACCATGAGGCCATGTTTCCAAGTATTTCCTGTTTTATAGACTTATCACACCATGTTTCTTGTTGTACATCTCTTTCATTATATATTCAGTACTTTAGTTGTAGAGGTTGTACTTGCTCCCGTCCTGACAGGATAAGGTTGTAGGTTCACTTTTCGCGAAGGAAATACTATGTGATACATACTATGGCACTGCATTGAGGACCTGGCCTTAGCTACAGAAGAGGTCCCAGCGGGAAACCTTGCTTAGATATTTTTTATGTGTTTTGAGACTTAGACTTTGTTTTGAACTTATATTTGGATACTGGACTTTGTCTCCAGTTAGATACTTTGGAAGTGTATTATTAAGTATGTACTTATTTACTTTCGCTTATAGATGCTGTGTTGTAATGAACCTTTAAATATGATATTAGAACTGTTAGCAGTATTAGATCCTTTATTGTTTATTCTTAGAACAGCTTACTATGCTTTAACCAAGCGTAGGCTGCACATGGCTCGGCCCGGCCCAACAATTTAGGTAACGGGTCGTGACATATTTTTAGTGGCGGCCCATGCAGGTCCAAATTTAAGTTGTTTGGTTACGTTATTGTACCAAGCATGTCTGCAATTAGGATCTTAGGATCACTTGTTAGCACTAGGGATAAACATTTAGAACACCTAGAGGATTTCTAGGTTTGCAACATAGGAAAACTCATCACAGCATAGGACCGTTAACTATATTTAGTCTCTTGTTTGAAATTCAGTGGATTATAATTTTGACCAGGATAGTACCCTTGGGATGACCCCTGAGGATCTTACTCTAATCTTACCTAGAAATCTGTTTTCACTTGTTTCCATTTGCTCTTCCTTAATTCGTTGTTGAAATTAATTTCTAATTTTCGTTGATTGATTTTGATCTTGCATCGTGATAAATTTTGTGGATTGAATTGTTATATATCCTGATAAAGTAAATGTCTGCTTTATTTATGGAGTTTAGAATTTATCGCAGCCATATTAGCTGGTATGACAAAAACATAGGGCCTGATTTTGGGTATACTTATCCTAGTTATGGAATTTAGATTTTCTCGCAGCATACCGGTTGGCGTGGCGAGAATTCTAGATAATATGATTTTAGGGTGTATACCATAGTTATGACTCTATCGTTTATTGCATATAAGCTTACTGGTGTGGCAAAAATTCTGGCAACATAATTTCAGGAAGACGTATATGGTTATCAGATCATATCTCAACTTGATTCACTTCGTTATGACCGAATGAGCAAGAATAAATTCTTATTATTATTCTTCCCCGTCTTGATTAACTCTCTCCTATCTACATCTACAACTAGGATTATAGGTTCTCTAGGACTCTCTAACAGGATTGCTTTCATGTCATCTTTTTGGACATAATTATTTTTGTGTTCCATCTTTCCTATGACTTGACTAAACACTTATTTGTTAACCTCTTGGGTAATTCTTCTCGTTATGCATCTCGTTGTCTTTGTATCATTCTTCGAGATATTCCGATAAACTTTCCTGTCTTGCTTGACCCTTTAACTTGTTTGGACACTGTTATGGATTGCTTGACCCAGTCTTAGGCCTTGTTACCTTCTATTTGATAGACGACCGAAATAGCCAAACCTTGTTAATTGATCCTATAGTATAATTATAAATGTATTGTGTGATTGTGATAAATACTTTTCCTAGGGATTGATTAGATTAAGCTTATGGGACATGTATGGGTGACTGACTGTAGCAGACTTGGAAACCATTATGAACGATTGTACTGATAGTATAACTTGATGATAGGGTATCTAAGATGGAATAATGAGATATTATATTGTTGTGACTATGGATTGAGGATTAGAATCTTGTGCTTAGCAGTTTGAGGATTTAGCATTTGTAGAATTTTGGTTGGTTATCTATAGCGAATTACATGTGATTAGAGGGTATATCGATATGTGGAATGATATAGAATAAGTTGGAATGAGATATAGTATTGCATACGAGATCGAAAAGATATCAGTTAAAACGATAAGGAAAAAGGCAAAGACATATGTACATTGGTAATTAGTAAATCGGGAGTTTTAAAATCGAGGATTTATATTCAGAGGACTTATTGAGTAAAAAGAAGAAGGCTCTACGCCAAGGATAAGTATTGAACGTATAATTTTAAGGAGAAACTGTAGGAAAGGATTGACGACAAATAATGCAAAGGGCCTGTGAATTGATAGAATAAGGATACTTAGGATATGATAAGAAAATCAAGTATTTACAATTGAGGTTGAAAATATGGTTGATGATCAAGCATTGTTGTCTTATAAACATACCCAGAGAATGACTCATAGTTTAGGGTATACATAAAGATTCCATGTTAGTATGGAAGATTCTAAAGGATACATGATGTAGTTTATGATAGAAGGACCTTGTTGAACCTAAACCAAAAGATTGTAAGAGAAACAGAAGAGATGATTACAAGGGTAGCAGTTTGAGTATCATAGCCAGAGCAGCTACATGTTATAGTTTGACCTATTGGGTGATTTTTAATTTCGAGGACGAAATTCTTGTAAGGTGGGTAGGATGTAAGCCCCCTGAATTTCAGGGTTTATTTTAAATTTTCTAAATGAATTGTTTTGATAAATGTTTTATTATTTAATTATTTTGATCATTAATGTAGTTTCCGTGACTTTGACTTCTGGAGCGTCAAGGATGCCAATCTCTGTAAACTCTCTTTACGAGTTTTGTAGTAGACAAGATTATCTTCGTTTTGATATATCATGTCCCACCTAAACTCGCTCCCTTGTGCTCTTTTTGTATCGTGCAACTTCGGGTCAACTTTGACCAATTAACCGTTGAATAATTATTTCCACTTTTATCTTTGATCATCGTTTGTACGTTACCGTGACTTTTAATTTAGGAGCACCAGACCAGTCATTTTCTCAGAACCAACTCCTCATGAATGATCTACTCGAGATGCTCTACACCCATGACCTTTGTGTCCCACTCAGACACTCCATTTGTGCTCCATTTCCTTCGCACAACTTTCGGTTCAATTTAGGCTAATTTATTATCTACCGTAAAACCTGATTTAATTTCCAATTTAATTTCGGGACCCGACATCGAGCCAACCTAGTCGACCAGAAGTATGGACATGGCCCACATGAAGCCTACTACCCACATGAAACTTGTGTCCCATTTATTTGAGTCCCCGCATGTTATTTATTTACCCATGATTATAAATACCCATTTTAATTCAATTATTGCACCATGTCCGATTTTGACCCGATCCGACTCAACCGAACCCAAACCCAAGCTCCATGTTGCCCTTTCATGACTACCCAAACACCCCACATAATTTCCCTATTTTTTTCTATTTTAAATATATATTTTTTCTCTCAACTTTATAAATATCCTATATATATATATATATATATATATATATATATATATATATAACTCTCTCTCCTATTATTTACAACACTCCCTCACCACCTCACCCCTCCACCTCACAGCACATCACCCCCCCATTCTAAACCGACCTCATATATATATATATATATATATATATATATATATATATATATATATATATATATATATATATATATATATATATATATATATAACTCTCTCTCTCATATTATTTACAACACTCCCTCACCACCTCACCCCTCCACCTCACAGCACATCACCCCTCCATTCTAAACCGACCTCCTTTTCCTCTCTCTCAAATATCTCTCTCTCTTATTATATATTACACACACACACAATAATATAACTCCCTCTCTCTTTTTATTTTCAAACAAACACAACACCACCACCATAGCCGACCTTCACCACCATCTCAGCCACCACCACCACCGTGAACAGCCACCACCTCCTTCACCATCTCCTCATCCTTGCTACTTCACCACCATTATTATCATCAAGTTCATCATCATCACCATTAAAACCATCACCACCACCATTCTCTTCACCACCATCACCAACTTCATCACCACCGCCGCTCACCCTCTGCCACCACCGCCGTCGTCGGCGTGCCATCGCCGTGCCCTGCCGGCAACCGCCACCCCGTGCCGCCTTGACAGCAAGCAGCAGCAGCTGTGTGCGCATGTGCGCGCGCACAAACGCGTGCTGCCGCGGTGGCCTTGCGCCACCACGTGGCCGGCCCGCCCCCATGAGCTCCCCATGCCTCCGGCGAACTAAGGCAACCCCCTTGGGTGCGTCGCCTCCCTCCCCGACACGACGTATAGCCGATTCGTGAGTTTGGCACGGGTTCCCGTCGTGACGAGCTCGAAAATGAAGTTGAAATGGCGCCCCGTCGAAGCGACTTCGTGCGCATTTTTTGGAAGATTCGACCGTTGGATCGGCGAACACTTTGCTCCGTCACAATCTCGGTATATCCATCTTCCTTTTCCTCAAGTTTCGTCCGTTAATTTCGTCGTTTGATACCTCAAAACCGGGCACCAAGTTGACCGTTTAAATTGTACTATTTTTGGACAGTTTTGTGGAGCCGACTTCGTCAGCTCATAACTCCGCCGTCGCAGCTCCGGTTGGCATGCTACTAGTTCCTATGCGTAGTTGGTATAACCCTCTTCCTGCTTATTAAGTTTCGTTTTATTGTAAGCACGTTCGGTTGGTCGAATTCGACGCCAAAGTTGGCCGTCCGAATTCTTTAATTTGCACTTGTTAAATTCCATTTTTGAACCCGGGACTTCGGATTCAATTTCTGACACCACCAGTAGACTCGTGGCGTCGTTCTGGCATGTTTTCATTTAAAGTTTGCTTGATTTGGAGAACGTTGGCCCTGGCACGCATTTCGGTACAAAGCGGGTCCCACTTTTCGATTCAACGTGTCATTTTGAGATCGGCTCATCGAAATCCAGTTTCGGATATACCGTTGAGTTTGTATCATCATTCTGGACTCGGTGACATATAATTTGCTGAGTTTTGAAGACATTTGCTCCGGCACGCATTTCGGTGCAAACCAGATTTCAAATATCCGCGTCAACGTGTCATTTTGAGATCGGCACATCGGAATCCTATTTCGGACATACCGTTGGGTTCGTATCATCATTCTGAATTCATGGACATATAATTTATTAGGTTTTGTAGACTTCTAAACTGACACGTTTTTCGGTGCGAAGTGTGTCCAACGACGGATATCATTTTGACCCAAAATTACCGTTTTGCCCCTGTGTCTAAATTGGACTTTTGGGTAGGCTATACTGGCTAATATGACCGTTCTGGACACGTTGGTGATATTTATTTTATCATCCGACAACATCTGTAGATTTTGCTTATGTATCATCCTTAATTTGTAATTAATTATTTTTCCAAAAATTGTTACTTTCTGTTTTTAAAATTTTATATATATTTTAATTGCTGTAAAAAACTGAGAAAAATTGAATTTAAATACTATGTTAATTTAGCTAATTTAATATAATTTTTTCAGTATTTAGTAAGTAATTTTGGCACTTTATAAAAATGGGAAAACAGAACTCATTTTCAGGATACATGTGTTTCCTGATTTTTAATAAATATCTATGAGGGTTTATAAATTCCAGAAAAATTGTTATAAATTTCTATAATTAACAAGGATCATTTTGGTACTTTATTTTTTATATAATTGAGCTTTTTTTCTATCTCAAAAATTTTTGGAACTCAGTGTACATTTTGATTTAATTATTGAATAGTTACGACTTGCAAGTTTTGTGTTGATTTGAGTTATTGTAGTATTGGACCTCACCCTATACTAGTGTAAAGACCCTAGGAAGTTAGTTTGGGTTCTGTATCACCCCATATTGGACTTTTATGCTTGGTCTCCACTTGGCTAGTATCCAGTTAGGAGTCGTGTCACACCACTTGTGAAATCTTAAACATAACTTAGATGCTAAGTTTGTATATCATTATTGACAGGACACCGGACATCTATATCTTCGTACTAGTATTCTTGCTTTGCTCGAGACAAGTACATCAACAAAATCATTTACTGTCTTTTAATGCTAGAACATGTATTAACCATGTTAAAAATACTGATCCTTGAGGTAGCAAGTTATATCTTCACCTGTTTCATACTGCTCCCAGTACCTGCCATGCTTATACTCCTCCCAATATCTCTCACATGTTTTATATCGTTCTCGTATCTCCCACATGTTATTACTGTTCTCGTATCTCTCACATGTTTTATATCGTTCTCGTATCTCCTACATGTTTTTACTGTTCTCGTATCTCTCATATGTTAGAATATGGGTTATGGGGAAACTGATAGTTGAGTACGTGATCATGCCCCCTTTATCGTACCGAGCAAAGTTTCATTCTATATGTTACTGCGTCGTAGGCCATTATCCCGTATTTCTGTACGGATGTACACCTATGCTTGTGCACTTGTACGTATGTACATTTTATTTACATGTGCCTCAGTACATTGTACACCTATTGACCGACCACGTACCTGCTCCAATTTTAAATATTAGATATGCATGTGTCACCTTGACAAATGTATTTTACTGTGATTCCAGTCATACCATGATTCCAGATATGCCATGTTCTTTATGTTACTACGATATTGTGATCCCAGTTGTACCATGAGGCCATGTTTCCAAGTATTTCCTGTTTTATAGACTTATCACACCATATTTCTTGTTGTACATCTCTTTCATTATATATTCAGTACTTTAGTTGTAGAGGTTGTACTTGCTCCCGTCCTGACAGGATAAGGTTGTAGGTTCACTTTTCGCGAAGGAAATGCTATGTGATACATACTATGGCACTGCATTGAGGACCTGGCCTTAGCTCTAGAAGAGGCCCCAGCGGGAAACCTTGCTTAGATATTTTTCATGTGTTTTGAGACTTAGACTTCGTTTTGAACTTATATTTGGATACTGGACTTTGTCTCCAGTTAGATACTTTGGAAGTGTATTATTAAGTCTGTACTTGTTTACTTTCGCTTATAGATGATTTGTTATGATGAACCTTTAAATGTGATATTAGAACTGTTAGCAGCATTAGATCCTTTATTGTTTATTCTTAGAACATCTTACTATGCTTTAACCAAGCGTAGGCTGGACATGGCTCGGCCCGGCCCAACAATTTGGGTAACGGGTCGTGACAGGGACCATCCTAGGTTGCCAACCTATAGTAAAAACATATTAGATTGATTTAGTTCAAATTAAGTGCAGCCATGTAGTGCAAATCCTAGCATCTTTGACTCAACCAATCAAATCATCGAAATATAGAAACCCACTAGACCCACATTGCCATAATTGGAGATTGGAGGCCCAAACCACAACCAAATATCACCAAACCTTCCTAATACCTTCTCTACCCAAATCCTTCAAACTATATATATATATATATATATATATATATATATATATATATATATATATATATATATATATATATATATATATATATATATATATATATAATGTGGCCACCAACCCCCCTCTATCCTTATAATCCCAAAATTACCTCCTAGCCTTGGCCGCTGATAGCACATTTTGGTGTACCAACAGTTTCGACCCCTTTCCGACCTTCCCTGACGCTCCAAAAATATTTGTCACAAAGGTAATGCTAATTCCACAATCATATCAACCTCTCATATGTTCACAATCCTTTATAGTACACCAAAATTGCCCTACAAGTCAACCAAATTTTGGGAACCAAGTATGAATTCGTTCCAACAGGTACAATATTTTGCTTCTAGGGTTTTGTATACTTCCTGACCTCATATTTTTGTGAAACCAAAACTAATGGAAAGATATCTGTTTCTATTTTCATTTTCAATTATCCATCTGTACAGTTCTAAACGGTTTGGCCGGGGCGTCCGTTCTACGAAAAGGTATCCAGAATAGACCATTTATGTTGTAAGCTAATTTTGTCAAGTTTCGGGCCACTTCGACCTTCCATATATTTTTGGTAAGAAACTAGACTTCCTAAGCTTTCCAACACATATACTTTTGCAGCATTTTGGTTTTGGCTACTATTTATTGAAAATCTGGACATTTTGCCATAATATTGAAACACCAAAATCCATAAGTTCTACGTGTCCAATTGATTTGAAACTTCGTATATCGTTACCAAAATAATTTTTGTACATATTTTGATAAGAAAAACCTATTTTAAATAATTAATATTATTCTTCTAGAATTAATATTTGTTAAGTATTTGTCGTTTGGGGAGCCAAACCATGGAACAAGTCTATGCATATTGATGTAGAATCAATATAAGACTTATGTACATATTTTTTCTATAAATAAAATTACTATTAAAGAATATTTATAAATATTTTTCAGAATTAAAAGTGATATTTTTATGTTAATAATATATTACTTATATATATATATATATATTTTTTTTTATAAGTAATATATATTAAGTAATATATATATTACTTATATATATTACTTAATATATTACTTATATATTAAGTAATATATATAAGTAATATATATATTACTTATATATTTTTTTTATATATTTTATAAGTAATATATTACTTATATTACTTATATATATATATATATATATATATATATATATATATATATATATATATATATATATATATATATATATATATATATATATATATATATATATATATATATGAAGTAGAGTAGTCAATATGACTTGTTTTGGTATAAATATATTATTAAGGTCTATATATGGTAAGTCTATATATAGTAAGTTATTAATGTATTATTAATAGTAGAATATTTATTATACGCGAACGTGACGAAAGTAGTAAGGATTTTGGAATTGGTCAGACATATGCGCAATCAGAAGTTACATGCAAGTGTACCTTGCCAATGTTCGAGTTTATTATTATTATTTTTATTGTTGTATTTTATTTCTTGTAGTTTATTAGTATCAGTTGGTACTTAGCGTCCGAAGGTTACTTGGGTGCCGATGTCAGTATATTGATACCGGGTATCAACCCTAAGCATTGCGATATGTCATATTCGTGTTCATTGACATAATGGACCACAAGACAGGGACACGATGGTTGATGATGATATGATGCAGAGCCTGACAAGAGTTGTTCATAGCTATGGACTCCGTGATAGCATGTAGTACTAGCTCGCATGACTTGTTACTGGTACATGATTCATATGTAACTTGATTGGAAAGTTTTAGAGCATGGGGATGGGAAGACTCTACCGAAATACCCGACCATCTAGATTCATGATCATGCTTCCATATTTGGGACTTGGTTATTGTACTTGTGATCATGGTCTCTATAGCAAAGCCATCGTATTGATTGATTGTTCCCCATCAGTATTACAGTACAGTACCATGGGTGATAGTAGATACCCTTTGTTCATTTATTTTTACTGTTATATTGGCATGTTTTCTGTACCTTGTTGTGCCCCCTGGTGACCTGGTGATCTCTTCAGGTAGTTGATCTTGCAAAGATAGTATGTGGATTATGAAGCTATTGCTATATCCGACTCGGGTATTTTATCATGCATTCATATTGTATCAATTATTTAAACTATGCTCTTAGCTTCATTTTGTAGACCCATATCGTGCTTCGGGTCTAATCGAACTTATATGTTATTGGGCTGCAGAACATGACATATACTATTTTTTATATTTATTCATCATGTGGATTGAGATAGATATTAGTTGATTTGATAGATTGATTTAAAAAACCAGTACAACTTATACATACTCAAGCTAGGCTGGAGTCCTCTCGATACGTAGCTGACATGTATACGTTCTCCTAGTTCTACGTATTTTGGGACTGGGTAATACGGTTTCCCTCGTGGAGGACAAATCCACTCTCGAAAACTTTTGCTCGATGATAATTCACTGTGAAAACACAAGTTTTGATCCGAAGGCTTGCAACTTCGTACAAACACCTCATCCTTTCATCCGAAGGGCAAGACAACTTTAACTTTATGCTTTTGAAATAAAGGCTGAATTAGACTTTTCCAAGTTCATGTAAGTCTTGAAACAACTTCTAGTCGACTCTCACTTCAACACTTTAGAGCAAATGAAGTTATTTTGAGTAGATGGAAAGGTTTATGGCTCAATATAGAATAGATAAGAAGATAAATGAGTGATTTAGAATAGTAGAAAGCTTATCTATTTATAGGGTTTTCGGAGACCGAGTTTGGTCATCAAATGTTCAAAAATTTGACCGTCGTAAGCCAAGTCATCAGGAATAGAGGCTGACTAGGGTTTCTATTTTGGAAACTCGAGTTTGGCTAGAGTTCGAGTAGAACTAAGTCCGAGTTTGGTTTTTCTAATTCCAGAAAGTTCCTGATTTGATTTGTAGCCTATTTAAGTTTGGGTTCGAGTCAGGATAGAATTTTGGATTAGGTAGGTTATTTTTTAGTAAACTTTGTGTCACGACCGCACCCGGTATAGGGGCACGAGTGCGTAACAGCGCCCAACCTACGCCGTAGAATTGATGGTAGAATGATGTTCTAGGTCACTAACTAACAACTCACATAAAGATATAATGTACCTGTCATAGATCTCAACTCCGAATGGAGGACAAGTATAAAGATACAGTAATGCTCAATTATAGTCTAAAGCACGATAAGATATCAATGAAGTCTAAATAACTATAAAGACTAACATCAACAACAACTACTAAACAATAACTAACAAATCTCAAATACAATATCAAAGTCTCCAAATTATTACAAGTCAAGTTCAAATAGAAAATCTAAAACAAGTCAACTAAAACTAGGTCTCTCGGTCACTCCTGAGAATCCGGACCCAAGGTAGCTATCCCTTCATCGGATCCATAGTAGGTAGGGCACGTATCCTCTGAACAATCATCTGAAAAATGTATCCAGTCAGGATGGGACGAGCGCATCTCCTCTAGCAGTTCCAAATAAATGACAAAGACTATAAAACAGCTATAGACAGTTATATTTGATAAACATGGAAAGTTTGAGACTGGAAATGAAATAGAACAACAGTTAGAATAAGGAAATTAAATACAGCGAAACATGAGAGCATGGCAATGAAGACTGTAAATAGAGATAACTAAACCAGAACAATGTGATGTGAGTCCAATCAGTATAACATGAGACAATATGAATCTAGTACAAGCACTAATCCAATGTGTTTTGAAATACCGAATTCGACATGTAAACTGCAAGAAGATAAATACGGCACATCGCACGCTTGGTAAGCGTACGACGGCTATCTGTAACGATTAGACTTGTAGTGAATACGATACGTCGCACACTTGGCCTAGCAGCGACGACTATCTTTTTTGTTAGGGTGGTTCTTGTTGAAGACGACATGTCGCACGCTTGGCCTAGCGGCGACGGCTATCTTGCTTGTAGGGGTGGTTCTTGTTTGATTGGGAATGTTTACATGTTTACTCGAGTATTTTTCTGCCATGATAAGTACAAGTGAATCCATATCCCGACACATAAATAGAGTACGAGTCTAGCCAGAAGTAAATGGTGCTTGTAGGTGTTTCGAGTAGGTGGTTCCAGTGAATGGTTCTGGGAGTCGGGGTTAGATGAGTTAAATACATGTGTCGCAAATGAATGAATCCAGAATACCATTCTGTGTCGTGATAGAGAATCAAATAGAACTATAGTAAAAGCTGAATCATAATAATCATCAAGTAAATAAAAACTATCAGAGAATGTACTCTCTTATCGTCCAGAGCAGTAAATGAGGATCGATGTCCAAGGTGATCACACAAATCTATAAATGAGATATACAAAGTTATTTGATGTTCTAAAGTAAGCAGTTTATGTAAAATGTATTGTTACATGCTTTTAGGCCTTTTCTAGGTCATGGAGGTCAAACTAAATCAACTCTAGGCCAATGAAGTCCAATTTGGTCAACTCTAGTCAAACTAGGTCAACCTTAGCTAATTAGTCAATCCTTGGTTAAACCTAGGGTTTTTAGGTTAAGTGCACTATTAGCTAGGCCAATGTAGCATCATAGCCACAACCTAATATAGGTTAAGCTATCTAGAACCAAACCCTATATCTAAACTCCATACCTCATATCCTTATATTATACTAAGGATACTAACCCAAACCCTTTATCACTTCTTATTAATATAATACCCAAATGCATTACTTACACATATGCACATATATACATTACCACTTAGCATATGCTAGCCTAACCCTCAACCACCCCTGACATACCACTTGCACACATATATATTACATATATACACAGGATACCCTAATGGCAAGAAGGACAGAACAGCTAGGTATTGGTTGGAATAACTGGATACATATCCCTCTCTTGTGGTAGGTAATACAACCCAATTGTCCAAGATTGAACTGTGAAGCAAGTTGACATAACTCTAATGGAATATGGCTATTACCTGATGATCCTATATGAATTTGACTACACACACAAAGGATCAGTTGATATAATATACAAACATGGATATAACACTAACAATAGGGTTGTTACCAAGGCATGGCAACCAATGGGGTTTGCAAAGACTGAACTAAAGTCTACAGAATAGTGAACAAAAATTAGATAGGCAGATCAATATAGTGAATGCCCATGACTAAACAATAAGGCAAAGATTTGGCTCATGTGATACGAATTTGACATAACATTTGTACAAGGACCAACCCATAGTAAAACCCAATATGAACATCAAATGGTTAAACTGGACCGAACAAACCTGTATAAAGGATACATTCCATGGGACAGATGCAAATGTGGCCCATCTCACTCTTCATTCATAACCCTTCTCTATAAAATAGCTATCTATACTCCAAAACCCCCCATCATCTAATTAATTGATACATTGATCAGGTATTAACCGATACTCAAGTCACCTCCACAATTCTGAGCCCAACTTAAATCAAAGGTTATGCATCTAAGCATGTTAGGTAGGTCTGAAACCTAGTATAGGGATGATGCTAAAATAAGGCTTCAACTAATCAATTGCAGCAACAAATGAACAAGGGATTTGTATCAGCAAATTGGATTTAAACTAAAGAAGCTAAAATGGACTGCTCCACAGAAAATTTGGGGATCTAATGATACATTAGTGGACAGACAAAAAATTCTCTGATACTCAAGGAACAGTGGACTAACATGCCCAATCCTTGGTCCATATATGGACAGATGAATTATAAATGTAGTGAACAACCAATAGGAATGCAGAACAGATCAGTAGGGGCTAAAGGAGTATATTTAGCAAAAGATAGATTGAATCCTAAAAACATATGGGGTCTGAACATCAAACAAACCTGTACACTATATAGAAGGACAGATACAACAAGGAATCTGAATTGATTCATTCACATCTGGACACAACAAAATATATGAACTTAAGTTCTCATCTGATACTAGAGAATACTAGCTAAACCATGGTAATGGACAGAACAACCTACACTACCAATATTCCAATATAATAATTGGTACCAAACAGAAAAACTGACCATTCATTAGGTCTGCATCAAGTCACATGTAAGGGATAGTTAAGTAGCAGGTGGGATAAGGAGCTTGCTGATCCTACTGATACATTAAATTTAATATAGGCTAAAGGCGAGCTGACTTCTAACTAAAGGATGGATTGAACAAGATAGTGGCACGACTGAACTCATATCTCAAACAAAAGACTGATGTGATAACCAACTATACTAAGGTATAATGGTGGGCAACATGTTTGTGGACTGGACTATGGACGAATGCAGGACACTCATCTATACTATGGACTGAACTCTCAAGCGGCCGGACAGGTAGTCTATTAGAAGATACTTAACACAAATAGGAGCTAACATTCTAATTAGGACTTAACATTAAATGGAATAGCACTGCCCAACTGGACCACTGATACTCAAGTATCAATCCCACTGATACTCACATTATCCTCTTCTACCTACACTCGACTACTCCACAACCAGTTTGACAACACTATTTTTTCCCTTCTAACCTATACACCCACCCACATACAAGTTCAAGACACTCTCATACTTAAAGAACACTCACACCAATATATCATAACCCCCCTCACTTGCTCGACCTCAAACTCCCCTTTTTCTAACCTGGAATTGGGTTGCAGGGTCCAATTTCCATGCTGCCAAGTGCAGCCAATGCACTTATTTGGCCAACAGGACCCCTCCCTGCTCAACACTCCTCTCATGATGGCTCAAGAGAGCCCTTAACCTAACCTGCTTCTAAGCCTCAGCATCCAAACAATGATCAGGGAACAACAATAAATGCATATAAGCTTATACAACTGAATTTTCCCCATATATTCTTTTCCAACTGAAAACATACAATTTTCCTATGACTGAACAATGTAATGAATCAAGAGCTAAATCCTTATGATAGGGACTGGATCAATATGGACAACAATAGGCAGATCAAGGTGAAAAAGAGGACTGCACATAACAATATAGACAGAACAACAATGTAACAGTGAACAGAACTCCCATGTCGAGCCCCCAACTATCATACCATACCTCAAAACCACCTTCACTCACCTAGAAATCATAACATATGGTATCTCAATACAAAACAGACCCAAATCCATATTCATAAGTGAAAATAGAGTATTAAATGCCCTAATGGGCATTTTGACAAACACTTGGGGTACATATTCGATACAGTGCGATACGCCCATGATACGCACTCCAAATGAATCCAAATTTGACCCTAATCATTTCTAATGCAATGGGGACCCTAAATGAATGTATCAACACTAATAAATGGAAAATTAGAGGGTTTAGAGGGCCCTTACCAATTGGGAGTTGGAATCCCAATGAAAGTTTCTAGATCTAGATCTCTACCAAGCTTCAATGGCCAAATTACTCCAAATGATCCCAAGCTAGGCAATAGAGGCTTCCTCTCTTCAAGAGAAAAAGTTGGTTTGTGGGAATTTGGACTCAGTTTGGGAGATGGAGACAATTTGGGGAAGAACACAAATTAGGATTAGGGTTTGTAATGAAAAGAGGGAAGAAAGAGGATTGTATGCTATTAATAGCAAGGTGGGAACCCTAGTGGCCGGCCAAGATGGTATAGCTAGGGCTTGTTGGGTGAAAAGTCTAAAAACCCTTCCTAACTTGTCATGTAAGGCCCTTTAAAGATAAGGCCCAATGTGGTTTACTGTTTAAGTCAATTAATAGATTCTAATGATAATCTAGCTAGATTTGATTCTAACTAAAGTTGTCTAATCTCACTAACTAAGTTTCTATGGTCATGACCAACATCTAATCAATGTAGTTCTAAGGTTTCACCAATTAATGACACTAACACAAATCACTAATTAAATAATATTAAAATAATCAAAAATTTACAAAGTCAAAAATACTCTTATTTCAAGAAAGTGGTGGTTACAAACCTACCCCCTAGAAAAATTTTGTCCTCGAAATTTAAAGTTGGTCATACTACTTCTAAGTCAAACCCTCCAACAATCAAAGTCAAGAAAATTCCATTTAATAACATGCATGATTATGGTCCTATTAGTTGTGATTTTACAGTCTCAAACAGGGTCACTACACCATCTAACACAGCACAAATATCCTGACAGGTACTAATAGAATCACACAACAAGATAAAAAAAAAGAAGGACAGGAAAGATAGATCTGCTAAACCGTCACCTGTAGCATCGGCCTCCTTGACCGTCAATGCAAAAGTCATACCCCTCTGGGGTATATCCTACTGATGGTGCAGGGCATGATGCTGTACCACAGGTGGCCTAGCTCCCTCTCTCTGACCCTGTGCTCCACCAGATGGAGGTGTAGTGGGGCAATCCTTTATCTGGTGAGCAGCAAATCCACATAACAAACGCACCTTCAACCTCCTCCTATAAACGTCCCAAGTGTGTCTCGGCTTCCTGCAGTAGGCACAAGTGGGCATCCTATGGTCCTATCCTCAAGGCTGATGCTGCACCTGCTGGACTCTAGCTGGTGCCAACAACTGCTGGGGCTGGTGCACTACCTTCTGTACAAAAGGACGCTTTGCACTACCACTCGTACCCCCTGAATCATCCCTGCCTCTCTTAGACTTGAGCTCCAGGTCATCCTCAGCTGCAAGAGCGCCCGCCAAGATCTGCTCAAAAGTGGCATCGCGGTCGCTCTTGGTCAGTGACGACCTCCTTGATCAAACCCTTGTAAAACTTCCTAGATTTTGCCACATCGCTCGACCCTTCCAGGAATCTGTCCAGATGGCAGAACTCCCCAGTAAACTCCTCTACAGTCCTGTTCCCTTGGACGAGGCTCTTGAACTGACTCTCTAAGGCACTGAGAGCCACATCCAGGAAGAACTTCTACTTGAAAAGCTTCTTGAACGCCTCCAAAGTATGTCACTTTACTCCGACCCTCGGACCGGTACAATACCATGTCAGGGCGAGGTCGAACATCTGACTGCCCACCGCCTCAACCTGCAGACTATCTGAAATCCGTGCCAGATAGTAGATCCACTCAATGTGCTCAATCCAATCGTCCGTATACAAGATACCCTCCGTGCCCATGATGTCCTTCGGTCGTATCTTCTGAAGATTGATGATGTTTTCTGGCCTGTGGTACTGAATAGGTCCTCCCTGTGACTGAGCAGCCACTTTCTCAACTGCTGCTATATCCACCAGGTAGGCATTCTCAATACCCTGCCTCATATCGACTAAATGGAGGCGCTCAGCGTCCATCATCTCCCTGAAGAGCACAAACAGTTGCGTGCATCCACTGGAGCAGGAGGTGGTGGTGGAGGCTGAAGAAGATCGGAAATGATTGGAAAAATCCATGGAACAGGTGGAGGAGGACCCCCGAAAGCAGCAAATACTCCCACGTGAGCAGACTTGAGGAGCGGAGTAGTCTCTACTGCATGCTGAACCGGACGAGAGTGTTAGCCCATTCCATGGTCACACCCGATTTTGATAATCGACAATGACTTAAGTCATTGCACAAAATATACGAACTGCTGCTAATCATTTCAGGTCAAGTGACATCAATATCAAAAAGCATACTACTATATCAGCAAGCATGCAAATCATCACTCTGAAGCTTATTCTCATTGGAATCAGTTTGATTCATTTTACAATTTATTATGTATTTTATCTTTATTGAGTCTAGGATATAAATTGTAAGATCGACTGGATACTACTGGCTTAGGTCAATCATAGTCCACTCTCCTATACAGCCTAACAATCCAAAGTCTACTTACCAAATATACCATTCATTTTTATGCAACAGAATTTGACAAATATTTTATATTTGAACTGAGACAGAACTCAAGCCGAGTTTGGTCCGAGTTCAGTCTGAACTCTGACCAAGTTCGATCCGAATTCGGTTAGTTTGAATTCAAATATTTGTTGCCTCCAAATCTGCATGCAATGTTCGTTTGTGAAATCTTTGCATCAAAACTCTGCCCGAATTCTGTCCGAGTTTGGTCCTCGAAAACACCTATAAATAGAAGAGAATTTCTCATTTCAACTCACTCATCAATTCATCTTCTCTTCTCTCTTCAATAAGTGTTTTCATTTGATCTAAAGCTTTCGTATTCCACCTACACATCTCTTAGCCAAAAGCCAGTAATATCTATTTGATCTAGAGTCTTTTGGTTCTCAAGAGTTGTAAAGAGGTCGTTCATAGTTCAGAAACTATCTCTATTTTTGGAGCCGATCGTGCGCTCATCACCAAGCACGGTGTTGTGAATCGGTCGTGCACTTGTCACCAAGCACGGTGTTGTAAGAGACTGCAAGCTCTCAATTAGCTTATGTCATAGTAGATTAACATCGAGCAAAAGTCCTTGAGACTGGATTAGTCCTCTCAGAGGGATACCAGTATACATCGTTGTGTCACTGAGTTTGATCTTTCTATCTCTTGCTACATTTATTTACTGTCTCTTTATTCACTACCATAGTTATCTTCTTTTAATTTTAATGTGATTTTTTTGCTGCACTCGCACTCACTCTATTCATCCCCCTCTAGAGGTGCTCAACAGTCCTACAATTGGTATCAGAGCAGGTTATATTCTAATATAACAAACCTCAGAGAGTATATATGGCAGCCGTGAAATCAATATTCAACGATGAAGGGCAATCCACAAATAGACCCCTACTATTTGATGGAACAAACTATACTTACTGGAAAATATGAATGATATTTTTTTAAAGTCTCTTGACTTTGATTTTTGGTCTATAGTTATTGACGGTTATAAGAAACCGTCACCTAAATTATTTGATGGCATACTTACAGACAAGCCTAATGACAAATATACAGAAGCTAAAAAAGTAAAGGCTAGTCTAGATGCTCGTGCCATCAACGTACTGTTCTGTGCAATTGACAAAACGGAGTTCAACAGAGTTTCAACCTGTAAGACGTCTCATGAGATTTGGAAACTTCTTGAGGTAACTCATAAAGGTACTTCCCAAGAGAAGGAATCTAAAATCAGCAGACTAACATAGGAATATGAATCTTTTAAAATGAAATCCGGTGAGTCAATTACATAGATGTTCACTCATTTTCTTGATATTACTAATCCTTTGCAATCTCTTGGTAAGGATTACAGTAATCACGAGAAGATCAGAAAAGTACTACGGGCTCTAACCAAGAACTGGAACCCGAAGGCAACGGCAATCATTGAAGGAAATGATCTTCCCATCATGACTCTGGAAACATTTATGGGCAAGCTTATGACCCATGAGCTTGATCTGCAAGAATTTGAAGAAGCTACCCCAAAGGAAAAAATCTATCGCCTTTAAAGCTCAAGCCAGAAAGTCAACATGCAATAATTCTGAAGAAGAATCAACAAGTGGTGATGAACAAGCCCTGCTAGTGAAGAACTTCAGAAAATTTCTAAAGTTTAATAAATCAAACAGAAGGAAGAGAGATATCCAAGAAAGCAATAAAGAAGAAATAATATGCTTTGGATGCAAGAAATCAGGGCATATGAAGAAGGACTGTCCAACTTCAAAGAAAAACAGTCCATACAATAGATCAAGATCAAGCAGAAAAGAAACAACTAGTCAAAAATACGCAAATACAAGTATCTGGCATGAAAGCGATGCCAGTGATTCAGAGGAAGAAGACAGACCCTGCAAAAATGCCAATGTCTGTCTTATGACTTTTGATAAGGTATCCTCAAATCCTTTGTATGACGATTTTACTTTCGATGAGTTAGAAAATGTCTTCAGTGAACTACTTGAAGAACACAGAAAGATGCTTGACAAGTATAAACAATCTTGAAAAGAGGTTAAGGCATACACAACCGAAGTAGCTTGACTGTCCAGTCTCATTGAAGACATTAAAGAGACATCTACTACCGGTAACACGGAAGAGATAGCCAAGCTTAAAGTAGACTATCATGAGGCTATCCTCAAAATTGAAAAGAAAGAAAGAGACTATGTCAAGATAGAAGAGTTATATGACATAGAAAAGAAGAAGCACTTGGTCACAGAACAAAGACTCATAGATATGACTGCTAAATATGAATAGTCTTATGCGATTTCTAAAAAGTTAGAAATCAAGTTAGGCAAACAGGCTATACCTGTGACATAACCTAAGTTTAGTCCTAATGCTAAGCATACACCTAAGAGGACTAAAACACAGAAAGCACGTAAGAAACACGAATATCACCATTCTTTCACTTATTGGTTTTCAAAGAAACCATATATGCATGTCAACACAAATTCTACTAACACACGTTTACAAAACTTACTTGCACATACTGTGGTACTCACGGACACATATCATAGTATTGTATAGCAAGAAAGCTTGTTGACAATCGCATATTGATTTGGAGACCTAAGACTAATCAATATAGACCCTTCAGTAATTGGGTACCAAAGGATTCATCTACTTGTTTTGTAGGTGTACCCTCAACCCTCTCATGCTAAAAGTAAATGAATCCTCAATAGTGGATGTTCACGACACATGACTGGTGATGCATATTTGTTCGCTACGCTATCGATGAAGAAAGAAGGATACGTCTCCTTCAGAAATAACTTGAGAGGTAATATCTGTAGAAGCATGGAAAATAATAAAGAAAGATCCATGCGGCTAGGAAACCCCATGCGGCACAGATAGCCCATGCGGCTCAAAGATTCATTCGGCACGAGGGACTATACGGCTCAAGACATTCCATGCGGCTCAGAAGGAAAGACACGTGGCTTGCAAACAGTTCTTCCCACCGCCCTATACTGTATTAATTACTTTGACGACTGACCGCTCTGACAAAACGACAGGCCTGACACAAAGAGGTAATTATGACTCTGTCATAATGACAGAAACCTAGGAAATCAAAGAAAATCTCTGGCACAACCCCCCAAGATCCAGAAAATGCCACGCAGCCTAGACACGTAGACAGTCATATGCGGCTCTAGTGGAGACTCCCTATGCGGCTCAGGCTGAAGTTGTCCTATGCGGCCCAGATCGAAACAACCCTATGCGGCTCAAGCAAATGCAGCCCTATGCGGCTCACAAGGATCATCTCCATGCGGCTCAGATTATCATACGGTTCAGAGATTCAGAGGCCACTCCCCAGGCAGCCCTGCCACGTGGCCAGGCGTATGCGGCTCAACCCTTATGCGGTTCATCCCTTATGCGGCTCAATCCTCATACGGCTCAGTGACTCCCAGACACATGTCATAAAGCCAATCAATTTCCCAGATTTTCTACAATCAAAGATTGGGTCAAATCCTAATAATCTGGGACACGTGGCAGGAGAATAAATTAAATTCATTCATTCAGATTCGCAGACATCAGCAAATCATCTTCACGGAGATTTATTCCAATCAGCATTAATTACTGATAGGATTTGGTGCAATCTACACTAAATGGCCCAAATTCATCACACTCGAGATTAATGGCCCAGATTGATCAATCAACAGGCCGCCGCCACTCTAATAGGCATTCATTGCAAACCCTAATGATGGCATTCCCTCTTTATAAATAGCGAGGTGCCATTCCCTTACAGAAAAGGACTTTTCGAGATCAGAGAGAGCACCATATACTTGGAGAGAAAAAGCAGAGAGAGAGCGAAGAGAGCATTTCTTCAACGCCAAATAATCTTCTGGAGCCAAGGCTGCATACCGATCGTCCAAGGAGTAAGACAGAGCTGTCGTAGCTTTCCCGAGCCTCTATCGTCACCCCCCAGAATCTAAAATAAACAATTGTACTTAGACTGCTGTACCTAGGCTTTTATCCCTAGGATTTCTTTGTACAAGCGAGTTTGTAACGTGAAGTAAAAGTCCAGTCCTTCGATAATTGTTCTGCTCTTTTATATTTCATGGAAAACACGATGGCGACTCTGCTGGGGACAAACTTCTCCATGGCTGAGGAGTTGGTGACGCAGTCGGATGCAGCCAAGCTTGGCTCCACGCAACAGAAGATGGTCGTCCGTTTTGACCAACAGGCATTTGAAGAGATGCTCTCTGAAGGAAGCGCTGGCCCGATCCAGAAGCGAACCCGCACAAAGAAAGCTCGCTGCGAGTGGAGGCCAAAATCATTTGGTCCTCCACAAGCTTTGGACGGGGTACTCTCTGCTACCCAAGACGGCGAAAGCGACGCTCATACGGCTCCACTTCGAGCCGTAGAGAACTCTACTGTCCCCAAGTTCGACAGAGGAAAACATTACAATACTGGACTTGCAGGGACAAAGAGCGACTCTATGCGCCCCAAGAAGAAGCCGAGCACTCCTGTGGCCAAATCTGCCAACCACATGTAGGAGGCTCATACGGGTGGATCTACCAGCCGCATGAAGAAAGTCTATGCAGCCAGATCATCCAGCCGCATGAAGAAAACTCATGCGGTTGAGACTCCCAGCCGCATGAAGAAAGCCTGTGCGGCTACGTCTGCCAGCGGCATGAAGATTGTTAAGGACGGCAGCAGGACGCTGACCCCATGCGGCTCTGTCTTCGACCGTCTGTCTTATGGTCCTGATCTCTTGTGCTCCCAAGAAGATATGTCTGACTCTCTCCAGCATCACCTAGACTCTTCATACTATGTGCCTTTACGCACTAGAACGAAGAAGTCTAGGGCAGCGCGAGCTAGGCACGCTCGGTCCGCTGATCCTGTCTCTGATCATCTAAGCGTCCCGCATACCGTTATGCGGGCCTCAGATGGGAAGTTGTACAGAACCACTCGAGTCCAGCCCCCGGTGGCAAACGGACAGAGAAGTGCACAAAAGTATCCCAAAATCCAGGAAGCAAGCATGGTCGATCCAGACCAGTCTGACTTGCGTGAGGCCATCCTCCACGAACGCAAGGAAAGAGAAGACGCATCGGGGTGCAAAAAGTTCTCCCACGGACGTTACTGCACCCAAGTCATCGTCAACTGCTGCTGTAAAAATACGAAGGTACGAGAAGACCGGCAGTCCGTCTTTCAAAGACTGCAACAGCCGTCTTCAGAAGACGAGGCCGTCGTCTCCTGCAACTCTGCTCGGAAATTCCTCGCTGATGGAAGAGGGAAGAAGACAAATGTTCCCAGCCCGAAGATTTTAACCACTTCGACTAAAAGACTGTCGTCTAAGCGGGTGCCCACCACCAGAGTTTTCCAAGGTACCCGCTCTAAGATGAAATCTGCTACAAAGGGAGATTCGTCATCCACAACGCAGGGGGTTGCTGGGACTGGGGGTAGCACCCCTCCGAGCCTCCACAACAATCCGATGTTCCAAGAAGACGAGTCAGGGGAGGCAACTCTCCCGTCAGATTCAGTAAACCCTGACGTCCCCGAGAACGTCCACAACTCCCAAGACGAGACAAACTCAGATACTGGGGGTACTGTTCCTTTCGAGTCTGAACCAGAAGAGAACATACCCACATACCCCGATGACTTCTCACTACAGGGGTACAATTCGGAGGGCGCTTCCTCCACCGCTCTGTCTATCTCTCCACACGTAAAGATGGTATTCATGACACACAGCAGCCAAGGAGGTTCCAGTGATCGCCAACGCATCGACAGTCTCGAAGCCATATTGCTGGCTTTGGTCAAGTCTGTAGACGAGATTAAAGTGGCCCTTCCAACTCTGCAAGGAGGGACGCCTGGCCAAACAAGCGCGGGTCCCGCGGTCAATGCGGACTCGAATTCGGCGGCACCAAACCCAGGCAACGATCCTCCTGAAACAACGGCCCCCACCGCCGTGGACGAGGCCCACGAAGCGAGAAGAGAGGTCCAGGAGCTTCGAGCCATGTTTCACGCTCGAGAAAACTCTTAAGACCTCAGAATACGGCAACCGTACCCTGCTGCCTGGAGGGACGTTCCATTCCCACCAAGATATAAGCCATTCAATATCAATCCTTACGATGGCAAGACCTCAGCAAGTCGGTACATCACTTACTTCGAGGTCACCACCGACCATCTGCCCCATGACGATGCTATTCTCACACGATTATTCATCTGGGCATTGGAAGGGGTCGCCTTCGACTGGTACCGCAACCTGCCAGATAACTGCATCCACTCTTTCGCCGGCTTCAAGCGCATGTTCTTGGAGAGGTTCTACGAAGTAGGGCAGGACATCATAATGTCCACCCTCATGGACGTTGTCCAAGGGGAGAAAGAGCTAACAAGGAACTATATCGAGCGGTTTCGCCAAACTGCAATGAAGCTGCCATCTAGAAATCCTGATTCCTCCTTGATCGAAATTTGCCAAAAGAGATTGCTCCCAACAGTCAATCTCTGGATGGTCGAAAATCAATTCAAGGACTGGAAGACGTTCATCATCAGTGCCACAAGCGCCAAAGAACGGTTGAAGAAGGCTCGCCAATTGGGACTGCACATCTCGGACGGAGAAAATAAGGGCAAGCGCCCAAACGACGACAATGGGGGTAGCCCCTCCAGCAATCGGGACAGCAGGGGTAAGCAGGCTATGGTGGCCGACACCGCACAGAAACCTGAGCCAAAGCCAGCAGACAAACAATGGCCGCAAATCACTTACTCCTTCGAAGACGGTCACGTCAAGCCCATCTTGGACATGCTCATACAAGGAGACAGAATTCAGCTTCCTCCACCAAGACGGGAACTGCGGCAGGCAGACATGGAAAACTCGAAGTACTGCCATTACCATCATTATGTCCACCATGCCACACACGACTGCAACCAGCTAAAGTGGTACATCCAAAACCTCATCGATTCGAACGCACTGGCCATCGATTTCGAAGAGGTGACAGTAGCAGCCAATATAGTGTCAGTACAATTCGGCAGCTTCCCTCCAATGGAAACTCAAGACGGTATGGTCCCCATCCCCCTAGCGACAATGGAGATTGCTAATCTTCTACCTCCCCGAGATCAGGCTGCTGGTCTAGTGTCCCTCACCACATCACGAGGGAAGGTCATGTGGATCCATCCAGACTTGGTATTGGAAGTCACTCGACCCACATCATCTTTCATCTGCAAAAAGAAGAGTGGAAAAGTCAGGTCCTGTCGCACAATCTCGACAGACATCGAAGAAGCTACAGCCGTCGTCACCCGATCCGGGGCACAATCCCAACCCGTGGCTGATAACTCGGCTGAAGATCATCAGCCCGCTACAACCGATGCTCCGGGACCGGCTCAGCCTCCGAACGACCGACAAACCTAGGCCGAGGGAGGCTCGTTTTGATAAACCCCTCTGAAAAGAGGCATCACAAGGGCTGGAGAAGCCCTACAACTTTGACATCTAAGCGTAATTAGCCAACACACCGGCCAAATTATTATTATACGAGCTTCTGAGACTCTCCAAGGATGTTCGCGCGGCTTTGAGCGATGCACTTCAAAACGCCGACGCATACCTCGCTCAGGTCAACCTCACAGGAGAGAACCCGCCTGCTGGTCTCCAAGACAGTGCCTGCACGGGAGCAATGCCCAATATCGTCTTTACTCTGCAGGACATGCTCATCAAAACCAATCTGCACGATCGCCCACTATACTATAATAGGTATATTGGCGACGTAAAGGTGGATCGGATGTACATTGATCCTGGCTCTTCCATAAGCATTATCCTGAAGGGTCTGCTACATCACCTCCGTATTCCAGTGTATCGCCTGACACCAACAAGCACCGCCATCAGCGGTTTCAATTCGGGCAGGAACTACCCAATTGGAAAGAATCGTCTAAAGTGTCAGATTGGCGATCTCCAATCAGAAGTCACCTGCTATGTCATAGATACAGACACTTCTTAAAACATCCTTTTGGGGCGCCCTTGGATACACGATTATATGATCGTGCCTTCCACGCTGCACCAGTGCTTCAAATATGTCGACAAACACGACTTCGTAAGAACGGAGTTTACTGATATCGATCCCTTCAAAGGGGTCGAATCTTACTACTCAGGCTCCTGGCTGTACGAAAAGTCGAAGAAGCATCTTAGTGAAGGAGATGCGCAAGCTCGTACCGAGACAGCCACAAGATCAGAAGAGCCTCTGACGATCCATCTCCAAGCTCGCAAACCTGGCAAGTCTGTACCCCTTACTGCCACTCTGCGTAAGGACACAATCAGCCTCTCGGCACAAGGAGAACAGATGGTAATCCGGCTGCCAAGGCCTGGCCAAGTGCCAAGGCCCACAACGGAGCCACTGACAATCAGGCTGCCGAGGGCCGGCCAGCCACAAACGGAGAAGCTCAATCCCTCCGACAAGCCTATGACGATACGCCTTCCCAAGAAGGATCGTCACCCCGATGCAAGACCTGGAACTTCTAGCGAACCAACCACTCCCCGCCCAGCATCGAGTACCAAGCTGGGGGTCGCTAGTTTGCCAACAACTCCACGCTCTGCTCCACCAGCTGAACTGCTGACGGTCAAGCTGCCCAGGTCGTCCTCTCAGTCTTCGTTTATACAGGGGATAGCCGAAGAGGAACCGGAGTTAGCCAAGTATATGGCTGTCCACACTGATGTTCCCTCCGCAGATGATGTAATCCCTCTAGAAAAGATACCTTACTTCATCAATAAAGGGCTATCTTTAAACTACCTCGAGCTTAATAAGCTTTGTACAATGTATGCTATGGAACACGGTATAGGCACTCACCTCCACACACAGGTGACAAATGTGCACACCGTAATCTAGCTTACTCCAGCGGAAGACGCTTACCGCATAATCGAGGGAGGGGACCATCCAATCATCTTCGGCCGAAAGGACGATCCGCATCCCTTCACCGTAGAAGAAGTCGACCTTGGATCAGATGCCGGGAGACTGTCTCTATATCTTTATAGCCCCCAATCAAAATATCTCATGCAAAAACAGGGGTATGATCTGGAGACCACGCCAGGCTTGAACTACGGCACTGGGCGACGATTACCTTTGAAGCTACCGGTCCCGGTAGGTAAACCACGGGACTACTATAGCAAAACTCGATGTGGATTAGGGTATGTAACACCCACGACCCCTGAGAGTTCAGATGAAGAATGTGACTGGCATTCACATTCGACCGGGTCACCAACTTCTGACTCAGATACCAGCATCGGAGATGTATTCAGACAAGTCCTGTCAGTCAATATGGCATTCGCCGACGCTTATGAAGAAGATGAAGACATCCCTGAGATCCTCGAGCTAGAGCCGTGGGCACAATAGCTGGATGCACAATGGGAAAAGCGGTTCGAACAGAGAGAACCTCCTACTGAAGATGAGGTCATACAAGTAGATCTCGGTAATGAATCTTCTCCAAAACCGATCTTCGTCAGTAAAAGCCTAACAGACGAAGAGCGAGAATCGCTGCTGAAACTTGTCAAAGAATATATCGATGTGTTCGCCTGGAGCTATGAAGACATGCCGGGGTTAAATCCCAATATTGCTCTTCATAAACTCAACATTCGGCCGGATGCAAAGCCAGTCAAGCAACAACAGCGACGCTTCCGCCCAGGCATCATGGACGCAATCGAAGTCGAAGTCAATAAACTGATAGCCAGCAGCTTCATTCGTGAGGAGCAACATCCTGACTGGGTCGCCAAAATAGTACCCGTCCTCAAGAAGAATGGAAAGATTCGAATCTGCATCGACTTCCGCAATCTGAACGAGGCGTGTCCCAAAGACGAATACCCCCTCCCTATCACAGACATCATGATTGACAACACCTGCGGCTTCGAACATATGTCATTCATGGATGGCTTCTCGGGGTACAACCAAATCAAGATGTCTCATGACGACGAAAAGCATACATCATTTCGAACACCGATTGGCACATACTGTTACACAGTCATGCCTTTCGGTTTGAAGAATACCGGTGCCACATATCAAAGAGCCATGAGTATCATCTTCAGATACCACTTATGCAAGACGGTGGAGTGCTACGTTTATGACATCGCCGTCAAGAGTTGCCGTTAGGGAGACCATTTGCAGGATCTGAGGACGGTATTCGATCTAATACGAGCGCAAAATTTGAAAATGAATCCCACAAAGTCCTTCCTGG
Organism: Iris pallida; assembly: GCA_029216955.1. Lineage (NCBI taxonomy): Eukaryota > Viridiplantae > Streptophyta > Magnoliopsida > Asparagales > Iridaceae > Iris > Iris pallida. Next base: position 13,576,288 of record JANAVB010040216.1, on the reverse strand, counting down.
GCGTATCCAACGGGAAGTTCTTGGGTTTTATCATCACCGCCTAGGGTATCCATGTAGACCCTGAGAAGACAAAAGCAATTATGGAGATGGGTCCCCCGAGAAATCTCCGCGAACTCAGAGGCCTTCAAGGGAGGCTAGCTTACATCAGGAGGTTCATTTCCAACCTCTCCGGGCGATGTCGACCATTCACCCACCTCATGAAGAAAGGTGTCTCGTTCGTGCGGGACGAAGAATGTCAGTGGGCCTTCGACAACATCAAAGAATATTTGTCGAACCCTCCAGTTCTGGTAGCCCCGGTTGCTGAAAAACCATTTCTGCTCTACGTACGAGCAATGGAGCATTCCCTCGAAGCTCTGTTGGCACAAAACAACGATGCAGGCCATGAGCAAGCCATATATTACCTCAGTCGAATGATGATTGGGCCAGAGCATCGATACACCGCTGTGGAGAGGGAATGCCTTGCCCTGGTGTTCGCCATTCAGAAGATACGGCACTATGTCACCGAATAAACAATACATGTGATCTCGCTAGTCAACCCTCTCAGGGTCCTCATGACTAAACCAGGGGCACTCAGCTCTCGCCTCGCTACATGGGCAATATTGTTGTCCCCCTATCATATGATCTTCGTCCCGAAAAAAGCTGTTAAAGGTCAAGCCCTGGCAGACTTTTTGGAAGCCCACCCGGGCTCAGAGTCATCCAGGATATATGAAGAAATCCCAGATGAGGTCACCGACTCGCATACAACCTCTCACGATGATATATGGCGAATGTTCTTCGATGGTGCTTCGAGAACTGGACCCAAGGGCAACATCGTCGTCGGAGTTGGGGTGGTGCTAGTCTCCCCTTCCGGACTGGTGATTAACCGTGCTTACTTCCTCACGGAACCCTGCTCTAACAATGTGGCCGAGTACAACGCTCTGGTCATTGGCCTCCAACTTGCAAGACAGCTGGGGGTAGAATATCTTGAAGTATACGGCGATTCCCAGTTAATCATCAATCAGATCCGGGGCTCGTACGAAGTTTGTCACGAAGACATGATCCCCTACCACCAAATAGCAATCGACATCATCTCATCATTCGAGGGGTTCTTCATCGAGCACGTCCCCAGACTCTGAAACATTGAAGCCGATGCCTTAGCAGGCCTGGCCGCTTCCCTAGCAGTGCCGAATCATACCCATCAATCGGTAGAGGTGATAGGCCACGAACTAGTCTGCCCCAAGTACAACGTTCAATTCGTGGCAAGTTATTCTGCTCAGGCGTTTGATGATGCCCCAGACTGGAGACAACCATTCATCGACTTCGTCGTCTACGACATCCTGCCCGAGAACCCAAAGGAAGCCACCTCCATCAGACGGCGTTCCCTCAGATTCTTTTATGATACAGAGACGAAAATGCTGTATCACCGATCCTATGATTGGTTATTGCTTCGGTGTCTGTCTAACGCAGAGGCCAAAGAAGCCGTGCGAGAAGCTCATGACGGTGTCTGCGGGGCCCATCAACCTGGCCCTAGATTGCAAAATCGTCTTTGCCGAATGGGCTATTACTGGCCCACGATGGTAGCGGATGCGATAGACTATGCGAGAAAGTACAAAGCCTGCCAAGTCCACGCGAACTTCATTCACCAGCCATCCGAATTTCTACATCCGACGGTGGCATCCTGGCCCTTCGAAGCATGGGGGATGGATATCATTGGTCCAATTACTCCACCTTTCTCCCGAGGACATCGCTTCATACTCGTAATCACAGATTACTTCTCCAAATGGGCGGAAGCTGTCCCGCTTGCAGAAGTCAAGACTTCAAACGTGATCAGCTTCCTCAAGCATCACGTCATCTATCGCTTTGGACTGCCCCGAAGGATCATCCACGATAATGGTCCGCAGTTTGCAAACTACGCCTTCTATCGGTTCTGCGACAAGCATCGCATCCAAAATATTACTTCGACGCCATACAATCCAGCAGCGAATGGGTTGGCAGAAGCATTCAACAAAACCATCATCAAGTTACTCAAGAAGTTCGTGTCGTCCAATAAACATGACTGGAACGAAAAGCTTGGTGAATGTCTATGGGCGTACCGTACCACAGTCCGAACAGCTACCGGGAACACACCATTCTCCCTGGTATACGGAAGTGAAGCAGTTCTCCCATTGGAGACTCAAATACCCTCACTCCGCGTCGCCCTCACGTATCAATTGACGGCGGATGATAACTACCGTCGCCGACTATAAGAGTTAGAGGCCTTAGATGAAAAGCGCCTCCTAGCTCAGCAAAGAATCGAGCTATACCAAGCACGCATCTCTGGAGCCTTCAACAAGAAGGTTAAAGTCAGAACATTCCAGGTGGGCGACCTCATTCTGACAGTCCGGAGACCGATGGTCATGACTCACAAGACCGCCGGCAAGTTCCAGCCAAAATGGGAAGGCCCATTTATCATTGAGGCCGTATTCTCCAACGGTGCTTACCGTCTCGCAAAACAGAATGGGGATTTGCTCATGTTGCCCGTCAACGGCAAGTTCCTGAAGAAATATTATGTCTAAACGACATTTTCCAGATCATTGAGTCATGTGCCCGCTGGTACCGCTGAACTCGCCCTCATAATTTTCCAGATCATTGAGTCACGTACCCGCTGGTACCGCTGAACTCACCCTCATAATTCTCTAGATTTTCGAGTCATGTGCCCGCTGGTACCGCTGAACTCGCCCTCACAATTTCTCAGATCATTGAGTCACATACCCGCTGGTACCACTGAACTCACACTCACCATTCTCCATATTCCCGAGTCATATACCCTCTCGTGCCGCTGAACTCACATCCACAATATCCCAGATTATCGAGTCATGTACCCGCTGGTGCCACTGAACTCACACTTTCACAATATCGAGTCATGTACCCGCTGGTGCCACTGAACTCACACTTTCATAATATCGAGTCATGTACCCGTTGGTGCCCCTGAACTCACATCCCGGTCACTCTTTCAGATAGTAAGTCATGTATGATCATACCTCTGAACTTTCTTCCTAGAAGAGATCCTCCCTCATGATCTAATACCGGCACTCCCAGTGCACAAAAAGGGTAATCGATCTACAAATTTCCAAAATGGCCATGTCCTTATTACCTCTGAGTCGTTTCACTTCCGCCAAAAACAAATCACCCCCTACATAGAACTTCTATGTCCTTATTACCTCTGAGTCGTTCTATGTACCCCCCTCTTCATTGAGCCCACTCCTGCCATGTCCTCATTTACCTCTGAGCAGGAAGGCCCCGTCGAAGAGACTTTCATGCTCACCATGTCCTTAGTACCTCTGAGTAGGTATGTTCGTTCCTTTTAACTTGTTGCCCGTATCCAAAACCGGGGTACGTTAGGGGAAATGGGTCCATGCAAAATGTCCCAATAAGATGATTATTACAAGGCAAAAGAGTGAAGCAAAAATATTCTATTTATTCAAAAATCGGTACATCCACACGACTACAAGCAAGTCAAAACAGTTCTTCATGCAGATAAGAAGAAAAGCAAAACAAAACAAAGACTACAGATAGACACCTACGAGAAGCCTCTAAACCCTAGTCGCAGAAGCGCGCATACCACTCCCTCAACCACCTTACATATGAAGGATGCAATTGAAGAAGATCCTCGTCCCGAATAGGAGAATCAGAATTCCCAGCGCTGCCACCCTCAGCAGTCTCGACAGTGGGGAGGATGTCGTCCCTCTCAGGCGCCGGTTCTTCTTTCATCACCTCCTCCTTAGCAGAGGAAGGCCCCTGATTGATGACAGGAGGCGGCGGCCCCTCTTTCACTGCAATCTCAGTATTCGGTGGATACACTACAGGAACCAAAGACAGAAAAAATGATGATGAATAAGGAAAACAGTCAGGAGATATTCAGAGATGTTCATGCGGCCCGTTTAAGACAACTTTTTATGCGGCTCGGACATGGAATATATCCCATGTGGCTCATGGAACGTGTATGCGGACCATATAATTTGAAAAGCTCACATCAAATGATTGTGCATGAAGCATGCAGTAGAGCAGCCTCTGTTAGGGTTTCAAAGTACCCAATCTTCTACATGGTCCTTACCTTCAATGTCAACATGAACGTCAAGACGAACGGAGGGTACGACAGTCGATGACGAAGCCGATTTCCTGCTCTTCGCCACAGCCTTCTTCACCGCCTTGGAAGCCCTAGGTGCCATCGTTGTCTGTCGGTCAGAAGAAGAAAACAAGACAGAAATCTTAGTTAAGAAGAGTCTAAGAGAGGGGTCCCCCCAAATACCCTTCTATTTATAGAGAAAGGAGGACCACAGACCAACGCCTCGTACAACGTAGTCGACTCTTCGGCTATCGAGATAAACTAGCTAATTAAAAAATCAGAAACTCTTGGGATCCTGCCCCGAAAAGATTTGCACGCATGACATAATGACATGGCAAAGAACTATACAGCTGAGACACCCCTGCGGTTCAAAACAATCTATGCGGCTAAGACCGCATATGCGGCTAGAAAGAGCTTACATACGGCCATGCTTCTTATTCAAAGTATTTCAATTTTGCAAATTGAAAACTTTGAAGGGGGTCGTGTAGAAGCATAAAGAATAATAAAGAAAGATCCATGCGGCCAGGGAATCTCATGCGGCTCAGATAGCCCATACGGCTCAAAGATTCATGCGGCACGAGGGACTATGCGGCTCAAGACATTCCATGCGGCTCAGAAGGGAAGACACGTGGCTTACAAATAGTTCTTTCCACCGCCCTATACTGCATTAATTACTTTGACGGCTGACCGCTCTGACGAAACGACAGGCCTGACACAAAGAGGCAATTATGACTCTGTCATAATGACAGAGTCCTAGGAAATCAAAGAAAATCTCTGGCACAACCCTCCAAGATCCAGAAAATGCCACGCAGCCTAGACACGTGGACAGTCATATGCGGCTCGAGTGGAGACTCCCTATGCGGCTCAGGCTGAAGTTGTCCTATGCGGCCCAGATCTAAACAACCCTATGCGGCTCAAGCAGATGCAACCCTATGTGGCTCACAAGGATCATCTCCATGCGGCTCAGATTATCATGCAGTTTGGAGATTCAGAGGCCACTCCCCAGGCAGCCCTGTCACGTGGCCAGGCGTATGTGGCTCAACCCTTATGCGGTTCATCCCTTATGCGGCTCAATCCTTATGCGGCTCAGTGACTCCCAGACACGTGTCATAAAGCCAATCAATTTCCCAGATTTGCTACAATCAAAGATTGGGTCAAATCCCAATAATCTGGGACACGTGGCAGGAGAATGAATTAAATTTATTCATTCAGATTCGCAGACATCAGCAAATCATCTTCACGGAGATTTATTCCAATCAGCATTAATTACTGATAGGATTTGGTACAATCTACACTAAATGGCCCAGATTCATCACACTCGAGATTAATGGCCCAGATTGATCAATCAACAGGCCGCAGCCACTCTAAGGGGCAATCATTACAAACCCTAATGATGGCATTCCCTCTTTATAAATAGCGAGGTGCCATTCTCTTACAGAAAAGGACTTTTCAAGATCAGAGAGAGCACCACATACTTGGAGACAAAAAACAGAGAGAGAGTGAAGAGAGCATTTCTTCAACGCCAAGCAATCTTCTGGAGCCAAGGCTGCATACCGATCGTCCAAGGAGTAAGACAGAGCTGCCGTAGCTTTCCTGAGCCTCTATCGTCACCCCCCAGAATCTAAAATAAACAATTGTACTTAGACTGCTGTACCTAGGCTTTCGTTCCTAGGCTTTCTTTGTACAAGCGAGTTTGTAACGTGAAGTAAAAGTCCAGTCCTCCGATAATTGTTCTGCTCTTTTATATTTCATGGCAAACAATATCATTGGGAATGGCATTGTTGGTATATCTCCTTATCCTGTAATAAAAGATGTTTATCTAGTTACAGAATTGAAACATAACATACTGAGCATAAGTCACTTGGCAGATAATGGTTTTGGCATTAATTTTGTTAAAGACAAATGTACAATATGTGATATATCATCTTGTAATCCCGTATATGAAGGGATTAGAGAAGACAATATTTATATTTTCTTTCTAGAGCACTAATAATGTAGGAAGATGCCTAGTCACAAACTTAGATGAAAGCTGGCTATGGCATATGAGACTAGGACATACGAATATGGACACTATCTCACGACTAAGCGCTAAGAAGCTGGTAAAAGGACTCCCTGAGATACCATTCAAGAGAGATATGGTATGTGCTGACTGTGAAAAGAACAAAGCACATAGGTCTACATTTAAATCCATCAATGCTGTAAGTACTTCTAGACTTTTGCAGTTGATACATATGGATTTATTTGGTCCTAGTAGAGTCACTAGTCTTGGCAGTAAGCTCTACGCATTTGTTATTGTTGACAATTTCTCTTGTTTTACTTGGGTTTACTTTTTATCAAACAAAAGTGATGCAATTTTTGAATTTCAGTTATTTTATAAAAAGGTACAAAACGAAAAAGGTTTCATGATTACTCGTATCCGAAGTAATCATGGTGGCAAATTCGTACATACTGATTTCAAAAAAATTTGTGATGATAGTGGATATTACCACGAATTTTCATGTCCTAGAACTTCTCAACAGAATGGAGTTGTGGAGCGGAAGAACCGTACACTAAGCGAGATGGCTAGAGTCATGCTAAATCAGCATAATCTTCCTAAATATTTTTGGGCAGAAGCTTTTAGTACAGTCTATCATGTTTTGAATAGGGTGTTAATTCAACCCATCTCAAAGAAAATACCTAATGAACTTTGGTTTGGAAGGAATCCAAATATTTTTTATTTTAAAGTTTTTGGATGTCGTTGTTTTATCCTGAACACCAAGGACAACTTGGGAAAGTTCGACTCTAAAGCAGATGAAGGGATATTTTTCGGATATGCTGCTAAGAGTAAGGGATATAGAATTTTCAATAAAAGATCTATGATTGTTGAATAATCCATTAATGTTACTTTTGATGAGCTCGATAGTCACAGATCTAGCGACAGTGAAGATGAAAATGTACAAGCCAGAACCGATAAAAGTCCTGTGGAAGATCTGACTCATAGATTTGAATCATTGAAGTTCTTGCCAGATCATCCAGAGGCGCTTATTATAGGTGATATATCAAAAGGTGTAAGTACACGTTCTTCTCTTAAAGATTCTGAAATAGCAGCAAATGTAGCTTTTATTTCACAAATAGAACCTAAGAATATAGCAGATGCTTTTAATGATGAGTTTTGGATTGATGCCATGCAAGGGGAACTTGATCAATTTAAGAGAAATCAAGTTTGGGAACATTCATCAATCAAGCCAAATATACGAAGGACATACTGAAAAAGTGCGACTTCGAAAATGTAAAGCCAATCGAAACTCCAATGGCTACATCAACAAAGCTTGACACTGATGAAAGTGGCAAACCTGTCGATCAGCGTAAGTATCAAGGTATAATTGATAGCTTATTATATTTAACTGCTAGACGCCCTGATATTATGTTCAGTGTTTGTATTTATACACGATACCTGGCAAATCCTAAGGAATCACACATATGTGTCGTTAAGCGAATCATCCGATACCTTAAGGGAACTTCAACAGTCGGCTTATGGTATCCTAAAACCAAATCCTATGACCTGATAGGTTACTCGGATACAGATTTTGCTGGATACAAAGTAGACCGTAAAAGTACCAGCGGTACATGTCATTTCTTAGGAAAAGCCTTAGTCTCATGGTTTAGCATGGAACAAAATTCTGTAGCATTATCAACTACTGAGGCTGAGTATATCGCCGTAGGACATTGCTGTGCTTAAATTTTATGGATGAAGCAAACCTTAGAAGACTACAATCTGTACTACACTAAGATTCCTATTTACTGTGATAACACTAGCACTATAAACTTGACTAAAAATCATGTATATCACTCATGCACAAAGCACATTGAAATTCATCATCACTTTTTATGTGATCACCAACAACACGAGGACATCTGCTTAGAATTTATTGACACAGATCATCAACTAGTAGACATTTTCATAAAACCACTAGCTGAAGACCGCTTTAACATTATGCGGCGAGAGCTCGACATACTTGAATTTTCAGATTCATAATGTAGTATTTTTATTAAATTTATTTTATAACTCAAAACTTTGTAATTTATTAATGGAAATTATTTTTGGGTACAAGCCGAAAGGGTCCTTCTGTCATACAGGCGTAAATAGCCTGAAGCGACACGGTGCACTAGTCTTCGGATTACCGCTAGCTGGGATCCGGCCCCTACAGCTAACCCAAAGTAATGGAAATTATTAAATGAAGGAGTGTAAAAGTTATTAATTTAAATTTAGAACTCATACTGCATTTATGAGATTAAGAATGCAAGTAGCCGAACTCGGGCCGAACTCTGACCGAGTTCGGACCGAGTTTGGACCGAGTTCGGTCGGCGCTGTACGGATTTCCAGAACTGAACAGCTGGCCCTAGCCTATTTAATCATCTCCTTCACTTTGTTTTTCTCCACACCTCAACCGAGAAAACTCCTCCAAAACACAAGAGAAGCTCCTCCTCCTTCTCTTCAAGTATTTTGGAGTCTTACAGTCATCCTCTCCACCTTCTTCATCTTCATCTTCTACCTCAAGGTATTCAATTTCTCTTCTTCTTTATCAATGGCACCCAAACATCATAAGAGAAAGACCGATACCTCTCAAGCAGGATCGTCTTCCTCGGATTATGTTCCGACCAACGCCTTCAGTCCAGCCCGTCCTATTGGAACTGATGACTACGACTCCGGACTTTTTCCCGATAGGGAATTTTTTGATCTTTGGTTCGATTCTTTTTCGGGTTGTAAAATTTGTGCCGGGGCACGTGTCAACTTTACTATCTTTTCTGAGTATGCCCCTACTTTCAACCGTCTTGGTTTTCGAGATTTTTTTGAAGTTGCTGAAAATATCTATGGCAATGTTGTTCGTATGTTTTACTGCAATTTGCAAGTAAAAGACAATGGCAACTTTTATTTTTGTGTAGCTGGGCAGGAACTTGAGTTCAATGCCACAGACATTAGTGAATATTTTCATGCTCCTGATGTAGGTGAGGCATTAGTGGATATCAACCATGTCCAATTCCCTGAAGGTGTCACCCTTAATTCCTTCAAAGAATTATTGTGTCACCCTAAACCTGTTTCTCGTAGGGTGTATTCCAAATATTTGAATCAAAACTTCTATGAACTTCATAGGTTTATCTTTTTTGTTCTTCCTCCAAAGAAGGGATCTTCTGACAAGATTACCTTTATGAAGTTATCGCCTGTGTACCATATTCATTTTGGTATTCCTTTCTCTGTTCCAAAGGCTGTCATGTCATGGATGCTTAACTGTAAAAGTACGGGACGCAACCTTGTCTATTCTATGCACTTGGCTTCCATTTTCAGGAGGTTTGATATTGATCTTCAAACCTGTCCTTACTCCGCCACTGCCATTGAACTCAACAGGTCTAGCTTGTATCATACTCCTCCTCTGCCTCCTGGTGCTGAACCTGCTACTCCAGTTCACGATGATGACCCTGAGGCTCCTGCTACTCCTGCTGCTCCAGCCCCTGCTCCGGGTTTTGACCCCGGTTTCTATAAGCGCTTTGATGATTTCGTTGCCCTCTCAACGCAACGACATCAAGGTTGTCTTGATTCTGAGTTCTGCCATATCACCCAGGCTCAGGTGTTGTGGAACAGTATTGCTTACATTCACTGGAGTCTTTTTCATGACCCCACACATCCAGTCACTATGCTTCATCACCCCAGCTTCCCGTAGGTTCGATGATGAGACGACTTTTCCTCATATCGATCCTACTGCTGCATACTTTCCACCGGATGCTCCTGGAGGTGACGATACGCCGATGTGATGAGGACTTTAGTTAGCGGTTCTTTTGGATGCAGTTTACTAGATGATGATCTTTTGCAGTTTTCTTTTTGTCTAAACTTTATAGTTAGACATTTAAAAGCAGTTTGTGTTGGATGTATCTTTCTTTATGTATGATATTTCATTTCTAGCTTATTTTGCTATGACTTGTTATTTGTGGATATCATTACTTTCTTTGTCTTTTGATGAACATTGTTGGCTTCTGTCATGACCTGTACCCGCTTTTCAGATACGAATCGTGTCCAAGCCCAGCCTACGTCGGAGTATCGGCGGTAGAACGTTGTCTATAACAGACAAGTCACTGAATCTAGAATCACTGGAAAATCTATATCTCATCCACATAATAATCAAGTCACAGCCAAGATCAATAAATAAGACATGAATATAACTGAATGTCTCCAAGAATCAATGTCACGTCCGGTGGACACAAATCCACTACCAATAGACGAAAAGAGAAAAATACATGAAATATACTATCTGAATACAACCTGCTAATCAAGCAACCTCAAGTATAAAATACCGCGATCTGAAGCTGACTCAAACCCTCTCGTCTGCTCCTGACTCAAACTCGGCTAACCTAAAGAGATTATCAGGTCCTCAGAGGATATAGCAAGATACATAATATACATGCCTATCTAACAGTTTTATCATGCGCAAGAAAATAAACAAGAAAAACAGGAACATGACAAATGACTACGAACACGAACACTAGAACAACTACGTATAAATGAACTGTCGGATGAACGATAAACACGAGATCAATGGAAGAACCAAATCCTCATCCCGAGTGTGGACTCACGGGTTTGAACTAAGCACTAACCCTCATCCCGAGTGTGGACTCTCGGGTTTGAACTAAGCACTAACCCTCATCCCGAGTGTGGACTCTCTGGTTAGCTCACGGCAAGACACCCTCGTCCCGTGTGTAGACTCTCTGGTGCCAATGAACACGACAAACACCCTCGTCCCGTGTGTGGACTCTCTGGTGCATTGATCAACCCTCGTCCCGAGTGTGGACTCTCTGGTTGTATAAAACGATAATCAAGGGTTTAGCAGTTCACTACACGCACTCGTTCTATGACACGACTCAAGCAAAGTACTAGTGAGAAACTCCAAATATGAACCACAAGACCAAACAGGAACACGGCTATATGCAATAAAAACATATCAACAGGATATAATACGATAAGCACATGTTCATAAAAAATCAAAAGACCGAATATTGAAATGAAGTGCATGAAAATAAAACTGTAGAGGGAGGCAAGGTATACTTGCCTTAGGTCCTGAGCGGCTGTTACCGATCTGGTACCAAACTAGAGTCCTAGTGACCTATTTTATAAGTTTGCCATATCAATAAATAGAAATTGAAAAACAAGAGTATCATATTTATTTGGGTTTTAGGTTTTTAGCTATCTATGATTCGTTTGTTGTCATAGTATGCTTGTTTTAAATGACATCTCACTTAAAGTCTATACAACCCACTACAAATACATCCTTGGGAAGGGAAGGATACCTACACTACCATGCCATGTACACAAGAGCTTAAGCACATAGAAAATGGGAACAGGACAGGATATGGGCTTGACTAAAAATGTATATATATATATATATATATATATATATATATATATATATATATATATATATATATATATATATATATATATATATATATATATGTATATGTAGACTGATCATGCCTTCTAGGTGAACTATATATGTATATTTGGACATTATGTGAAGGGAAAACTGAACAAACACAAAGACTGAACAAAAATCTCTTCCCTACTGGACTAAATCATTTAGATGTAAGAGACCAACACATTTGTAGTCCTGCATTTAGACAAAGTCATTACTGATTTGTGTATAGCCAATGGACCCTATCCTTACATATCCCAACTGTCCTGCCATACCTAAGAACTGACACCTAGTCTACATCATGCCCCTTACACTGGTAATGTCTAAGGGTACAAGACAAACCATGTCACTGTTATCCCCAATGGTTACTTATTCAATCTATATATAATTGTTCAGGGCCTCACGATTTGGAATACAAAAGTATACATCTTAGTCATTAAGGTTTGTCCGGTAAGCTGCAACCATCTACCTAGGTTTACTCTGTGCAAGTACATATATTCAGTCCACAACCTTAAGCATATGCCTAGGCCATTAGGCCATGTCCTGCATCTACCTCCTCTCTCGGCATCTGTGAGCACTGTACCAGAGACAATTAGGATATATCTAGCATATTATTACAGGGGTTACACTCATACCAATGGGGCTTTTCCTCTATACTTCTTCCAAGATCATCACCTATGGTTATTTTCTATTCTCTGATATAAATACACCTCTGTTCTTTGTTTCTCTGTGATACTTTACTTGTTTTGACACCAAACTCTATTAGCCATTACATCAAACAGTAGTAGGCATATTGGCATTAGTTGAAATTAGAGACAGGATTACCTGACAGGGCTCGATAGTGCTTGCTGTGGTGGTCGATCCAAGTGTTGGTGTCGAACACAGGAAGGTGTCCTCCAAGTTCCTGCGATGGAGGGGATTAGATGATGCTACTCCTCTTCAATGGGAAGGAAGTCAGCTGTCATCTTCTTCCTATAAATAAGTAGGGTTTGGATTTGATCCAAGGGAAAACGGATAGGGAGATCCTACTTCAAATCAGTCTTGGTTTTGATTTGAGTCTATCTCCTAATTGGAGATTGAATATAGAAGGGAGTCGGTCTATAACAGGATTTGAATTTTGGAGTTTTTGTACAAAGCCCCCTGTCAATACCTTTATTACTCATTTGAACCCTCTATTAGTATTTCAAATAAAATTAATATAAAACATAACACATGTATGTGACAAATAAATAATGAGATAAATAAAAAAATATGAGAGGATAAAATTGGTCAAGGGGTTGACAACTCTACCCCCTTAAACAAATTTCGTCCTCGAAATTTACATAAAGCCAAGATCTATTGGGATGAAAAGTCTAGAATAAACTGTTATAAAGGTAATTATATTCTCTTTAGATCAAGATTAATATAGGCCTATCTATAACACTACTGCAATTCTCTATTGGAGATTTTTGCCAGCTGCTCCTTGCGGTGTTGTCACATCCTCCGTGGTCATGACATAAGCTTGTCCTCCTTGTGCGGTTGGTAATGGTAGAGCAGTCGCATTTTTCTTCGGGTAATCTCGAGACAGATGCTGGTTGGATCCACAAGTATAGCACAACCTTAACCATCTACAGCAGTTTTCTTGGATGTGGCCTCTCTTCTTGCAATACTGGCAGGTGGGAATATCTTGAACTTGTTATGGGGCTGCTCGTGCTTGCTGTTGATGCTGCTGTATTGAGATCTTCCCTGGAATGTTGCGATGTTTCGTCGGTGCTGATTGGTTGTCGCCTCCTCCGAAAGCGTCTCGATTTCTCTTCGGCTTGTGACTCAGCTCTTCTTCTACAGCTTGGGCGACCTCTAGAATCTCCTCGTAAGTGGAGGCTCGACTGGTAGCGATGGCTAGACGAATCTTGTGAGATAGTCCCTTCCTGAATCGTCGGGACTTCTCTTCTGGGGTACTGACCAAGTTCTTCACGAAGCGGCTGAGGCAAGAAAACTCTGATGTGTACTGGTCGACGGTGTGGTTGCCTTGCTCTAGGTGCTCGAACTGTCTCATCAACGTCTCGTGCTATGTATGGGTAGAATTTATTCTTGAACAGTTGCTTGAATTCATCCCAAGTTACGTCTAGAGCAGAAAATCGGGGCTCGCTTTGGTACCACATCTGTGCGATGTCAAAAAGCTGTCCACTGGATGACTCGATCATCAGATCTTCTGGGACTCAGGCCATCTTCAGGTATCGCTCCATATTCTCTAACCACTCGTCAGCATAGAGAATTTCCTTTGTCCCATGGAATTCCCTGGGCCGGAGGTCCATGAAGTTCTTGGAAGTTCCAGGGCGTTGTCGCGGAGCATCTCTAATCTGAAGAGCTTCTCTCAAAGTGTCGCGGAACATATTGGCTTGCTGCTGGAAGATCCCGAGGAGTGTGACATTGTCCAGTGCTGGTGGCGGAGGCAGAACAGGTGCTGGGTATATTGTAGGAGCTGGATACATCGCTGGTGTTGGATGTATGGGAAAAGCTGGATACATCACTGGTGCGGGGTGCATGGCTGGTTCTGGATGTGTAACATGTGCTGGATGTGGGGCTTATACTGGCTGTGGGACAGATAATGGTGGTGGAACGGGTGCTAGTGGTGGAGTCTGCAGAAGAAACTGCGGAGGTGGTAGAATATCGCCTCTGCAAAATCTCGAGAGCTGCGACTGATTGCCTATATGAGTGAGCTGCCCTCCTTGTGTTGGTGGGGTCATGTATATGAAAAAGCCACCTACAGCCGGTGGAGTGTTCAGGGCAGCGTTGTCCCTGTCTTGAGAGTTCATTAAACTGTAACAGATGAAAACACTTTAGCCATTGAAGAATTTTCAAGCAGGATGCAAGTCAAGGATACAATAAAATCAAGGATTAGAGATCAATCAAGAATTTAAGACACGTGGATGAGATACTAAGTGTCTAATCCTATTCGCAGGCCCACGACGGTACAGTGACGTAACCGAAGTGATTAACGTTGACCTGCATGGGCCACTAAAAAAACTTGTCACGACCCACACTCGTTTTTCAGATACGAAGCGTGTCCAAGCCCAGCCTACGCTGCAGTATCGGCAGTAGAACGCTGTCTATAACTGACAAGTCACTGAATCTAGAATCACTGGAAAATCTATATCTCATCCACATAATAATCAAGTCACAACCAAGATCAATGAATAAGATATGAATATAACTGAATGTCTCTAAGAATCAATGTTACCTTCGATGGACACAAATCCACTACCAATAGATGGAAAGAGAAAAATACATGAAATATACTATCTGAATACAACCTGCTAATCAAGCAACCTCAACTGCAAAACACCGCGATCTGAAGCTGACTCAAACCCTCTCGTCTGCTCCTGACTCAAACTCGGCTAACCTGAAGAGATCATCAGGTCCTCAGAGGACATAGCAAGATACATAATATACATGCCTATCTAACAGTTTTATCATACACAAGAAAATAAACAAGAAAAACAGGAACACGACAAATGACTACGAACACGAACACTAGAACAACTACGTATAAATGAACTGCCGGATGAACGATGAACACGAGATCAATGGAAGAACCAAACCCTCATCCCGAGCATGGACTCACGGATTTGAACTAAGCACTGACCCTCGTCCCGATTGTGGACTCTCTGGTTAGCTCCCGGCAAAACACCCTCGTCCCGTGTGTGGACTCTGGTGCCAATGAACACGACAAACACCCTCGTCCCGTGTGTGGACTCTCTGGTGCACTGATTAACCCTCGTCCCGAGTGTGGATTCTCTGGTTGTGTAAAACGATAATCAAGGGTTTATCAGTTCACTACACGTACTCGTTCTATGACACGACTCAAGCAAAGTATTGGTGAGAAACTCCAAATATGAACCACAAGACCAAACAGGAACACGACTATATACAATAAAAACATCTCAACGGGATATAATACAATGAGCACATGTTCATAAACAATCAAAAAACCGAATAATGAAATGAAGTGCATGAAAATAAAACTGTAGAGGGAGGCAAGGTATACTTGTCTTATGTCCTAAGCTGCTGTTACCGATCTGGTATCAAACTTGATTCCTAGTGACCTATTTTATAAGTTTACCATATCAATAAATAGAAATTGAAAAACAAGAGTGTCATATTTATTTGGGTTTTAGGTTTTTAGCTATCTATGATTCGTTTATTGTCATAGTATTCTTGTTTTAAATGACATCCCACTTAAAGTCTATATAACCCACTACAAATACATCCTTGGGAAGGGAAGGTGTGACCTAAACCAAACTTGCCTGTTTATCCTTATTCATGTTAACTCAAGTCTTCTACCTAGTACCTGTGTGTAATGTAACTAATGTGAATGCAGGTACATTTGAACACTAGATAATACAAGTATTCTTCCTAGTACTTGTGATATCACAATGTCACTGCTGTTACATCCTCTATGTGCAGATACGTTTGAACACAAGACAATTATAAGATAGTATAGCCTTAAGCTCCTTGTTGAATACAGCAATGAAATTTGCAGTCCACATGTTGGTGTCTGAAACTTATTTACTACAGAAAATATAACCAATTCTGGTCATGCTAAGAAGGTGAGGTCGGTCATCAAATGTAGCTATAACCCAATCTGCAAGGTCCAATTAACAAGTATAATAGTAGGAGCAAGAAGCCCATAACTTGATATACTCTTCAATTGAGGAGATGAATTCTTCAGGTCATGGACAGACCCTCCTTACTCTTATAGTCTTCCTATTACTCTACTGTTGTTAACTGAGCCCCCTGTTTATGTGTACTTTTGCAAGGGTCTCCAGAGCTATATGGTGACTCCCTCAACCTGGCACTACCAAGTTGTAAACAATATCTAAATTTGGCCTGGTGTCCACCTGTTAGTACCTATTGGTACGAGGAGATCCATTTGGCAGTATCCCTTTAACTCATGTCCTGACCTATACTGTATACCTATGATACTAGGTTGCCTTAGGCTTGATATCCGTCAGATACCATGATACCCTACCTGTACAGCATACCAACTCTATACCTCTCATTCATTACTAAAGTCTACAATTTACTAATAGCTCGGATACCATGTTCAATAGGATTCCAATTTAGGTAATTAAGGACCTGCCTAGTGACACTTAGATCAGACAATGCACCTCAATATAAATATTGATGTAGCTGCTATAGGACATGGTCTGATACAATAACCAAGTTGTGTTTTTAGGGGTTAAATCCGATACCAACTGTAGGATCAGATGCTAAGGTCGAATATGGTACACATATTAATCAGATACTGAGATGTTGCATACAAAACTAAGTATCAGATGTGATACCAGATTACAAATTTGTGCTACTCATGGCTTCAACTCTCCACTGTCCTTATCATCCCAGGGTGCTCAAGTAGTATACCTACACTACCAAGCCATGTACACAAGAGCTTAAGCACATGGAAAATGGGAACAAGACAGGATATGGGCTTGACTGAAAATATATATTTATGTATAGACTGATCATGCCTTCAAGGTGAACTATATATGTATATTTGGACATTATGTGAAAGGAAAACTGAACAAACACAAAGATTGAACAAAAATTTCTTCCCTACTGGACTGAATCATTTAGATATAGGAGACCAACACATTTGTTGTCCTGCATTTAGACACAGTCCCTACTAATTTGTGTATCAGCCAATGGTACCCTATCCTTACATATCCCAACTGTTCTACCATACCCAAAAACTGACACCTAGTCTACATCATGCCCCTTACATAGGTAATGTCTAAGGGTACAAGACAAACCATGTCTCTGCTATCCCCAATAGTTACTTATTCAATCTATATGTAATTGTTCAGGGCCTCACGATTTGGAATAAAAAAGTATACATCTTAGTCATTAAGGTTTGTCAGGTAAGCTGCAACCATCTACCTAGGTTTACTCTGTGCAAGTACATATGTTCAGTCCACAACCTTGGGCATCTGTATAGGCCATTAGGCCATGTCCTGAATCTACCTCCTCTCTCGACATCTGTGAGCACTGTACCAGAGACAATTAAGATACATCTAGCATATTATCACAGGGGTTGCACTCATACCAATGGGGCTTTTCCTCTATACTTCTCCCAAGATCAACACCTATGGTTATTTCCTATTCTCTGATATAAATACACTTCTGTTCTTTGTTTCTCTGTTATACTTTACTAGTTTTGACACAAAACTCTATTAGCCATTACATCAAACAGTAGTAGGCATGTTGGCATTGGTTGAAATTAGAGACATGATTACTTGATAAGGCTCGGCAGTGCTTACTGTGGTGGTCGATCCAAGTGTTGGTGTCGAACACAGGCAGGTGTCCTCCAAGTTCCTGCGATGGAGGAGATTAGATGATACTACTCCTTTTCAATGGGAAGGAAGTCGGCCGTCATCTTCTCCCTATAAATAAGTAGGGTTTGGATTTGATCCAAAGAAAAACGGATAGGGAGATCCTACTTCAAATCAGTCTTGGTTTTGATTTGAGTCTATCTCCTAATTGGAGATTGAATATAGAAGGGAGTCAGTTTATAACAGGATTTGAATTTTGGGG
This sequence comes from Iris pallida, assembly GCA_029216955.1. Taxonomy (NCBI): domain Eukaryota; kingdom Viridiplantae; phylum Streptophyta; class Magnoliopsida; order Asparagales; family Iridaceae; genus Iris; species Iris pallida. The sequence goes on along the minus strand of JANAVB010040216.1, from coordinate 13,558,192 downwards.
TTTTTGCACAAAGCTCCATGTCAATACCTTTATTACTCATTTGAACCTTCTATTAGTATTTCAAATAAAACTAATATAAAACATAACACATGTATGTGACAAATAAATAATAAGATAAATAAAAAAAATATGAGAGGATAAAATTGGTCAAGGGGTTGACAGCTTCACACATTACGGAGGAGCCAAAACCATTTTTGACATTGACAAAGGGAAAGAAAGTGCCATACCAAAAATCAACAAAGCAACGAAAATACCATTTACCATTTTTTTTCAAAACGAACAATTCAGGTATTTTTATTTAATTTAATTTAGATTTATTTTGGTGTAGACTCAAGTTTGTCAATTATCAAAATGGGAGAGATTGTTGGCCCATTCCATGGCCATACACGATTTTGATAATCGACAATGACTTAAGTCAATGCACAAAATATACGAACTGCTGCTAATCATTTCAGGTCAAATGAAATCAATATTAAAAAGCGTACTAATACATCAGCAAGCATGCAAATCATCACTCTGAAGCTTATTCTCATTGGAATCAGTCCGAGTCATTTTGTAATTTATTATGTATTTTATCTTTATTGAGTCTAGGATATAAATTGTAAGATCGACTGGATACTACTGGCTTAGGTTAATCACAGTCCACTCTCCTATACAGCCTACCAATCCAAAGTCCACTTACCAAATATACCATTCATTTTTATGCAACAGAATTTGACAAATATTTTATATTTGAACTGAGACAGAACTCAAGCCGACTTCGGTCCGAACTCTGGCCGAATTCGGTCAGTTTGAATTCAAATATTTGTTGCCTCCAAATCTGTATGCAACGTTCGTTTGTGAAATCTTTGCATCAGAACTTTGCCCGAATTTTATCCGAGTTCGGTTCTCGAAAACACCTATAATAGAAGAGAATTTCTCATTTCAACTCACTCATCAATTCATCTTCTCTTCTCTCTTCAATAAGTATTTTCATTTGATCTAAACCTTTCATATTCCACCTACACATCTCTTAGCCAAAAGCCAGTAATATCGATTTGATCTAGAGTCTTTTGGTTCTCAAGAGTTGTAAAGAGGTCGTTCAAAGTTCAGAAACTATCTCTGTTTTTGGAGTCGGTCGTGCTCTCGTCGCCAAGCACGGTGTTGTGAAGTCGGTCGTACACTTGTCACCAAGCACGATGTTGTAAGAGACTACAAGCTCTCAATTAGCTTGTGCCATAGTGGATTAAAATCGAGCAAGAGTACTCGAGACTGGATTTGTCCTCTCAGAGGGATACCAGTATACATCGCTGTGTCACTGAGTTTGATCTTTCTATCTCTTGCTACATTTATTTAATGTCTCTTTATTCACTGTCATAGTTATCTTCTTTTAATTTTAATTGGTGATTATTTTCTACTACACTCGCACTCACTCTATTCACCCCCCTCTAGAGGTGCTCAACGATCCTACAGAGAGGTGGCAGACCTCTCAGTAGCAATATCCGGGATGGAATAGTGAGTTCGAGTCTTCAGCGGCATCCTGAAGACAGATCAAATGAGAGGTCAATAATGGAGCAAAGATGATATCATCAAACAAGTACTGGTATGAAATAGATTATTTAGATTTGAACAAGTGTCAATAGATTCAAATCCATGGAAGTTCTTAGTTGTGATTGAGTATCCTCTCATCTAAAGCCTATCCCTTATATTCTATCGAAGGTTTGCAGTAATACAACTAAATCGTCGCACTACCATGATATCACACTAATGTGAATCTCGACCTGCATGGGCCACCACTAAAAATATTTCATGACCCGCACTTGATATAGGAGCACGAGTACGTAATAGCGCAGCTTACGATGCAGAATCGGTGGTAGAATGTTGTTCTAGGTCGCTAACTAACAACTCGCACAAAAATATAATGTACCTGTCATATATCTCAACTCTGATTGGAGGACAAGTATACAGATATGATAATACTCAATCACAGTCTAAAGCATAATAAGATTTTAAAGAAGTCTAAATAAATATAAAGACTAACATCAAAAACAACTACTAAATAATAACCAACAAATCTCAAATACAATGTCAAAATCTCCAAATTATTACAAGTCAAGTTCAAACAGAGAATCTAAAACAAGTCAACTAAAACTAGGTCCCTCGGTCACTCCTGAGAATCCAGACCCAAGGTAGTTATCCCCTCCTCGGATCAATAATAGGTAGGGCACGTATCCTCTGGGAAATCATCTGAAAAATATATCCAGTCAGGATAGAACGAACACATCTCATCTAGCAGTTCCAAATAAATGACAAAGACTATAAAGCAGTTATAGACATATACTTGATGAACATGGCAAGTTTGAGACATGAAATGAAATAGAACAACAGATAGAACAAGGAAAGTAAATACAGCGAAACAGGAGAGCATGGCAATGAAGACTGTAAATAAAAATAACTAAACTAGAACAATATGATGTGAGTCCAATCAGTATAACATGAGACAATGTGAATCTAGTATAAGACAATGTGAATCTAGTATAAGACACTAATCCAGTGTATTTTAAAATACTGAGTTCGACATATAAACTACTAGTGGATAAATACGACACATCATACGCTTGGCAAGCGTGTGACGGCTATCTGTAAAAATTAGACTTGTAGTGAATACGACGCATCGCACGCTTGGCCTAGCGGCGACGGCTATCTTTCTTGTAGGGGTAGTTATTGTTGAATACGGCACGTCGCACGCTTGGCCTAGCGGCAACAGCTATCTTGCTTGTAGGGATAGTTCTTGTATGATTGGAAATGTTTACATGTTTACTCAAGTATTTCTCCGCCCGAATAAGTACAAGTGAATCCATATCCCGACACATAAATAGAGTACGAGTCTATCCAGAAGTAAATGGTGCTTGTAGGTGTTTCGTGTAGGTGGTTCCAGTAAGTGGTTCTGGTAGTAGGGGCTAGACGAGTAAAAGACATGTATCGTAAATAAATGAATCCAGAATACCAATCCTTGTTGTGACAGAGAATCAAATAGAAATATACTAGAAGCTGAATCATAATAATTATTAAGTAAATGAAAACTATCAGAGGAAGTACTCTCATGTTGTCCAGAGCAGTGAATGAGGATCGATGCCTAAGATGGTGTCACACAAATCTATAAATGAGATATACTTTATTTGATGTTCTAGAGTAAGTAGTTTATGTAAAATACATCGTTACATGCTTCTAGGCCATTTCTAGGTCATGGAGGTCAAACTAAATCAACTATAGGTCAATGAAGTCAAATTTGGTCAACTCTAGTCAAACTAGGTCAACCTTAGCTAATTAGTCAATCCTTGGTTAAACCTAGGGTTTTTGGGATAAGTGAACTATTAGCTAGGCCAATGTAGCATCATAGCCACAACCCAATATAGGTTAAGCTATCTAGAACCAAACCCTACATCTAAACTCCATACCTCATATCCCTATAGTACACTAAGTATACTAACCCAAACCGTTTATCACTTCTTATTAATATAATACACAAATGCATAACCTACACATATGCATATATACGTATTCTACATTACCACTTAGCATATGCTAGCCTAACCCTCAACCACCACTGACATACCACTTGCATATATATACAAAGGATACCCTAATGGCAAGAATGACAGAATAGCTAGGTATTGGTTGGAATAACTGAATACATATCCCTCTCTTGTGGTAGGTAATACAACTCAATTGTCCAAGATTGAACTGAAAAGCAAATGGACATAACTCTAACGGAATATGGCTATTACCTGATCTGGGGCTAAAGGGGGAAACTGATCTTATATGAATTTGACTGCACATACAAAGGTTCAGTTGATATAATAGACAAACATGGACAGAACACTAGCAATAGGGTTATTACCAAGGCAGGGCAACAAATGGGGTTTGCAAAGACTGAACTAAAGTCTACAGAACAGTGAACATAAATTAGGTGGGCAGATCAATATAGTGAATGCCCATAACTACAATAAGGAAAAGAGTTGGCTCATGTGATATGAATTTGACATAACATGTGTACAAGGACCAACCCCTAGTAAAATCCGATATGAACATCAAATGGTTAAACTGGACTGAACAAAACCTGTATATAGGATACATTCCATGAGACAGATGCAAATGTGGCCCATCTCAGTCTTCATTCATAACCTTTCTCTTTACAATAGCTATCTATACTCCAAAACCCCCATCATCTAATTAATTTATACATTGATCAGGTAATAATCGATACTCGAGTCCCCTCCACAATTATGAGCCTAACTTAAATCAAAGGTTATACATCTAAGCATGTTAGGTATGTCTGAAACCTAGTATGGGGATGATGCTAAAACAAGGCTTCAACTAATCAATTGCAGCAATAAATGAACAGAGGATTTGTATCAGCAAATTGGACTGAAACTAAAGGAGCTAAAATGGACTGCCCTACAGAAAATCTGTGCATCTAATGATACATTATTGGACAGACAACAAATCTCTGATACTCAAGGAATAGTGGACTAACATGCCCAATCCTTGGTCCATATATGGATAGATGAATTATAAATGTAGTGAACAACCAATAGGAATGTAGAACAGATCAGTAGGGGATAAAGGGGTATATTTAGCAAAAGAGAGATTGAATCCTAAATACATATGGGGTCTGAACATCAAACAAACCTGGTTACTATATAGAAGGATAGATACAACAAGGAATCCTAATTGATACATTCACATCTGGACACAACAAAATACATGAACTTAAGTTCTCATCTGATACTAGAGAATACTAACTAAACCATGGTAATGGACAGAACATCCTACACTACCAATATTCCACTCTAATAATTGGTACCAAACGGAAAAACTGACACCATTCAATTGGTCTGCATCGAGTCACAGGTAAGGGATAGTTAAGTAGCAGGTGGGATAAGGATCTTCCTGATCTTACTGATACATCAAATTTAATGTAGGCCAAAGGAGTGCTGACTTCTAACTAAAGGATGGATTGAACAAGATAGTGGCATGACTGAACTATTATCTCAAACAAAAGACTGATATGATAAGCATCTATACTAAGGTATAAGGGTGGGCAACATTTTTGTGGATTGGACTATAGATGAATGCAGGACACTCATCTATACTATGGACTGAACTCTCAAGAGGCAGGGCAGTTGGTCTATTGGGCAGATACTTAACACAAATAGGAGCTGACATTCTAATTAGGAATTAATATTAAATGGAATGGCACTGGACAATTGGACCACTAATACTCAAGTATCAATCCTATTGATACTCACATCATCCTCTTCTACCTAAACTCAACTACTCCACAACCATGTGTGACAGCCCCATGTTTTTCCCTTCTAACCTATACACACACCCACATACAAGTTCAAGACACTCTCATGCTTATAGAACACTCACACCAATATATGAAAACCCCCTCACTTGCTCGACCTCAAACTCCCCTCTTCCTAACCTGGAATTGGGTTGCAGAGTCCAATTTCCCTGCTGCCAAGTGTAGCCAATGCACTTATTTGGCCAACAGGACCCCTCCCTGCTCAACACTCCTCTAATGATGGCTCAAGAGAGCCCTTAACCTGACCTGCTTCTAAGCCTCAGCATCCAAACAATAATCAGGGAACAACAATAAATGCATATAAGCTTATACAACTAAATTTTCCCTCATTTGTTCGTTTCCAACTGAACACAAAGGATTTTCCTATGACTGAACAATGTAATGAATCAAGACCTAAACCCTTATAATAAGGACTGGATCAATATGGATAATAATAGGCAGATCAAGGTGAAAGGCAGGATTGCATATCATAATATAGACAAAACAACAATGTAACAGTGAACAGAACTCCCATGCCGAGCCCCCAACTATCATACCATACCTCAAAACCACCTTCACTCACCTACAAATCATAACATATGGTATCCTAATACAAAACAGACCAAAATCAATATTAATAAGTTAAAATAGTGTACTAATTGACCTAATGGCCATTTTGACAAACACTTGGGGTACGTATTCGATACGGTACGATACGCCCGTAATACATACTCCAAATGGATCCAAATTTGACCCAATTTGGGAGATGGAGACAATTTGGGGAAGAACACAAATTAGGGTTAGGATTTGTAATAAAAAGAGGGAAGAAGGAGGATTGTATGCTATTAATAGCAAGGTGGGAACCCTAGTAGCCGGCCAAGATGGTGTGGCTAGGGCTTGGTTGGGTGCAAAGTCTAAAAACCCTTCCAAACTTGTCATGTAAGGCCCTTTAAGGAAAAGGCCCAATGTGGTTTATTGTTTAAGTAAATTAATAGATTCTAATTTTAATCTAGCTAGATTAGAGTCTAACTAAAGTTGCCTAATCTCACTGACTAAGTTTCTATGGTCATGACCAACATCTAATAAATGTAGTTCTAAGGTTTCACAAATTAATGACACTAACACAAATCATTAACTAAATAATATTAAAATAATCAAAAAATTATAAAAAGTCAAAAATACCCTCATTTCTAAAAAGTGGTGGTTACAAACCTACCCCTAGAAAAAATTTGTCCTCTAAATTTAAAGTTGGTCGTACTCCTTCTAAGTCAAACCCCCAACAATCAAAGTCAAGAAAATTCTATCTAATAACATCCAAGATCATGGTCCTACTGGTCGTGATTTCACAGTCTCAAACAGGATCACTACACTATCTAGCACAGCACAAATATCCTGACAGGTACTAATAGAATCACACAACAAGATAGAAAAGAAGGACAGGAAAGATAGACCTGCTAACCCGTCACCTGTACCATCGGCCTCCTTGACCATCAACGCAAAAGCCATGCCCCTCTGGGGTATATCCCACTGATGGTGTGGGGCATGATGCTGCACCACAGGTGGCCTAGCTCCCTCTTTCTGACCCTATACTCCGCTAGATAGAGGTGTAGTGGGGAAATCCTTTATTTGGTGAGCAGCGGATCCACAGAACAAGCACACCTTCAACCTCCTTCTACAAACGTCCCAAGTGTTTTCCGACTTCCTGCAGTAGGCACAAGTGGGCACCCTCTGGTCCTGTTCCCGAGGCTGATGCTGCTCCTGCTGGACTCTAGCTAGGGCCAACAACTGCTGGGGCTGGTGTACTACCTTTTGTACAAAGGGACGCTTCGTACTACCACTCGCACCCCCTGAATCATCCCTACCTCTCTTTGACTTGAGCTCCAAGTCATCCTCAGCTGCAAGAGCGCCTGCCAAGATCTGCTTAAAAGTGGCATCACGGTCGCTCTTGGTCAGTGACTTGACCTTCTTGATCAAGCCCTTACGAAACTTCCTAGCTTTTGCCACATCGCTCAGCCCTTCCACGAATCTGCTAGATGGCAGAACTCCCCAGCAAACTCTGCTACAATCATGTTCCCTTGGACGAGGCTCTCGAACTGACTCTCCATGGCACTGAGAGCCACATCTGGGAAGAACTTCTCCTTGAAAAGCTTCTTGAATGCCTTCCAAGTCTGCCCCTCTACTCCGACCCTTGGATCGGTACGATACCATGTCAGGGTGAGGTCGAACATCTGACTACCTGTCGCCTCATCCTGCAGACAATCCAGAATCTGCGCCAGACGGTAGATCTCCTTAATGTGCTCAATCTAATCATCTGCATACAAGATACCTTTCGTGCCCTTGAAGTCCTTCAACTGCATCTTCTGAAAGTCGATGATGTTTCCTGGCCTCTGGTGCTGAATAGGTTCTCCCTGTCCTCCCTATAGCTGAGCAGCCACTCTCTCAACTACTGCCATAGCCATCTGGTAGGCATTCTCAGTACCCTGCCTCATATCGACTGAATAGAGGTGCTGAGAAACTCATAATAATATCAAGTCTCAACTCATAATAGCAGCACTAAAGAAAGCGTGAGAAACTAAAGTAATCGAACTCAAGTAAATAGTGATAAAGGAAATGAAAAACTAGAACATCATCTACTCAAGCATAATCTCTAAGTGCCAAAGTGACTGACCGACTGCAACAACTAGTGATCATCACCGATATAAGTAGATCGGTTGGCATCATAGAAAGCAGTAGCTTGATCAAAGTATCGCTTAACGTCTGGATCGTCAACTCTAGAACCATGTTGTGAAGGATCATGAACCACTGGAAATGGGTCGGGTGGGTGCTGATGGAACCTATACTGAATATTCGACAAAGTATTGGATATGGCATGAGCCTAAAGAATAGTGCGGTAATCCCAAGCACAATAGCAATCATCTTCCAGTCAAAAATGATCATAAATCTCCCGATAAGGACCCTAAAACTCGCAATAACAATCGTCTTCCAATCAAAAGCGATCCTAGAGCATAGTCTGAATAGACTCAAGAATAACTGGTGGTGCAGGCGGTACTGGAGGTGTATCATGATGACCAGGTGGTAAGTCACCATGAGCAGGAGGAGCAGCATCATAAATAGTAGGTGTAATCCAACGAGCCTTGCTAAGATAGGACGACAAAACTAAGAATGGACAATCGTCCATGGAGATGTCAAAATGATCGAAGATAATAGGCAAGTACATCATATAAAGTAAGTTGTATTTGTTCTTGCGACAACAGACTATGCTCTCAATAGTGGCCTTAGGAAAGCTAAAAGGAATAGAGAAGTGTAAATGATAGAGAGCAGTCATCTAGAGCATAGTAATCACATCAATAGATGTATCCTTAGGAAGGATAACAGATAAAACCATACAAAGAAGTTCATAAAACCAATTGTTCCAGTATTTAGGATGAATACACCATGAGGACGAGGGTTAGGCTCACACATGGAATCCCCAAAACAGATCGAGAGTCGTGTCATTTTAAATTTAAATTTGTTAATGTCGTCCAATGCATCACCTTCATTTAGAATATGAAGTATTTCAGTCAGGTCTTCATCATCAAATTCAATGTCAATACCACTAACTCTAGACCGTATAGTGTTGTGTGCGAAAGATAAGTTACAACAAAACATGTATATCGCATTGACATAGATACGATGTTGTGTAATAACAATATCTTCTAAGCCTAAATCCGTGAAATTGTTCAGATATGATGGAAACATAGTGAAATTAATTGGTAACCCTGAACAAATATTCATTTCAGAGAAGGAGTCAAACCAAGCAATAGAGTTGTCAAGTGATGTGAATAAAAATCCATCAAAATCACCCTCATCGAGCATGGATGGGCTAAAAAGTGAATGTGAAGTTTCCTCTTGGTGAGGATTAGATGAAGAGGCTTCATTAACTTTCTTCCTCTTTGGAATTCTAGAAGCCACGAGTAAAAATTGAAGAGATAAAAAAAGATTTATACCTTAGGAGATGGAAAAGGACACAAAAAAAAACTAAAATCCAAGATTTGATAGCTTGGGAGGATTGGAAATGACAAAACCAAAATAGGATTTAGAAAATTTAGGGTTTTGGAAGGAGGACGTGGTTGTTGTTTGTAGGAGGAAGAATGAGAGTTTTTCGATATGTAGTATATGTATAAGGAGTGGGTCCCACAAGTTAAGTAACGCTCCAGTCCCAAAATACGTAGGAATAGGAACTCGTATACATTGTAACGCCCCAGTTCCAGAATACGGGGACGTACATGGCCAGCTATACCGTATAAGGTACGAATATGCTATACGGTGATGACGGCTGTCCAGTCTGGTAGGGTATTCTAGCATGCAATCAATCTAAGGCCTAAATCCGATCTCATATCCACAGGTAAAACACAAAGAAACAATATCAAGAGAGATAATCATATGAAAAACATGAAATACTCATATAAAAATCTGGAATCTACAGTACATGATAATAATGTAGACAAGTATACCTTTCTACAGTTTCTAGCATGGTCTGGAACTGAAGCACACCCTCCAAGTCAAGTCTGGAAGATCCACCGGGTCGGTCTCAGACAATCTGGGAACAATCCAGGGTTGGTCAGGTCAACCGCAGCAAGTACCAGAAAGGAAGGCTCAAGGACGGGCGAAAAAAACCAGCAGGATAAAATATGACAAGAATAACATCTAAAAATAGTAAATAAAGGTAAGGGATCGTGCGGTACCAACGCACGATCACAATCCACGAGTATAGTGAAGCTAACCCAATCACAATCTCCCTAGCATCCGCTAACACCTGCACTGTCAGCTGGAAATATCAGCTGGCTAGCAGGCAACAAGCCAAACAACACAGAAGGACAAGCGGCCACACAATGCCTACGGCTTGCTATTATTAGCTAACTAGGGTTATCACAGGCCTAATTACTAACATGATGCAATGAGACTTCAAAGTCCAGCTCCTGCTTGCTACTACCCGAATGGCCCCAACAAAAGAAAAAGATAGATATAGCAGGCACACTGCAGTAAGATACATGTGCCCTAAAGAAGTGCCACACTCGACGGAGGGCTGGGAATGCGCTCATCTCGACGGATAGCAACAAATCCCTAGTGTATATATATATATATATATATATATATATATATATATATATATATATATATATATATATATATATATATATATATATATATATGGTCGGGGTCAGACATGCAACAGGTCACTGGGAAGTCCCCATGAACTACATGATTAATCTAGTTATTAGCCTAGTCAGTTTCATTATGGATCCCTGACCGTGGTACTCAGGGATCCATGTCCTAGACATGATGCAAGACAAGACTGGACTGGTGGCTTATACAAGCACAATCAAGAGAAATCAACCACGGTGTCAAGACGGGGTCATGCTGAGCAAGTCAGGACTGGCTGTCACAACAGCAATCAAGAGTAAACACGCCATGTCGAGAGTACTAGTCAGGAGTGCGCCACCACGGGCCACTATCAAGAATCAAGAGTATACATGCCAGGTTTACTGTCAAGTCCAGAGTGCTAGTCATGAGTGCACCTCTACGGGCCACTAATCAAGAATCAAGACAGGTCCAGGTCATCGTGTAATACCAGGAACAAGGTCAAACCTATCAGTCACGAGAAGTCACATGCCCAAATCGTGACATGGATAACAAGTCGGGTACAAGATCAAAATCTCCACTATAATAGTCTGTCAAGTACACATGGGAACCTACAGCTCAAATCATCAAGTCGATCCATCCACCTTATCAAACTATCAGGAGTCTCCTATCTACGATGGAAATCAATATCATGTCAGGAAGATCAATAACCAAATACCAAGCTAATCACTATAAGCAACGCTAGGCCCTCTGGCTCACAAGAATCCTCCAAGTCAATGATCACCAGCCACTAGAAAACGAGCCCCTCAACTACCAAGACATAGCAATCAAACCAGGTTCCCCAACTACCGGAATACACAAAGGTAGCAGGTTTTGAGCGTTTGGGAAGTCGAGTAAAAAGCATATAATAATACCCTCGATATTTTCCTCGTTCCACGAAATATTCGAAATCACCAAAATCCAAGAATCCACATCGATCCTCCAAGTCAATATCCCGAGATCGTACTCGCCATAACACTCAATCCTCAGTCATATCCACAAGTCACAACTCCCAATACATAGGACAACTGTCAGCTCTATCTGACTAGACTAGGACAACCCCTAGGATGAAAGGTCAGGGGACATGAGTCCGTTAATAAATATTGCCGGAAGTGGCAAGGATTACACGGACCGCTCTGGAGCAAATCCACAACCCTTAAACCAAACAAGGACCAGGGTTGCAGACCGTCTTCCGAGTGGAACCGCTCTCCTTACGCTATCCGACGGACAAGACAAATCAGGAGCTAGGCGACTGATCTAGTCTGGAGTCTACCTAGCAAGCAATGGGATCAGGTATACTATACCAAGGTGAACAGGCACGAGCCCAGTCCAGCAAACCAAAGGAATGGTTCTGCCCAGTCCTTCGAACCAAATTCCCGGTCGGGAATTTTGGAAGAATCCGGCAGAGTCTCCTCTATATTTTGGACAGGAGCTCCCAGCGAGTTGGGGCTAAAATCCACTCGGCGCAACCCGCCGCGGAATCGCAGAATTGCAGACTGAGAACACTAAGTCTCAGCTACCAGCAGCACTACGATGCGTACTGGGAACAAATCGATAGCCGAGAACACTAAGCCCCGGCCTACAGCAGCGCTACGAGGCGTACTGGAAAATCAATCGAACCCGAGACCACTAATGTCTCGGCCTCAAGCAGCACTACAATGCGTACTGGACGCCAAGCCAACATACATAATAATAAAATAACCGCCTCGCAGGGTGCACCACAACACATGTCCATAAATCCCTAACCCAAGCACAATCACCGCCACAAGAAAAGATAGCAAAAGCCGTTACCCGACCGCGAGTCGGACACGGGGCATACATGGACAATCCATACATGTGAGTCGTGCTCGTGTCCTCGGAGGTGTGGATGACCCATCCGAGTTGCCCGATACGGTCTACCCTGGTATCGAACCAAGCTATCCTAAGTTATCATCATGGCAGTTCTACTACTAGGCTACACTAATCATGGTTATAAAATTTACAATTACAAATTAACTAAATGAAATAAAATCCAGGAGAGAGGGCAAGAGCCGTCGATGAGCAAGGAATACTTGCCTAGAGGGCTCGGCTAGGTAAGCAAGTCTTCGACAGTCGCGATCCAAGCTAGCACGCCAATTGAGATCCTCAGAACACACAATAAACAATCATTAGCACCAAACAATAAAATAATAGGAGAAATCACCGGTGATGGCAGGAGGCTATACCGTGTGGGTCCCGCAAGCAGTACAGGGATCTGGCACGGAAATCGAGGTACGCAGATCGATACGGACACGTAAACCGAGACGTATACATATATCGAGACGCGCAAGAGAATCGAGATGGCACGAATATCGAGATGAACGAGAAACACATGCATGTAAATCGAGACGTGCACGTAGATCGAAAAAATTACGAATATCAGAATGGTCCACGAATCATGCGACATGCAAATCGAGACGAGCACGTAAATCGAGACGACCCAGAGTCCAAGGAGCATATAAATCGATACGGCACACAAATCGAGGTGTGCACGCAAATCGATGCACTACGGAGTCCAATGCGGCACACAAATCGAGGTGTGCACACAACCGAGGTCGGCACAAAGGCCGGGGCACGAAAACCAAGACAACGCTCAAATCAAGATGGCACGGTGCCCGAGGCAGCACGAGGCTCGAGGCGTCCTGCTGTCCAAGGCAACATGTAGATCTAGGTGCACGGAAACCAAGAGGGCACACATAACGAGGTGCACGTGTCCCAAGAGGCTCGTGCCCCAAGGCAGCACACATACCAAGGCAACCCAAGTCAAAGTGGCACGTACACCGAGGTGTACGTAAATCAAAATTGATCACGTACACCGAGGTACACGCGCACCGAAGTGTACGAGAAATGAAGGCATACATGCCGAGGGGGCTCGCTGCTCGAGCAGCACGGGGCCCAAGGATGTCCCACCGTTCGAGGCTGGCACTGCCCCCGAGCACGGCAGCTCGTCGGACAGAAGAAAAGAGGAAAAGGAGGAGCTGGGGTGAAGCTCGGCTCACCGGGGAAGCTCGGCCAAGTCGGGTCGAGATCGGTCGGCCGCCGACGGGGACGAAAGACGACAGCAGCGGCAGCAGTGGCTGCAGCGGAGGAGAGGGAGGAGGAGAAGGAGACAGTGGTGGCGCCGGTGGCTGTGGATGGCGGCCACGGGGGCTGGTCGCCGGAGATCGGGCTGGGAAGGAGAAGGACGAGGGAGAGATGGTGGAGCCGGCAGTGGCGGTGGAGGAGATGGCGACGACGATGATGATGGTGGTGGAGGTGGGTGATGGAAGTGGTGGTGAAGGCGACGGTGGCTGATGGCGGTGACAACGGAGGGGCGCGACCATGGAGGCGATCGGGAGAGGGGAGATGAGGTGGTGGCCATAGAGGGGGGACAGGAAAGAGCAGGAGAGGAGAGAGAGGGAGCTCGGGGAGAGAGTGAGAGGGCTGAGAGAGGAATTTGGGGGAGGGGTTTCTCCAGCATACAGAGAGATGAAGGTGAGAGAAAGAGATTTCGGGAGAGAGAGGTGAGAGGGTGAGTGAATGAGTGGAGAGAGAGAGAGGGGGGGTATTAGGTAGGGGTTTGAGTTTGGATATTTTGGGAGGGATAAATTAGGAACAACAAATCATAATAATAATACAATAAAATTCACCTCCAATAATTTCAAACAAAATTTTAACAATACCCAAATTTTAAAATCCTTGAAATACAATAATACAATCATATACGTATTTCAAAATAGGAATATTACATACATGCCAGCTACGTATCGAGAGGACTCCAGCCCAGCTCGAGTACGTATAAGCTGTCTGGTTGTTCTAAATAAAATATATCTTAGTCCACTATATATTGGTAACAATGCTGAATCAAGTGCGCTAAGGTTGATCAGACTGTAATACACTAATTCTAGAATAGATAAATGTGTTATAGTGGATCCCCAATAACACATTTATCATGAACAATCTAGAAGAAAAATGAAACTTGTAAAAAGATTAGGCGACAACAGCATAAGTCAAATATAGGACAGAATAAGAATAAGGAAGAGAATACTAACGACATCGACTAAATATACATGAGGTCTTGGTGTAGCAACCATCATCCGTCAGTATAGCATACCTTCCTCTAATACCAGAAGAGATCACCAGGTCCTCAGGAGACTAACAAGATAAATATAAACAAGCCTATCTAAAAGTATAACATGCATATAGAAAACCAGGATAGAAACAGAAAATGACTAAGAAATAATGAAATATGCATATAAGAACAACTACGCATAAATGAACTGCTAGAAAAAAAAACATGTAGTGGCTGCCAAGTTCCTACGTGAACACATGGCAAGAAGTCAAACAACAACCAAACCCTCGCCCCTAGTGTGGACTCTCAGGCTTGAACAACAACCCTCCATCGCCCCTAGTATGGACTCTGAAGAACAAATAGGCAACTCTAGAGGGAGGTGAATAGAGTTTATGACAATAATGTCCAATTAAAAATAAACTCTTTCACCAACAATAAATAATCAGAGTAAATGCGGAAATAGTAAAGATCAAGAAAGCATACGCAAACACAACCGATTTTAACCTGGTTTCCCTCATGGAGGACTAGTCCAGGCCTGAGAACTCTAGCTCAGGATTAAATCCACTATTTGTGAAATAGTAGTTACATCCCGAGCCTTTTCTTCAGAAGAGCACGTCAACTTCTTACAGAGATCGCAGTGGCGATGCTTGAAATTTTCCAAGCGACTTCTTGAACTCTTGCACAAACTCCTAACTGAAAAGTACTGAGCACTTTGAGGCTTAGGGAGCTTGTGGCTAGTAGATAAGAAGGGTATGGCTTGTATAAGGCTTTAGAGAGAAGAGAAGAGAAGATTGGATGATTAAAAATGAGAGAATTCATGGCCTATTTATAGGATACCATGCAGGCAGAATTCGGCCAGAATTCTGGTTGGAATATTCAAAAATTTGGCCGTTGGACAACTTGCATCCAGCCAACCCTAAAAATTAGGGTCCTAGATTTTAGGAAACAGAGTTCGGCCCGAACTCTGTCTCCAGAGCACAGAATAGGCCTAATGGGTAGATCAGCTTATTTGGATTTTTGTGGTGCTTTTGATTTGAGGTATGGGTATAGGTTAAGTCTCAGATGCTCAGCACAACTCAGTTTACATAAGTCTAGACTCAATAAAAATATAAAATACAAACTCAAATTATGAAGCATTGCCAGTGCAAGCTGTCGTCTGGCTTGTACTGAATTCAGTCTTCATATGTCGTATTAAAATATTACAAGTATCATGTCGTCAATTGTATCAATATTTGGTTGACTGTGATTTTGTGTCAACAATCTCCCCCATATTGATAATTGACAAAATAATATTTGTATATTCAATATTCATACCAGGACATATTAAAGCAGTAGCGTAGCTCCCCCGTAATAAGTGCAGAGCTAGTAATAGCTCCCCCGTAAATATTGCTTTGAACCTGTTGTCCTGATAAAAATATTCTTTTCCCAAAGCACAGATACACAAAACCAGAAAAATGATATGATGATGTAATATGAATATAGCTAAAATATTTCTCCCCCTTTTGGCATTTATCAAACAACCAGAAATAATGATTGGCAAGCACACCAAAAATAATAATGACAAACTGCATAAACTGATAAACGACATAATAAAATGTCTCCAAGAGTCACATAATGAGTTCTAATACAACCAAAGTGCAGAAATAAAAACAACTATATCAACTAAAAATGCATAAAAGCATAAACTACGATCCTCAGCAGCAGCAAATAGAAATCTATATCCATCATCGAGCTCGTGAAGGCCCAACGTCGTCGGATGGATCAGTAAAGGAATGACGAGGGTCCACGAAAGCCGCATCCGGATCCAGGTAACGAATAACCCAAGGGTCATCGATACGGTATCCTTCGCGACAAGGGTCCCGATCCATCGGGATAGGCATGGAAGGATGCCGAGACATAGAGTACCGAATATCGTGCAGTGAGTTGCTGATGGCACTCATCTGCAGGGTGGTCCGGTAGTCAAGCTGAGTCCAGCGATCATCCTCTAAAGTGAATCTATCATGAAGCATAGTCTGTAGTGACTCAAGAGTAGCAGGAGGAGGAGGTGCATCCTGTCCAAGAGGAGGTGCGTCGGGCTCATCATCAGAGTGCTCAGACACAACATGTGAGCTAACTGCTGCCTGAAGCCGTCGTGCCTTAGAGAGGAAGGCAGGGGCAGGTAGGAACTGGTACTCATCAAGAGGTACTCGAAAAGCACGAAAGAGCATAGAAAGATAAAGAGCATAAACCAAGGATCTTGGTTTCTTCCTGGCATTAATCATCCAGTCCATCATGGTACGTGGAAGATTAAAAGGAACATGAAAATGGAGGTGGTACAAAGCAGAGATTTCAAAGTATGTAACCTCATCAGTCGATCTCACTTTGGACAGAATCATGTTAAACACAATACGATGAAGTTCATAAAAGTCAGGATTGAGAAACTTGGCGAGAAGCTTACGAGGACGTGTGTTAGGGGTACACAAGTCGTCCTTAAAGCTTTATAGGGATGACCCATCAGGAAACTGAAACTTGCGAGCTTCAACAAGTTTCTCCCATAAGTCAGGCTTCGGAAGATCAAGGTGTTCGGCCAAGTCAAAATTATCAAAAGAAATATCAATGCCCGCAACTCGTGAAAATATATGAGTATCATTGTGAGTAAGGTTGCAATAAAACATTTGGATGGCATTGAGATAGATAACCGAATTGGTGGTGACAAGTTCATCAAGCCATAGATCATGAAAGAGTGAATCATATTATGAAAAGATAGTAAAATTTATAGGGTGACCCGCATACACCGGACGTGATCAAAAATCACTAAACCACTCATGGAAAGCATCAAGTGATACAAATATTCGGTCATCGTACATGTTGGGGTCGAGTGGACGAGGTGGGTTGAACAACGGGTGAATAGGTTGTTGATTGGGTTGTTCAACGGGTGGTTCAATACAAGGAGGAGCATTCGAAGAGGATGCACCCTCGGTTCGAAATCTCTTCCCTCTATTGAACAACTTGGGAGCCATGAAATAATAAAGAAAATTAAGGAAATTAAGATAAGAGAAATGTAGAAATATACCTCAATTTGATGATGAAAGATGAAGGAGAATGGTGAGAGAATCCTTCTCCTTGAATTTTGAGAAGAAATATGCTCTAAGATGGAAGAACTAGGGTTAGGGTTTGGAGAAAAATAGTTTGGAGAAGTTTAGAAGGTGGCAATGGAGGAAAGAGAAGAGGGGAACCCGGTTTTTAGTATAGGGGTTCAAATAGTCGGAGCAAATATGGACCATTGGATCATATTCTGATCAGCGGCTGAGGTTGCTTTTGGTTCTGGCACAGCAAGACCGAATTCGGCCCGAACTCTGGGTAAGGCAGAGTTCGGCCGGAATTCTGGTTTCTGTAGCCAGAACAAAAATCAGGCTAAAAAGAAGTTTGATAAAAAAAAGATAGTTTAAACGAAATATGATAATAAGTAGATGCATATACAAAAATGAGAAAACCATGTAGAGAATAGCAAAAAGACCAACACTGAATCAAAGTGAAGTTTGAAAATTTGAATTTTAGCATGTGATAAACAAAAGTAAACCATGTAATAAACAAGGAAATATGCCACAATTCAATATTTTGAAGCTGCCATGGGGTAGCTGTAGGGGCCGAATCCCAGCTAGCGGTAGTCCTGAGGACTAGTGCACCGTGTCGCTTAGGCTTTTACGCCTTGTTGGCAGAAGGACCCTTTCGGCTTGTACCCATAGCAATTTTATCATAAAGAATCAAGACATAATCGATATTTACGCAGGTTACTTTAATGAATAACAGCTTCATCCAAAATTCCTAGTTCACGACAAAAAAAAGTTAAATCGCTCTTCGGATAGTGGTTTGGTGAAGAAATCTGCTAGCTGTTGATCAGTGTCAATAAATTCTAAGTTAATAGTGCCATTTTGCTGGTGATCACGCAAAAAGTGGTGACGTATTTCAATGTGCTTCGTGCGTGAGTGACATATGGGGTTCTTAGTGAGATTTATAGCACTAGTATTGTCACAAAATATAGGAATGTGCATAAAAGATAAGTTATAGTCTTCAAGGGTTTGCTTCATCCACAGAATTTGTGCACAATAACGACGAGCTGCGATATATTCAGCTTCTGTTGTGGATAGTGCGACAGAATTCTGTTTTTTGCTAAACCAAGAGACTAAAGCCTTTCCTAATAAATGACACGTGCCGCTCGTACTTTTACGGTCGACCTTACATCTGACAAAATCAGCATCAGAGTAACCAATGAGGTCAAATAATATTGATTTGGGATACCATAGGCCCACTGTAACCGTACCCTTAAGGTATCGAAAGATACGCTTAACAATAAACATGTGTGATTCCTTAGGATTAGCATGATATCTAGCACACAGGCAAACACTAAACATAATATCAGGGCGACTAGCAGTTAAATAAAGTAGACTGCCTATCATACCTCGATACTTACGTTGATCCACAGGTTTGCCGCTTTCATCTGGTTCTAGTTTAGTTGTAGTAGCCATTGTAGTGCTGATTGGTTTGACGTTGTCAAGGTCGAATTTCTTCAGCATGTCCTTTGTATACTTTGACTGAAAGGTGAAAGTTCCATTTGATGTTTGTTTGACTTGCAGTCCAAAAAAGTAATTGAGCTCCTCCATCATGCTCATCTCAAACTCGGTCTGTATACATTTGGCAAAATCTTGACAGAGAGTTTCATCAGTAGAACCAAATATAATATCATCAACATAAATTTGCACTAAGAAAATAGTATCATGACCCGCACCTAGAGTAAGGGCACGAGAAGTGGGTACGTCCAGCCTACGCCGCAGTATCGGCGGTAGAACGCTGTCCTAGGTCACAACATCTAACAATATAAAGCTAAACAGTTTATACTCACCGAATGGGGGTGACATAGCAGAAAGTAAACTCAATCACAACTAAGGCAGATGATAAGATAGAAGATAGATAAAACTGCTGAAATGAAAGGAAATCCCAAGTACAAACAGAGAGTCTAAGTGTCTAAGATAAATACATATCCCCAGTATCAAATATATACAATCATCCATAGAATACTGTAAATAAAAACATCCTAGTCTAAAGGTGTGTCATCCACAGCTAGTGGGACCTGCTGCTGGTCCAGGTCCAACATCTCATCTAAGGTAGCACCATAATAGGTATCCACACCAGCCTCCTCCTCGTCCTCTATAATATTTCTAACAGGTCCAGTCAGGACAGGAGCGAGCAAAATATATCTCAACAGTTCATAGCAGGTTAGAAAATATAATCATGCAGTAAAGTAAGATACATGAATTGAAAGAAGATACATGATGTAAATAGAGAAAGCTGTAATGGAAATATATATATACTGTAAATAGAGAACTATCAGTGGCTAGTGAGTCAAAGTACAATATAAACATGTGAATGGCATAGGAGATTCTGGAAACTATACTATGGAGTGATTCTGGGAACTACACTACTTGGATATCATTCACATGTCTACTTCTACTCTCCCGTACCCCCAATCAATACACAAGGATCCAGGCACGTTATGTTATGATTCCATGTAAAGGCCCACAAGGGGTGATACATGGATGCCCATAAATGGGTGATCTGGGAATGCCCATAAAAAATATGATTCAAAGAAGACTCTGTGATCATGAGAGTACATGTCACAAGTGATCAATGAACCGTGAAGCATAGTGATACGCCATGTAAGTGAAACGCACAAAACATGTAGTATACGATGCTCCCTGAGAGGATAACATCTCAAGAAGGGATCCATATAGTACTAATCCGTGTGACCAACGTGACAGTATCAAATAAAATAATTTAAAGCATGAAAATAATTCTAAGCAGGATATGAAATGATAAAAAAATGTACTCGCCTGGTATCTGAGTGTCCAAGATGAAAGTACTGTCCGAGGAGTGGTGTTTGGCTCCTATTTAGAACAGCACAAGTCACAACAAGTCCAGAATGGTAAAATGAAGCACTACAATGCATTCTACATGAATCTTGGTCAATCTAGGCCAAAGTTAACTGTTGGTCAACTCTGGTCAACCCTAGAAGTCAAACTAGGTCAACTATGGTCAAACTAGGTCTAACAAGTCCAAACTAGGTCAAACAAGTCTACACTAGTCTAGCAAGTCTATTCTAGGTCTAACAAGGCTATACAAGTCCAATCTAGACTCACTAGTCAAGCAGACACACATATAGGCCATAGGCTATATCATGCCTATAAGCCAACCCATAACACATACACACATGACAATATTTATATCTAAACATGATACACTCTTGATATATTTATATAATCTAATACATAACACACATATATATAATACATATATATAGTACACACACAAGTTATATATATATATATGATACTTACATATATACATTATATAACCTATACATTAGATACACATTTCACCTATATATACATTACATATATATTCATTATATATTCATGCATAAATATACATTAGGCATACATCACATTATATATATATATATATATATATATATATATATATATATATATATTATATATATATATATATATATATATATATATATATATATATATATATATATATATACATTAAGAAGATGGAAGATAGAGAGTGAGTGTGGGAAAGAGTGAGTGAGGGGAACTGTTCCTGTGTGACAGGAAAACATAGGATATGTGTGTGTTGGCAGGAAAGCCTGTGTGTGTGTGAGGTGTACTGTGGTGGGGGAGTGAGGGATAGAAAGAGAGTGAAAGGGTGTGAGTGACAGTTTACCTAAGGACTAAACTCAGATTTTAACATCAATTGCAGTGAGAAAAGAAAAGGAATCAATTCATTGATTCTCAGTGAATCACAGTTGAGGTTTTAAACTAAAACATCTCAGTTAGCATATCACAGATTTAACATAAATCCCAGTCTTAACACATTCCAGGTTTAGCATGATCTCAATGAGAAAAAGAAAAGGAAATCAATTAATTAACACACAGTTAGAAGATAGGGAAACCAGTTTAGTTAAACCTACACTATCCCAGGTCACATGTGAACTCAGATTTGAGTTCAAAACATCAATGAGATCTCAGGAACCCATTCAGACTTCTTGAAACAGTCCATTCCATTCCCTTCAATATCAGTTTTATTAAACAGTATACAACTCCCAGATTTTGAGCTCTAAACAATACCAAATTAACCCAAATCAACATACAATTAGTAAACATGTAGGTGTACTACATTAGGGTCTAAAATATACAAATAACTTCATTCAATTAGGTTAAATGACTGCCAAAATTCGAATAGAAAAAACTGGAAAAATGCAGGAATATTCATGTATCAGGTTTTTTTTGGGAATTTGGAAATTGATGATAAAAATCAAACTAAAATGTTAAAGCAGTGGTTGGTAAAGATTAACAATATTGTGTTTGTGTCCAACATGCTATTCGTGTCCCAAAACATCACGACACAGACGTGTCCACATCAACAGGACCTAAAACAGTGCACACACAGACACAACAGAACACAGTATCGTGCACGTGTTCACCTCACTCGTGGACACGACATAACACAAACTAGGACTCGTGATCATGCATGGGGGTACGCCTAGGATAGGGCTAGGGACCTAGCACCCTGAATCGCACCCACTTGTCTCGTGTCCGACTTATCAAGCCGTATCAGTGGCCCAAAATAAATTGTACACAGACAGTAAAATTTCAGTGCACGACTAAATCCGTGTGCAATACGACACGATGTATCGTGAGACTCAAGGTAGGGCCTGTCAGTGGTTGCCCTCGCCTCTGTGCCAAGTGGCAAGTGTCCACGTGTCACGTGCTGCGTGCAAATGCCCCCCGAGCAGAAGGTGAAGCGCACAGCCTGCGCGCGCGTATCCACTCGCGTGTGCACGTGTCCCAAACCGACATGACACGACGACCTCCAATCAAACTCAGGACACTAGAATCATGTAAGCCACATCAAAACGACATTTTCCATTCAAAAACTTTCACAAAAACAAAACGAAATGCCCATTGGGGCATTTCATCAAACACTTGTGTGCATCACTGATACGTGTCCGATACGGACACGTACAGGACACGTACAGGACACGAAAATTCACAAACCCTATTCCTACAGGACCAGGACACCTAGGGCTAGGTATTTATGCAATTAAAACCTAATTTTAATGGGTGGATAGGAAAATACCTATGTGTGTTCTTCAACACAAAAGCTCCTTCAATAAGGATCCCCAAAAGCCACCCATCTCCTTCAAATTGCTATGAAACTAAGATTAACAAATTCCAACAGCAAGAAAACACTAATTAGAACCTATTGTAATTTGTTTGGATTAAAAAGGAATTAAAATAGATTTTCTAGAGATTTATGAAGTTGGGAAAATACCTCTTTCTAAACTTGTTCTTTCCTAAAGAGGCTAGCCCTAAATGGAGGAGAATATTTATAGGGGGATTACCAATGTGCGTGTGGTGGCCGGCCAAGTAATATTAGCATTAGGGTTTGGCATTAGCTAATGGGCTTTGGGCTTCTATGGCTAAGTTATTGATTAATGGTTCAACCATCAGTCATGGCTTATGACTAAATATTCTAACTTGAGTCAAATGACTAAACTATAGGTCAACTCTAGTCTAACTAGGATTGCATGACCTAATCAAGTCCAAACTCAACTAGGGTAAGCTCCTAGGTTAGTCTACCAAGGTCATTGCTAGTCAAAGTCAACCTAGTCAACCTTCATTCAAACAATTCCAAAATAAATTCTAAAAATTCCCATAAATTCAAATAAATTCAAATAAATTCAAATAACCCCAAAAATGACAAAATACCCTCAAACTAGAAATGATAAAATAACCCCAAAAATGACAAAATACCCTCAAACTAGATATGATAAAAATGAAAAAATAACCCCAAAAATGACAAAATACCCTCAAACTAGAAATGATAAAAATGACAAATAACCCCAAAAATGACATAGTCAATGGTCAATCACTAGTCAATTTTTCAACATCCTAGTGCTTGGTCATCAGCTGGTCAACTTCTTAGGATTTTACCTCCGCTAGCTACCTAAGTGTTGGCAACTAGAATTTAGCAAAAGAGAACTCTATAATAGGCTAGCTCTAACTTTCCAATCCTATCAAGTCACCCATAACTAAGTACCTATAAGCTAAGCACACCAATCCCAAATACTACATATATATATATGCTCAAGAACAACAACCCATCACATATGTCCTAAGTACATCATCTATATATATATATATATATATATATATATATATATATATATATATATATATATATATATATATATATATATACATGACTGATCAACCAAGGGTTAAGGCAGACTTAACTTATAGGGGACTGAAACAAATGCTTAGAACTAGGCTAAGGATGAATGGTCTGAATCATCAGGGTAGGCAAAAGGGTATGATGCTAAGGAGACTAAAATTATAAGCTAAAGGACATGACGTTTGGGTTCACTTGTAAAGTCAAAGTGAAGGGAAACCGACACATGGAAAATGAACTAATGCTCATGTAGAGGCTTAGAAGACTGAACCAACAATGAAGGAATGGGTTGGACATGTATCTGGACAGATGGGCTAACCAGGTACATTTCTAAGAATGAAAGGGGACAGAATAAAGATAAAGGGAGAACTCTTATTAACAACCCACATGATATCCCAATGTATACAACTGTCCAAGTGGACTGAACAATCATGCCCAAGAAAAGTTTAAACTCCACTATAGGACAGGTACTGCAGGTTAAAGTGAAGGATATTGCAAGGCTATCAATAAGTATTATGCTAAGTGATGCAGTATGCCACCATGCATAGAAGTGAGGATGAGTGCAGACCTCTAATATGCATGATGCTGACTCTCCAGATGTGCAGAATATGGTAAGGGGTTGATGGTTATATTGGTGAGTCAATAATTGGGGTCTGAACAACGGTCCAGTGAAACCTATGATGCAACATGGCAGGTAATAAAAGTTGAGTGCAGTAAACAACTTGTACAAGTCTGAACCAAGGGAACAGTGTATCTAGTAAAGGGTCTGCACACTACCTATAAAGGTTGATCAACATGACTGAACTCAACACAAGGAGAACTTAACTAAAATAGGAAGTGAACCAATATAGGCTAACAACATGTCAATAATCCTATACATCAATGACCTATAGGTACCAACCAAACCCATATCCCATATGCCAATATCATCTGTAACCTTTCTATATACATAGACCTTTCTGTCTTAGGTGAAACTACCACTATACTCAAGGACAGGCTCTGGTCATGGGTGTCTCACTGGAAAAGGTAAGGGAAAATAATATCATTCATCAAGGCTGTAAGGCATACTAATATCCCATATGTAAATTGGTTGGTATTATAATAACAAGGAAATAACCTACACTGGGTTACTATTCTAATACCAATGCTAACTATCATCCCCAGGGTACAGGCACTCTTCAAGTCACCATATCATTATAATATGAAAGAACCACATATGAATAAGCTCTACAAAGCTAAGTATCCCTACTCCTAAGTTATTGATGAAATACAATTTTAAAAACAACAAAAGGGTATGATAGAGATGATATGTTGAAACCTTCTTAAGATAAAATCTGATAATCATATGCGTCTGTCCAAAATCATGTTACTCAGAGTCTTCGTCATGTTAGTGAGCAAGGCTACGATAATCACAGAGTCCTTGACCAAGGCACATACTTCTAGAATTATGGTATTTAAAATTTTTGCATTATCGCATGCTTGGCAGCAAAAACCTTAAATTCCCACACCCGAGAAATGTCCTAAATCTGACTATATGTCCTCACTATGCCAGCTAACAGGACTATCGAAGATTTTGGATTCCATAACTGGGTGACCTAGCCCATATGATTCATCTCAGAAGAAAATCAAACATAACACAAGAACAACAGGACAAAATTTGATCAATCAATCAAGGAACAGAGGGAATCGAAATTTCAAGGCAGTTATAAGAGGTAATTTCGGAAATGGAATCAAAAGAACGGAACCTGAAACTAGATCTCCAACGGCCTGAGCATCCTCGACTGTCCTAGCGAAATCTCGCTACTGCTGGCCTTCCCTGGCCTGATGATGATGCTGCATGTACCTCTGCTGCTGAGTCGGTAAGGGTAATCCCTTCTGCTGGCCTACCGGAGTCCTCGCTCCTGTTCCTGGTGCTGCTCCATGAACTACTCTGCCTATGTTCTGGAAACACTTCCTCAGCTGGTGGTCCGCTGCTCCACATAGTAGGCACCTGCCCAGCCTCTTCCTGTACTCACCCCATTCATGCTACGGCTTCTTGCAGTAGGGACAACTGATTGTCTGCTGCCTGGGTGCCTGATACTGTTTGGATTGCTGCTGTCCCTGCTGATGGCCCTGATCCTGGAACTACTATTGAACAGGCCTCTGTTGATACTGATGCTGAATCTACAAGAGGGGTATCTTGGCCAGGCCCGCACTGCCACTAGCTCCCTCAAAAGGAGGTGCAATAGGACAATCCATCTTCTGGTGGGCACCTGACCCACAGAAATAGCAAACCTTTAACCTCTTCCTGCACTGCTCCCAGATGTGTCCCGACTTCTTGCAGTAGGGACAACTGATCGCCTTCGGGTCCTGACCTCGATATTGATGCTGCGCCTGCTGAATCTGCACATAGGGCCTCTTGGCCTGGCCTCCGCTGCTGCTGGTACCGTGAGCGTCCCGTCCCTTCTTGAACAACTGTTGCTGCTGAGTTTCCACTATCTGCTAGAAGAAGGAGAACAACTGCGACACGTCCTCTGATCCTGATGGCGACTGCTGCTGAAGAACATTCGGGACGACAGGAGAAGGTCTCGGAGTAGGAAGAGGTACACTCCCATAAGTTGCAGATATTCCAGCCTGAGCTGGCATATCAGGAACTACAGTCTGGGGCCCTGCTGATCAGGACAAGGAGTGGTAGACCCCTCAGTGGTATCTTCCTGATCGAGACGATGAGATCGTGTCTCCATAACAATCCTAAAGACAGATCAAACAAGGAATCAATACTGAGATAGAAATAATAATTTAAGGGAGGACAGTTATTCAAGGAAGTATCAGGAATTTAGATGGCAGGGATCCAGTTAAGAGTTTTTTCCTAATGTGATTGAGTACATCAAAAATAATCCTAATCCTACTGTAGGCTGTAGTGATACTCTAGTTCGATTACCACTACATAAACTTGACCTGCATGGGCCACCACTAAAAATGTGTCACGACCCGCACCCTAGAGTAAGGGCACGAGAAGTGGGTACGTCCAGCCTACGCCGCAGTGTCGACGGTAGAACGTTGTCCTAGGTCACAACATCTAATAATATAAAGCTAAACAGTTTATACTCCCCAAATAGGGGTGACATAGCAGAAAGTAAACTCAATCACAACTAAGGCAGATGATAAGATAGAAGATAGATAAAACTGCTGAAATGAAAGGAAATCCCAAGTACAAACAGGGAGTCTAAGTGTCTAAGATAAATACATATCCCCAGTATCAAATATATACAATCATCCATAGAATACTGTAAATGAAAACATCCTAATCTAAGGGTGTGTCATCCACAGCTAGTGGGACCTGCTGCTGGTCCAGGTCCAACATCTCATCAAAGGTAGCACCGTAATAGGTATCCACACCAGCCTCCTCCTCGTCCTCTGTAATATTTTCAACAGGTCCAGTCAGGACAGGAGCGAGCACAATACATCTCAACTGTTCAGAGCAGGTTAGAAAATATAATCATGCAGAAAAGTAAGATACAGGAACTGAAAGAAGATACAGGATGTAAACAGAGAAAGCTGTAATATAAATATATATATACTGTAAATAGAGAACTATCAGTGGCTAGTGAGTCAGAGTACAATATAAACATGTGAATGGCATAGGAGATTATGGGAACTATACTATGGAGTGATTCTGGGAACTACACTACCTGGATATTATTCACATGTCTACTTCTACTCCCTCGTACCCCCAATTAATACACAAGGATCCAGCCAGGTTATGTTATGATTCTATGTAAAGGCCCACAAGGGGTGATACATGGATGCCCATAAATGGGTGATCTGGGAATGCCCATAAATGGGATGATTCAAAGAAGACTCTGTGATCATGAGAGTACATGTCACAAGTAATCAATGAACCATGAAGCATAGTGATACACCATGTAAGTGAAACGCACAGAACATGTAGTATACGATGCTCCCTGAGGGGATAACATCTCAAGAAGGGATCCATATAGTACTAATCCGTGTGACCAATATGACAGTATCAAGTAAAGTAATTTAAAGCTGGAAAATAATTCTAAGGAGGATATGAAATGATCAGAGAATATACTCGCCTGGTATCTGAGTGTCCAAGATGAAAGTACTGTCCGAGGAGTGGTGTCTGGCTCCTATTTAGAACAACACAAGTCACAACAAGTCCAGAATGGTAAAATGAAGCACTACAATGCATTCTACATGAATCTTGGTCAATCTAGGCCAAAGTCAACTCTTGGTCAACTCTGGTCGACCTTAGAAGTCAAACTAGGTCAACTATGGTCAAACTAGGTCTAACAAGTCCAAACTAGGTCAAACAAGTCTACACTAGTCTAGCAAGTCTATTCTAGGTCTAACAAGGCTATACAAGTCCAATCTAGGCTCACTAGTCAAACAGACACACATATAGGCCATAGGCTATATCATGCCTATAAGCCAACCCATAACACATACACACATGACAATATTTATATCTAAACATGATACACTCTTGATATATTTATATAATCTAATACATAACACACATACATATATATATATATATATATATATATATATATATATATATATATATATATATATATATATATATATATATATATATATATATATATATAATACATATATATAGTACACACACAAGTTATATATATATATATATATATATATATATATATATATATATATATATATATATATATATATATATATATATATATATATATGATACTTACATATATACATTATATAACCTATACATTAGATACACATTTCACCTATATATACATTACATATATATTCATTATATATTCATGCATAAATATACATTAGGCATACATCACATTATATATATATATATATATATTTTTTTTATATATATATATATATATATATATATATATATATATATATATATATATATATACACATTAAGAAGATGGAAGATAGACAGTGAGTGTGTGCAAGAGTGAGTGAGGGGACTGTTCCTGTGTGACAGGAAAACATAGGATGTGTGTGTGTGTTGGCAGGAAAGCCTGTGTGTGTGTGAGGTGTACTGTGGTGGGGGGAGTGAGGGATAGGAAGAGAGTGAAAGGGTGTGAGTGACAGTTTACCTAAGGACTAAACTCAGATTTTAACATCAATTGTAGTGAGAAAAGAAAAGGAATCAATTCATTGATTCTCAGTGAATCACAGTTGAGGTTTTAAACTAAAACAACTCAGTTAGCATATCACAGATTTGACATAAATCCCAGTCTTAACACATTCCAGGTTTAGCATGATCTCAATAAGAAAAAGAAAAGGAAATCAATTCATTAACACACAGTTAGAAGATAGGGAAACCAATTTAGTTAAACCTACACTATTCCAGGTCACATGTGAACTCAGATATGAGTTCAAAACATCAATGAGATCTCAGGAACCCATTCAGACTTCTTGAAACAGTCCATTCCATTCCCTTCAATATCAGTTTTATTAAACAGTGAACAACTCCCAGATTTTGAGCTCTAAACAATACCAAATTAACCCAAATCAACATACAATTAGTAAACATGTAGGTGTACTACATTAGGGTCTAAAATATGCAAATAACTTTATTCAATTAGGTTAAATGACTGCCAAAATTTGAATAGGAAAAACTGGAAAAATGCAGGAATATTCATGTATCAGGTTTTTTTTTTGGGAATTTGGAAATTGATGATAAAAATTAAACTAAAATGTGAAAGCATTGGTTGGTAATGATTAACAATATTGTGTTTGTGTCCAACATGCTGTTCGTGTCCCAAAATATCACGACACCGACGTGCCCACATCAACAGAACCTAAAATAGTGCAACACAGACACAACAGAACACAGTGTCGGGCACGTGTTCACCTCACTCGTGGACACGACACAACATAAACTAGGACTCGTGAACGTGCATGGGGGTACGCCTAGGGTAGGGCTAGGGACCTAGCACCCTGAATCGCACCCACGTGTCGTCGTGTCCGACTTATTAAGCCGTATCAGTGGCCTAAAATAAACTGTGCACAGACAGGAAAATTTTAGTGCACGACTGAATTCGTGTCCAATACGACATGACGTGTCGTGAGACTCGAGGGGGGCCTGTCAGTGGTTGCCCCCGCCTCTGTTCCAAGTGGCACGTGTCCACGTGTCACGTGCTGCGTGCAAATAACTCCGAGCAGCAGGGGAAGCGCACAGCCCGCGTGCGCGTGTCCACTCGCGTGTGCACGTATCCCAAACCGATACGACACGACCTTGAATCAAACTCAGGACACTAGAATCATGTAAGCCACATCAAAACGACATTTTCCATTCAAAAACTTTCACAAAAACAAAACGAAATGCCCATTGGGGTATTTCATCAAACACTTGCGCGTATCACTAATACGTGTCCGATACGGACACGTACAGGACACGAAAATTCACAAACCCTATTCCTACAGGACCAGGACACCTAGGGCTAGGTATTTATGCAATTAAAACCTAGTTTTAATAGGTGGATAGGAAAATACTTATGTGTGTTATTCAACACAAAAGCTCCTTCAATGAGGATCCCCAAAAGCCACCCAACTCCTTTAAATTGCTATGAAACTGAGATTAACAAATTCCAACAGTAAGAAAACACTAATTAGAACCTATTGTAATTTGTTTGGATTAAAAAAGAATTAAAATAGATTTTCTAGGGATTTATGAAGTTGGGAAAATACCTCTTTCTAAACTTGTTCTTTCCTAAAGAGGCTAGCCCTAAATGGAGGAGAATATTTATAGGGGGGATTCCTAATGTGGGTGTGGTGGCCGGCCAAGTAATGTTAGGGTTAGGGTTTGGCATTAGCTAATGGGCCTTGGGCTTCTACGGCTAAGTTATTGATTAATGGTTCAACCATAAGTCATGGCTTATGACTAAATATTCTAACTTGAGTCAAATAACTAAACCATAGGTTAACTCTAGTCTAACTAGGGTTGCATGACCTAACCAAGTCCAAACTCAACTAGGGTTAGCTCCTAGGTTAGTCTACCAAGGTCATTGCTAGTCAAAGTCAACCTTCATTCAAACAATTCCAAAATAAATTCTAAAAATTCCCATAAATTCAAATAAATTCTAATAAATTCAAATAACCCCAAAAATGACAAAATACCCTCAAACTAGAAATGATAAATGAAATACCCTAATCACAAGTCATAATTTTAAAATAGTTTAAAAAGATTAAAAATTACCAAGAATTATAATATGAATTAAATATAAATAAATTATAATTATAATTACAAAATTTTAAAATTACCCTCATCTGGAAAACTGGGTGTTACAAATAGTGTCTTTGAAAGATTTTATAAAAAGTGTAGTATCAATTTTCCTTTTGAAAAACCTTTTTCAAGCAAGAAATTCTTAGCCGTTCATACCAAGCTCTAGGGGCTTATTTGAGGCCATATAGCGCTTTCTTGAGCTTGAAAACATGGTCAAGAAATTTGTGATTTTCAAAACCAGGGGGTTGTTTTACATAAACTTTCTCCTTAATAAATCCATTCAAGAAAGCACTTTTAACATCCATTTGAAACAATTTAAAATTTTGAAAATTAGCAAATGCGTAAAGCATCCGAATGGATTCCAATCTTGCAACAGGAGCATACGTCTCATCGTAGTCGATACCTTCCTCTTGGTTGTATCCTTGTGCTACTAGACGAGCTTTGTTGCGTGTAACTGAACCATCTTCATTTACTTTGTTTCAAAAAACCCATTTAGTACCAATAATCGAGTGATTTACCGGCCTAGGAACAAGTTCCTAAACTTGGCTCCTCTCGAATTGGTTGAGTTCTTCTTGCATGGCAAAAATCCAAAATTTATCATTAAAAGCTTCTATAATATTTTTTGGCTCAATTTGTGAAATGAAGGCGGTACTAGCAATGGAGTCTCTTATTGATGATCTAGTACGTACTCCACGTGAAACCTCACCTATAACCAAATTTTCTGGATGTGACGGCTTGAAAGAGAATTTCTTTGGCAAGCCCTCCAGAGAATTGGTTTCAGTGGTGGTATTCATTGGAGTAGAAGTTGATGGCTCAACATCATCATCAAGAGTAGCTGCTGCACTATTATCCTCATCGAAAGTCATATTTGTAGACTCTTCCACAATTAATGAGCGTTTGTTGAACACTCTATATCCCTTGCTCTTGGCCGCATAGCCAAGGAATATACCATCGTCAATTTTGGCATCAAATTTGCCTAAGTTGTCTTTGGTGTTAAGGATAAAACAACGACAACCAAAAACTCAAAAATATGAAACGTTTGGAGTTCTTCCAAACCAAAGCTCATAGGGTGTTTTCTTCGTAATAGGACGAATAAGCACCCTATTTAAAATATGGCACGCTGTGTTGACAGCTTCAGCCCAAAAATATTTCGGAAGAGAGAATTTATTTAACATGACTCTAGCCATATCGCCAAGAGTCCTATTCTTCCGCTCCACAACACCATTTTGTTTAGGTATTCTTGGACAAGAAAACTCATGATTAAAACCATTTAAATCACAAAATTTTTTAAAATTAGTATTTTCGAATTCGCCTCCATGATCACTTCGGATTCGAGTAATCATGTAGCCTTTTTCATTTTGAACCTTTCTAGCAAATATTTTGAAAACTGAAATGACATCACTTTTATTTGTAAGAAAGAAAACCCAAGTAAATCTAGAAAAGTAATCTACTATAACAAAAGCGTAGAGTTTTCCACCAAGACTGGCTACTCTACTAGGGCCAAATAAATCTATATGAAGTAATTGTAAGGGTCTAGTAGTACTTACAAAGTTTATTGAATGAAATGAGGACTTGGTTGCCTTATTCAATTCACATTCGGCACATACCGTGTCCTTTTTGAATGTGATGTCGGACAAGCCTCTAACTTGCTTCTTAGTCGATAGCCTGGATATAGTATCCATATTGGCATGACCAAGACCCTGGTGCCACAGTAATCTTTCATCCTTGTGAGCATAGAGACATCTTTCTGCACTGTTAGTATCTCTAGATAGATAGAAAATATAAATATTATCCTCTCTTATCCCTTCAAAAGCGATGTCTCCAGTTGACCTATCATAAAGCATTTATTTTGTCCAAAGTTAATATCATATCCATGATCAGCAAGATGACTTATGCTGAGCAGGTTGTGCTTTATCTCGGTCACTAGGCAGACATCCTTTATTACAGGAGAAGGAGGATGACCTATAGAACCATTACCAATAATATACCCTTTTAGGTTGTTGCCGAAGGATACATACCCTTCCCTCTTCATCGATATTGATGTGAAAAGATTTGCATCTCCTGTCATATGTCATGAGCATCCACTATCGAGAATCCACTTACTCTTAGTTGAGGAGGGAAGGTCCACCTACATCAAGAGTAGATGTGACCTTTGGTACCCAAGTTCTTGAGGGTCCTGAAAAGTTAGTTTTCGGCAACCATGCATATATGTTTCTATCTACTAATCTCCTAACTCTACATTATGGTGAAATATGTCCATGTAATCCACAATAAGTACAAATAGCATTTTTATTTATGTTAGGAGCATGTTGATGATGTCTAAATGTAGGGTGGTGTGGAGTAGCATGGTAATGATGTCTATATGTAGAGTGGTGTGGAGTAGCATGATGATGATATCTATATGTAGCATGGTAAGAATGGTGTGGAGCATGATGATGTTTATATCCATAAGCAGTATGATGGTGGTTTTGTTTATGTGAAGCATAGTGATGATTGTATCTATGTGTAACATGGTGATTATGTGTCATATGAGAATTATTTCTACGTGCTTGTGGTTTATGTGCTTTATGAAAGTGGGTGTATATGTAAGCATGATTACGTGCTATAGGTAGATGACGTGGTTGACTAGTATGAGTAGTGTCATGCTTTGTGTGTGTCCCATGTGATTGGGTTTGAGGTTGAGCAACCTGTTTTCCCAATCTAGTCTTTAGTTTCTTAGAGACAGCCTACAGTTCACTAATTTTAGTATTCAAACCATAAATCTTAGTGATAGATATCTTGTGTCTATCCTTTTCTTCAGCAAGCTCAGTGTTTAGTGTTGTGATCTCTTGTGTTTGTTTTTCAAGACGTGATTCGGCATCGTGTAAGCTCAATTTAAGCTTAGACACCACATTTGTGACTTCTGTGGATGAAGTGTCTCTAAAATTATCAAGCAATGAAGAGAGTCTTTGAATCTTGACTTTATAACTTTTGATCTTCTTCTTGCCGTGTTTATATTTAATAATGACTTTCTTGTGGTCATTGAGTAAATCATTGAATGCATCACCAAGTTCGTCAAAAGTGAAATCATCGAGAGTTTCGCTAGTTACCTTGTCGGATGTAGCCATTAGGCAAACATTGGCGGTGTCTTGAGGAGAGTCATTTTCTTCCTCGGAGTCACTAGCTTCGCTTTCATGCCAAATGCTTGTGTTGGCATATTTCTTTGAGGAAGCCTTCTTTTATGGTTTCTCATATCGGTTGCTCTTCTTTGTGAATGGACAGTCTTTTCGGACGTGTCCAGTCTTCTTGCAACCATAGCATGTTGGCTCTTCTTTGTCATCTTCTTGTGGTTCCTTTTTTCTTCGATTGAAGCGAAGGAATTTCTTAAAATTGCAGACAAGGAGAGCTTGATCTTTACCTTCCGAGTTGTCGTCATCCGTTTCTTCAGGATCAGCCCTTCGTCGGTGAGATTTAAGGGCAATCTCCTTTGCCTTAGGAGCAGGCTCTTCGAAGTCTTTGAGGTCAAGCTCATGAGTCATAAGCTTTCCCATCAAAGTCTCCATGGACATAGTCGTGAGATCATTTCCTTCTATGATGGCTGTCACCTTAGGGTTCCAAATCTTTGGTAGCCCCCTAAGTATCTTGCGGATCTTCCCATGATTTGTATATTGTTTGCCGAGAGAAGACAAGGGGTTGATGATGTCGAGGAATCTTGTAATCATTTGTGTGATTGTCTCATTTGGCTTCATCTTGAAAGCCTCATATTCTTGAGTGAGACGACTTATTTTTGACTCCTTCACTTGAGTGGTTCCTTCATGCGTCACTTCTAGAAGTCTCCATACTTCGTGAGAGGTGGTGCATGTTGAGACCCTGTTAAACTCATTCCTGTTTATAGCACAGAATAAAGCATTAATAGCTCTTGCGTCTAAACTCGCCTGTTTCTTCTCCTCGTCAGAATATTTGTCATGGGTTTTCTTAACGAGATCACCATTAACAACTATCCTGGCGGACTTCTTGTAACCATCGGTGACAATGGTCCACAGGTCGAAGTCTAGCGACTTGTGATAAAAACTCATCCTTGTTTTCCAATAGGTGTAGTTAGTTCCATCAAATAGGGAGGCCTATGAGTGGACTGCCCTTCACCGTGATTGGAAATCATGGATTGTGTGGTTGTCATGGATCAGCTCTAGGATGTTAGTCCTTGTTGAGAGAACAGAGCTCTTATACCAATTGAAGAACAAATAGGCAACTCTATAGGGGGGTGAATAGAGTTTATGACAATAATGTCCAATTAAAAATAAACTCTTTCACCAACAATAAATAATTAGAGTAAATGCAGAAATAGTAAAGATCAAGAAAGCATACGCAAACACAGCCGATTTTAACCTGGTTTCCCTCGTGGAGGACTAGTCCAGGCCTGAGAACTCTAGCTCAGGATTAAATCCACTATTTGTGAAATAGTAGTTACACCCCGTGCCTTTTCTTCAGAAAAGCACGTCAACTTCTTACAGAGATCGCAGTGGCGATGCTTGGTTTTCCAAGCGACTTCTTGAACTCTTGCACAAACTCTTAACTGAAAAGTACTGAGCACTTTGAGGCTTAGGGAGCTTGTGGCTAGTAGATAAGAAGGGTATGGCTTGTATAAGGCTTTATAGAGAAGAGAAGAGAAGATTGGATGATTGAAAATGAGAGAAATCATGGCCTATTTATAGGATACCATACAGGAAGAATTCGGCCAGAATTCTGGTTGGAATATTAAAAAATTTGGCCGTTGGACAACTTGCATCCAGCCAACCCTAAAAATTAGGGTCCTGGATTTTATGAGGCAGAGTTCGACCCGAACTCTGTGTGGAGGCAGAGTTTGGCCCGAACTCTGTCTCCAGAGCACGGAATAGGCCTAATTGGTAGATGGACTTATTTGGATTTTTGTGGAGCTTTTGATTTGAGGTATGGGTATAGGTTAAGTCTCAAATGCTCAGCACAGCTCAGTTTACATAAGTCTAGACTCAATAAAAATGTAAAATACACACTCAAAATATGAAGTATTGCTGGTACGAGCTGTCGTCTAGCTTGTATTGAATTCAGTCTTCATCTGTCGTATTGAAATATTACAAGTATCATGTCGTCAATTATATCAATATTTGGTTGACTGTGATTTTGTGTCAACAGACTCTCAGGTTAGCTTCAAGCAATCAACCATCGCCCTTGTGTGGACTCTTGGGTTAAGAAAACAAAAATAGTAATAGCAGTTCACTTATGATGTACTTGTCCTATGACACAGTATGATTCAGTCAAGGTACATGTAAGAACAGATCCAATATGAACTATAATGTCAAACCATGAACAATATGAACTATACAACTAAATAGTATATACAATATGAAAGAAAACTCATATCAACAATCGACCACAGAAACTAGATAATGACATGTATCAAAAGGAAAGAAACATAAGCATGTAAATAAACTATAAAGAAATACAAGGTATACTTGTCTGATGGTATCACGCAAAACCAACAATATCCAATCCTCAGTGAACCACAAAAGACAAACTCCATCAAATGTCTCCGGATGTTGAAACAGACATCACCAACATTTTTGGTATTAAAAAATATCTAAAAATGCCTACCCAAAAGTTCAATTCTGGATATAGGGACAAAATCATAATTTTGGGTCAAAACGATGTTCGTCGTTGGATCCGCTCTGCACCGAAAAGTGTGCCAGTATCTACGGTCTCTAAAGTCATCAAATTATATGTCTAGGGGTCCGGTTTGACGATAAAAACTAAACCGTACGTCCAAAGTTGGATTCCGGTGAGCCGTGAACAAATTCGCCCGTTGAATCGGGTCGCGGGCCCGCCAAAATAGCATTTCATTCGACCTTCTCAGAATCGGACCAAACTTGGCTCACAGGACCAAAAAAATGACACAAGTCTAGTGGAGCAAGTTTCATCATGAGGTGACAAACATGCACAATGTAATTGGTTAATTTACAAAGAGACCGATACGGGATATCTCGACCGATACGTCTCGAATTCGTCGCGCACACGCAACCAATTCGAGTTTCGTCAAATCCCACACGTCTGCAACATTCGTACGTGTCTTTCAATGCTCACGGGTTATGACCAAGTCGTCCGGTTCATCGGGACGGACCCCGTATCGATGCGTTTTCTAAATTTCTAAACTGTTTTGGCCACGTTTTTCCTAATTTTGGGAAACGAATTACTTTGCATATACCTGACAAAAATAGAAGCTATAAAATAGGTTTTAAAGACCTACAGGTTGTCTAGAATATTGTTCAAGTAGATTTTGAAAATTTCTAATAGGTTACTAATAAACAGCCTTCTAAGACAGGGTCAGGAATTAATATTATGTATCTTTTCGAAATAGTTTTTCCCCAATTTCGATGTTGATTTCTCGGACAGTCTTGGGCATCTAAATTCAAACTAATTGAAGGGGTTCGAAGTCATATAGGTTGTCTACATATAGGATCTTGTAGGTCAAAAAATAGAAAAGCGAGGTGGGAGAAAAATTACCTCTAAATTGGTTGTTTGGACTGTGTGTTGTTGTTGTCTCTGTTTGTCGCTGCTGCTTGCTGTCTCTGCTGTCGGCGGTCCGGTAACCCCACGGCGGCGTGTAGACTGCTTGGGCAACACGCAAAATGTTGAAAAGGCCAATGGATACTAAGGATTCGCCTGTGAGTTATTTTTCTAAGGTTTTGAAGGGGAACCTTGTCGATAGATTCATATATGTATCATTTTTCCCCAGAGTATTAGAACGATGTTCTCTTTGATTTAAGTCTAAACTGGATTTGAGGTGATCTATTGGAGAATAGATCCACGAATCCGTAGAAAAATGTTTGGGTTTAAACGATCAACATTGGTTGAGAATTGAACTTGATTTGAATTCTTCAACGATCGCTTATAAGGTTTGGGTAGGGGAAAAGGTGAACAGTGCTTCCGTACTGTTCACAGTTTTATTTATTATATATATATATATACATATTTGCCTTATTTGCTATATACTAAAATCTAGTAACTATCTTAAATATATTTCAAAAGATATATCAAAATCTAAAATAATTTATTATAATTTAAATTTAATTAAAATACTTATACAACCCCCCTTATTTTTGTTATAGTAATTATCATTACTACTGCTCGTATTAATATGATTTAATTATTTTGAATAATAATAAAAATAATTTCCAAATATCCTAAAAATCTAAAACAAAATATAAAATATCTAGAATAATTCAAAGGTAAATATTTATATACAAGATATCTAGTATCCATACCCACCTATTATGTAAAATATTTGTATACTATGATCATATATATTTCCACACATATATACGTATATATTTATATATATAATATT
Source organism: Iris pallida (assembly GCA_029216955.1). NCBI lineage: Eukaryota > Viridiplantae > Streptophyta > Magnoliopsida > Asparagales > Iridaceae > Iris > Iris pallida. Next base: position 13,519,755 of record JANAVB010040216.1, on the reverse strand, counting down.
TATATATGTTTATCTATTTCTAAATAGGTATACTAAATAAAACACAGTCTATACATATATTAATAAACATAGTCTATATATATATTAAAAATATATACCCACATGAGCGAATTTGGACACACTACATTTCTAAAAGGGTTGGATTTGGTTAGGGTCAAGTTTGGACTATTTTGGTACAACTGAGTCTCCTAAAAGTCAAAAGGCTTAAATTATTTATGGAATCAAGTCACAACTTTGACTTATTTTCCTAGTAGGGACACTGTTATGGCTAGGCCTTCCCTACCATGGCTAAAATACTAATCAAAGCACACAACTACACTTGTTGTAACTACCACTTTCCAACGTAGGGATATTTTGATAATTTTTTAGGTTGATTATTTTTTATATATATTATTTTATATTAATGGTTGTCTAGAATTATATTAATGTCAGTTAGTGGCTAGCCAATTAAAATTTTGCAAGTGTTAGTGCTAATTATTGTTAGTCATGACATTAGCAATTAGAATTAATTAAGTTTAGCTGTCATGAAAGGAATACTTCTTTTAGTTGTAGAGATTCCTTCCTTTAGTTAATTAGATCCCATTCATGACAAATAGAGAGGGACAAATTTGACATTTTATCATGATCCAAATCCTACTATAAGAGCCATATTTTTATTAGGGTTTACTCATTTCATTTGTTCGTTCATTAGCCCCATTTTTTCCCAAAATTCTCTATTCCCAAATTTCACCAAATATCTACCAAACCCTAATAAAATCCTTCATTTCCAATCAACTACAATCTCCATGGAGGCATAAGAGTTTAGAATAGTAAGGAGGATATTGGAGGAGAGCTTTGCTAGGAGGAGTGTGTCTACCCTTGGTTTTGTGTCCTTTGGAGGAGTTTCATTGGGAATCTATCTCCCAATACGTATAAATTCCTATTTCCATCAATTTTGTTGTTAATTTGTCATAATAAATCTATAGGGACCCATCCATGGCTAAGTACAACCCTTAAGGAGAAGAACTAGGTACTAAAAGGCCCTATAGTAATAGTTATGTGAGTATTTGTGGCTAAATTGGGGGAATCCAAATTTGTGACCACCAAGTGTTCAATACGTGTCCTCAAAGAGATTTCCGTGTCCTTTTTAGTCAAAATTGTTTGTATGTGTCCTAAATAGGATACGTGGTGTTGTGTCATGTTATCTCATGATACGCACGATTAGATTTGGGTGTATACATGTATTTTTTTGTCCAAAAATAACCCAAATTCGTCATAATATTCATCTTCGTTTTTAGTAGCCATAACAACTTAGAAATACCATAACTCCTAACTCAGAACTCCGATTAATCTCCCATTTTTTAAAAAGAACCGTATCAAAGTTAGCTTTTCAAATATATATATATATTAATCGACCAAATTCGTTCTAAAGTTTTCTGTAAAACTTTTTGAGTGTCAGTTGTCCAAAAGACGAATGCGTTTCGGTATTTTCGCGATTTTGGGAGCTTCCTGACACGAAAATGCGATCCATTTGAAGTTTCGGAAAGCTGATACGAAGGGATACGATATACTTTAATCCTAGAATTCAGTGAATATGTCTAATAGGTACAGTATTTGATTCAAGTAGAAAACTGACTATACGATATAGGAATTTTGTGTATCCAATGAGCCTATGAAGTGTGGATATCAAGTGAATGTAGGTATCATAGGTTGTCAAGTATATGTGTGATATAGCACACCTATATATATTATTGTTAGGTAATATGTGTTAGTGAGTGTGTGTTAGTGTTGATACAAGTGGTTATCAAGTGAGCCAAGTATAGATAAGTTATGTATCAAGGTATTAAAGTTTTAGACAAGATACTAGTGTGATACTTGGGTACCATAAGGATATTGGTATCATGACACTCAAGTATCATGAGTAAAGATAAGTGAGTATTGTGACTTGAGTAAGGTATCCTATTTGGTATCAAATATTAGTATTAGAGTTAGTTGGTTAAGTATCTAGGAGGATAAGGTATTGGCCAAGATACTAAGATATTGGGTATTAGAACTAGGTAATAGATAATATCAAGATGTCAAGTGCCAAGAATAGGATGAGTAAGTCCATGTGTGTATGACTGGTAGGGTATGGTAAGCATAGAATATCCTGGAGTAATTTTGATAGATATAATGGAATAGAAGGATATATTGATATATAGGTATATAAGTAAATATATTGCTATAATCTATTTTTATACATGTCATAGGGTAAGGATATAGTTATCTTGGTATCAATTGTAGGTAACCTAGGATACATATCTATGCATATATGTATCAAAGATCAAAGGTAGTTATCTATAGGTATATGTACATATAGAAATGAGATACTAGAATACATGTTATGCTACATATGCTATAGGTAAGATAGCCAATGTTTAATGTGGAATACTTAATGAATTAAGGTATCGTCACATATCATGGTATAGGATATGTCAAGTATTAGGTAGAACATTGTATCCTAAGGATATGTTATTTATATACGTATATATAGTTGTATATGTATATGTATAGGTAGTTAAAGTAATTCTAAGGGTAAAGGTAAATACCTTAGTAGCAAGGTAAGTCATGGGTATGTAAGGGTACAATATCATATATATATTTTATATAGGTATCATATAGATACCAATATTATATGATACATAGGGATATAGATATATATTTATATGTATAGTACTAGGGGTATATTATACCATGTGGATATGGTATATGGGTATCTTGGTGTACTATGATATATATATATATATATTTTATATATATATATATATATATATATATATATATATATATATATATATATATATATATATATATATATGAGTAAGGAAGTAACCTAGCACCATATGTAAGTGTAGACAAATATATGTGAGGGTATAGTAATGGATAAATAGTTAGCGATATGGGTCTATAGTAGAATATATAGATATATGTATATTATATAGGTAAATGGTAAATGTTTAGATAAGGGTAAAAGGCATATTGATATATGTTATGGATAGATAAAGGTAATGGTATATGTAATAGGCATTGGGTACATCCATGGATATATAAAGGATAAATTGGCTAAGGTAATCCTAAATAATAGGTAACTAGTAGAGATGTAAGATATATGTATTGATACTTGCTAGTATTAGCTAGTATGGCTAATACCTTCAAGGTATGGACCTAGAAATAAGATATTGACTAGCATGGACTAAAAAAAATCTAGTTTACCCAAGGTATTGACCCTAGAACTAAGCTATTAACTAATAGTAAAGGTATTTGAGATACAAACTAAGGTATTAGGTAGATATGTGATACTGGTTAAGATACCGTGATACGGGATAAGATAAATAGCTATAGCCCAAGGTATTGCTAGAAATTATAGGTAGAAGTGTATATTAGGATGATATATGCTAGAAACTTATTAGTATAGCCTAGAAACCTAGTATTGGCATAATATTAACTAGTAGTGACTAGTTTGACCTAGTTAGTACCTAAAAATCAAATAGTGACTTGTTAAGACCTAATATAACTTTATAAACCTTGTAAATAGGTAAAATCAACTTAGAAACTAGGGAATGATCTAGTTTGACTGTGTTAACCTAGATTTGACCTAGTTTGACCTAGTTTGACCATAGAAGCAAGGTATTGATCTAGTTTGACTTCTATGACCTAGAATTGACTTAGAAATCACATTTTAATTTAGATATTAATGATTATCGCTACAGAACACCAAATTGATATTGATATTCCATATTAGGTCTTCGAGACGCTGTATTGGACGTCGTTGATACTTTATATTTGATCTCAGGCGAGTACATTCTTTGATAATTTTTTGTTTATGGTATTTTCTATGTTTCGTGTATTTAGTGTAGATATCCTTGATTCTTAACACATTGGTCGCACGGATTGGTACTTCCGGATCTTGTCATAAGATATTATTCGTTGTTAATCTTGGTGTATCTTGTACAAGTTTTGTTATAGTTTTTATGCAATATATGGACACCGATTCTCGAGAAGACTTGTTACCTTCTCATAGAATCCCGTGTCGTAACGTGTCATGGTTGGATCCACTGTACCAGTCGGGGGCAAAGAATATTAGTCTAAATATATGGTCAATACCCTCCTTGTGCAAGTATAGTTCCTTGTGAGTGTTAATCATACACCTCACATATGATTAACCAGGCCATTAGACCTTGTGCAATTTTCCAAGCCGGCCACATGTCAAAGCTAATATTCACTCACATAAATAGTATGATTCTGGACTCTTATACATGATATAACAAGTTTTACTTGCTCATGCTCTAGTGTACAGCTTTACCCTTGCCATGCTACTTTTATGTACAATTTACATATTCTTGTATAATCTCTCTATTTATTATTTTATAGTCTTTGTCATTTATTGGAACTGTTGTTGAAAATGTACTTTGCTCCAATCCTGAATGGATAACCATATTTTTAGGAGTTATTATGCCCCACATTATTGGACCATATGACGATGCCAGCTGAGACAAATCTTGATGTTCCATTTACCGTGAGTTGTCTCCCAGGTGCTCTAGGCCATTATTCCTTATTTAGGTTTATATTTTGTTATCGGATTTGTCTCCGATTGTTTTATTGTTATAGATATCTTTTCTACTTCATATCTTCCATAGATGTATGTGATTTGAGTACAGGTTGTTATTGTAGATCAAAAATATTGTAGATATATATTGGATACTTGACTGCGTTATACCACCGATACTGCAACGTAGGCTGGACGTAGCCTACGTATTCGTGCCTGAATATCCGGGTGCGGGTCATGACATTAGTAGTGCCAATATTCCTAGTTGATATGTATCTCAAAACTTAACCATGACTAAGCCATATATATTTATAGTATTAGGTTATCATGAATGTTATCATATATATACAAAACTATATTTAAATCTATTTAGCCAAAATAAATTCAAAATAATTCTACCAAGTCATGACAACCTAACATGGCTCTACCAAGTAGGTTTGGCTAGGTTAGGGTCCAAATATATTTTCTAGTCAAATTGAACTCAAAAAGTCAACCAATGAGTCTCTTGTGTCAGTTGCAAATAAATAGCACATGGAGACTCGATTGAGTGGCACACCCTTGGCATAGGTGTCATAGACTCAAAACAGGTCAAAATTATATATCGGATCAAATGGTTTTGATCGATGTCGAGTTTTGAACTTACGTTGGAAGTTAAATCTAGAACTACAGTAAATAGTCGAATGGCCTAAATTGACCCTAAGTTGTGCAAAGTCAAAAGAATGATAGAGAACGAGTTTGGATGGGACATGATATATCAAATTGGAGGTGGACTTATCTACTTCAAAACTCATGAAGGACGTTTCGAAAGATTAGCATTTCTTGTGCTTCAAAAATTAAAGCTACAAAAAAGTACATCTATAGTCATAATTAAAGATAAAATATAATCTAATAAATAAAAAATAAATAAATAAATAAAAATAAAAAAATATTCCAAAAATCAGGGTGCTTACAATCTACCCACCTTAAAAAAATTTTGTTCTCGAAATTAAAATAAGGCTAACTTACGAAGAACCGCACTAGTGTAACTAAGAATAGTTCAAAGGATACGCTAGGTCACTACGGTGTCTCCTAATAACGCACCTTAACAATTTGGTTTACGACATCTCTATCATAAAACTACAGATGGTTATCTCTAGTCACTCTTCTTGGTACTGGCGGTCTTGCAACGATCATGTCGGAGGCTTGTCCTCCTAACCATATTATTACCACAATTATGTAAGTCTCCTTTTACCTGACCAAGCTAAGTGATGCCTACCATTCGGTCTAATCCTAACTATACAAGTGATTAGGCATAATAGTAAATGGGTTGGGTTCGGCTATGTTTAGCTTCTTCTTGTAGAGGGTCAATCTTCACACTAAAACTACTACTCTATTCTTGATCGAGTGACTACCATAAGAGCGTAACCTAGTATAATCATATATTTATTTCTATAGTGAGGATGCGTACCCACCTTTGATCACACTATCCCTTCAAACACATTATGTCCTAAAAATTTATAACTCTTGCACACTATTTGCAAAAAATACTACACTAGATACCTATGGCATATGGCATCTCTAATCCCTTCCCATCTATCAAGCAACCAAAATTCAATAAACAAACTATTTTATACCATAACTTAAGAATTATTGAAAAAATATATAAAGCACGATCATTCGTCAGTCCGAAATAGGAAAGGACGAGAAGCAATGACACGAGGAAGCAAAGGAAGAATAGTTGAAAGGAAATACGAATTTCAAGAACTATAGAGAATTTTTTAAGAGAATTGTCAAGGCAATTGTGGATTAAGATTCCCAAGGATTCGCAGGTCCGCTCGGTATAATAACGTAACCGAAACGGCTAACTCGACCTACATGGGCCACCAAAAAATATGTAATGCCCTCATTTCATTTCTGTCACGCCCCACTCCCGTAGGAGCGATCATCCTCGCTAAGGCGTGATGCCGTACGATCCTAGATTATGCTCGTGCAAGGCAGTTTCATAATGACCGATTACAGCGACGGCGACGGGGTCGTCGCACAGAAGTCCCAAGCCAAAATATTGAAACGTACAGCAGAAATTTAGAATCAAAACACAAGTTATTCAAAGAGCTCTTTATTGATATTGAACAATCAGATTACATTAGGCACAAGGCCATGATTACAAGTCTCTCCTGCTCTCTTTTCTTTCATTTTACAAGTCACTCTGTTCTCTCTCTTATCTCTCGATATAATGCTTGAGCCATCGGAAGCTTCGGAAGGCAATATATCGAGAGATGAGAGAGAGAACAGAGTGACTTATAAAATGAGAGAAAAGAAAGCACGAGAGAATTGTAATCACGGCCACGCGCCTATTGTAATCTGATTGTTCAATATCAGTAAAGAGCTCTTTGAATAACTTGTGTTTTGATTCTAAATTTCTGCTGCATGTTTTAATATTTCTGCTTAGAACTTTTGTGCGACGACCCCGTCGCCGCTGCTGTAATCGGCCGTTATGAAACTGCCTTGTATGAGCGCAATCTAGGCTAGTGCGGCATCACGCCTTAGCGAGGACGATCTCTCCTACGGGAGCGGAGCATGACATAATGGTATCAGAGCACGGCTTTACGTCCTTAAACTGCAAGTCGAATTTCTCAGTTTTGAAAGCTCGTCGTCGAAAAAGAAGTGTGCGCTCTCTCTCAAATGTCCCGCGGCATGTCCATACAATAAGTCTAATATTTTTAACAGCTTGTACAAGCGTTCAATCGAACGCATCGGTAGGACATTATCGGATGCATCGGTAGGCCTTTGTGTCGAACGGTGTCAAACTTGACTTGATAGAAAATACATGCTAAAGTTAGCAAAGTCGTGCGTGTGCCTGAATAGTCCTACGTCGACATTGGCAAATGAGCATGCAAACTCAAATTATAGTCCGCACGGGATAGCTATGCACACGGCCTTTTGGCTAAGTTGTGCCGCATATCGCGCACCTCGACTTTTTGGTGCAAATGAATCGCGAGCAATATCAAGTAATGCTCGATCGGGAGCAGAGGTACACTTAGAGTGTATATCGATAGGAAATGCTATCGGACTAACGCTTAGGCGTACATGAAAGACTGGATTATATTTTGAGGATTTGTGCGAATGACCTAGTACGTCGAGACGACGTGAGCGATTACGCTAGAGATTCGTCGAACGAATCTGAAAGATGTCTTAACGAATGATGCGAATGTGATTATGGATTAAATCGGATGTCTTGAACCTGAGTGGTGTATGGTTTGTCTTGGAATTCATTCAAGCAAAATTGAGGATGAGAGGTAACAATGAGTATGTCGGCGAGATAATGCGATCGCGCAAAGCCTTAGAACGCGTCACGCTTAGTTGATCGTGACTTTGAGTGTCTCGAACGAGATATCGTTCGGACAACTTATGAAAGGGAAATGCGAGTTAGAAAATGATTTGGAACGATGAAATAAGTGAATGTCTTGATCGAGGAATTTTAGTAAATCACACGTACGATTTCGGACTGAGTCAGATGAAATGTAACTTGAGTTGTGGACAACGATCTTGGAACTAGCTTGAGGAATAGCGATCGAACTTGATCTTGAATATCAAAGAGATTATAGAATATCTAATTCTTACAATAGCATCGGTTGCACGACTCGGAGTTCGTTGCAAAGGAAGATCGTCAGGTTACGTACATCATCGATGGTATTGAGGCGTATCAAAGATCGATGTGCGATAACTCGAGGGTACTCTGATTCGAGGAACGATGATCGTGTAAGATGTTATGTTCTGATGGATGCTATACTCGGGATATTAAAATGTGTCAAGGAAAAGATAGACTTGGCTCGAGGATTTTCTAGTTGAACGAATGACGATCAGACTATCGAACTTGGATTGGATGAAAAAGAAATATTTGGATTGCTTCGACGATAACCACAATATTGACGTTCTTGTCTTATGCGAACGTGACTCTAGCCTCACACATGCGTCACGCCGATTAGCACGATCACTCCGCGTGAGCGCTGGTATAGTGATTCATACAGCGGGGGTGATCGAACTTACATAGCGTGGCAATTTGATTGCTTCAACTTGTGGTTTAGCGCGAAGGTGGATTCGAGGATGACTCAGTGTGTACATGACGATCGAACTTGAGGATTGAGTAGGTCCAATCCGTGTGTCGAGAATGAATTAGTCTAGACTCAAACAAGAGTTACGCCCCGATGAGAATGATTATTCCGCAAGAGCATTACATGGTGATTCATGAACCACCATGGATAATCGAACTCACATGAGATTGGGGAACAACATATTATCGAGCTAGATGACCTCGTGATCGAATACATGAATTAGTTAGAATTGGTGATTTAAAATAGATTTGAATATGCGCAACGAACGCCTAGATGCGAATTAGGTAATCATGCTCGATGTTTAGAAATCTGAGTGACGCGAGCTTGGGTAGAATACTCCATACTACCGACTTTGGTTTGACCCTAGGATTGGGGTCAGTGTTGGCATTATTGTTGGGGAACTATGAGTCCAATCCTGACATTGACTTAGCCTTGAAAAATGGCCTAGCGGTTAGGCGAGACGCCCTTGTTTCAAGAGTTAGCATTCGAGGATTGATCTCGAGGATGGGCATGGATGGATAGAGTGAATCAAGAGTATAGAAATACCCCTCACGAGATTCGGCTGACATGTATATATTTCAGGGACGCCTGAGTATGTGCACGATGCAACTCGAGTGAGAATGACGAATTCTCTATCATGTGGCTTGGCTGAATGCATGTATTTTAGGGACGCTTGGAATGCGTGCACGATCTAACCAAGTGATACGTTGAGTTTAAGCAAGACTTGAGGATTAAAAGAGTGTCGAGGATTTAAGATCGCGTTAAAAGGTAAAGATTGATAGTCGTGCGAGCGTGGCTCGGAATCGAAGAAATGCTTAGGCGGAGTGTGTACGATAAATTATGGCATGCCCTGCACGACAGTTATAGTTCTGTATCTAGGCTCGATTAAGTTTTGGCCATAGAAATGGAAGGATGGCTTGCCTTCAGGAAAGTCTCGAGGATGAGACTTGTTCTGAGTGGTGTATGTTGTAGTTCCCCGTCCCGCAAAGTCAACCGGAGGAATTAAAACGTCGACAGTGTTCGGACAGCCTTGCAACGGCTGCTTGAAGGCCCGCTCGGTCGAGGTGACTACTCGCTCAGGTGGGGTAGTTTCGGTGAACTCGTCTCATCTTAGCCTTCACTTAATAACTCGCATATTTTCAACTTGCACAAGTTAGGCTTGATAATAAAAGACACGCACCCATATAGCTAAGGGAATAATCCCGACGGGTCGAAATGTCTTAGAACATGGAAAATGGTCCCACGGTCTGCTTAGAAGTCGGCTCAGCGTGTTTTCAAATAACACTCGATCCTTCGTCCCGTGGCTTGGGAGAAGGAAGTTGGCCTAAGTTGCCGCAACACTCGAATTAGCCTAAGTCATAGGCGTCGCCCGCATGAATGCTTGATAAAGCATGCACGGTCCCGTCGTTTTGCCCCAATAATCTAATTAGCCTAAGTCATAGGCATCTCCCGCATGAATGCTTGATAAAGCATGCACGATTCCGTCGTCCAAGGCTTGGCATAGCCTTCGCACGTCCCGTGGGTTAAGTCGTATTGCACGACTTGTGGCTTAAGTCTAGGCAACCGCGAACTTGATTGTTTAAGTCGAACGCGTGTACGGTACGTTCTCTCGATACGAAGCTCGGTGTAGCCTTTGCTCGTCGAGTTGTTGCCCAAATAAGTTAGACAAGTGTTGTGCTGGGCTATCGAAGCCATTTCTAGCACTGTCCCACTCTATTTGCGGTTGTCGTCGCGTAGTCCCTCGAGAACAAGGCTCGTCGTATAAAGTATATGACTTGAGCAATAGCGTCGCCTAAAAAACTAGGCTTGTCTAAGGCACGAGCCACAGTCGGTTTAGTGAAAAGCATGCCACGGACAAAGGAAGTCCACTTGACCAGTTGTCGCGAGATCGGTCCCGCTACTTGGGAGTCTCGCTAAGTCCCGATAAGTCCCGTTCACGAGATTGGTCCCGCTACTTGGGAGTCTCTCAAAGTCTCGATATGTCTCGCAAAGTCTTAATAAGTCTCGCATACGAGATCGGTCCTGCTACTTGGGAGTCTCGCTAAGTCTCGCTAAGGAATTACACGAGATCGGTCCTGCTACTTGGGAGTCTCGCTAAGTCTCGATAAGGAATCATACGAGATCGGTCCCGCTACTTGGGAGTCTCGGTAGAAAGATGGAAAGCATGGTCATGATTCAGGAAGGACTTGGTAGGTCGAGTCGAGTCTTGCATGGTCATTGGACAACTTGTGCGCAAGGGCAAAATTCCTTGAGCGATCCCGGGGCATCGAGTTCGTGTCGGCCTAGAAAGAATTATAGATATTGTACGGCCTTCACCGACGGTACAACTCGCTGAAGTGAACTGACACAATATAGGCTGCAGGTCATTCGGTGGGAGCTCGTACCTCGCACGCGAATATGAACCGTATGCATAAGATCCAGGATAGCTTGACATTGCTAGTGACCACTCATATAGATGTGTCGGCAAGATCGACTATCCGCATGTATGCCTTTAGATTGCGTCGAATACTAGCAAGTTATGAGTTGGGTTATCAAGTCATGCTTATTGCAAGCACAAGTCATGAGTCGGCACGGGTTAGGGTATACACGGTTGTATCACCAATCTAGAGCCTAAGAGATGGCTATCGCAAGTATACATGCTTCGACATGAATGTGGTCTCGTCTCGAGTTAGAGTCAGGAAGGGCCGTAAAGCAAATTGGTTAAGTCTGGTTGGTACTTGGGAGGCACAACCTCAACTTTATGGCAGGATCAAGTCTACTAGCACGACCTGCACGAGTCGTCCCCTTGACGTCGTTGGCACACGAATGGTCTAGAGGCATATGAAAGAAGTGGAAGTCTTAGCATGGTCGAATCGCATAAGTTCCTGCTCGGCGAGGTACTGCCTCGAATACATTGAAGTCGCGAATAAGGCATGACACGACCCCGTCGTTGCACGACCCTATCATTGTATTGTCAAGTATAGGCCGCGACGTCTCCATTCTAAATTGATCCTAAGGCAAGACTAGCAAGACAATCGTAAAGGGACTTGTATTGCACAAAATAAATGAACGTGTCAGTTTTTTATGGGTGGGCGAGGAGCTCACTTCATCAGTACAGTTGAGTAATGACACCCACACAGTTTCCATGTGCAGGCACAGGTAGAAGCTCGTGGCGCGGAGCTCGCTTGGATGCGTCGAGGCATGGAGTTCCTTGGCGATTCGAAGCGTGCGGCCGCGTGGAGTCAAAGACATATATGGGAGCGGGGCATGACAATTTCAGATGGAAATATAGTAAAATTTATTGGTGACCCTAAACAAATATTCATTTCAGAGGAGTCAAACCAAGCAATAGAGTTGTCAAGTGATGTGAATAAAAATCCATCAAAATCACCCTCATTGACATGGATGGACTAAAAAGTGAATGTGAAGTTTCCTCTTGGTGAGGACTAAATGAAGAGGCTTCATCAACTTTCTTCCTCTTAGGAATTCTAGGAGCCACGAGTAAAAATTGAAGAGAGGAAAAAAGATTTATATCTTAGGAGATGAAAAAGGACACCAAAAAAAAAACCTAAAATCCAAGATTTGATAGCTTGGAAGGATTGGAAATGACAAAACTAAAATAGGATTTAGAAAATTTAGGGTTTTAGAAGGAGGACATGGTTGTTGTTTGTAGGAGGAAGAATGAGGATTTTTCGATATGTAGTATATGTATAAGGAGTGGGTCCCACAAGTTATGTAATGCCCCAGTCCCAAAATATGTAGAAATAGGAGCTCGTATACATGTCAGCTACGTATCGAGAGGACTCCTGCCCAGCTGGAGTACGTATTAGCTGTCTGGTTGTTCTAAATAAAATATATCTTAATCCACTATATATTGGTAACAATGCCGAATCAAGTGCACTAAGGTTGATCAGACCGTAATACATTCTAGAATAGATAAATATATTATAGTGGATCCCCAATAACACATTTATCATGAACAAGCTAGAAGAAAAATTAAACTTGTAAAAAGACTAGGCTACAACAGTATGAGTCAAATATAAGACAGAATAAGGAAGAGAATACTAACGACATCGATTAAATATACCTGAAGTCTTGGTGTAGCAACCATCATCCGTCAGTGTAGCATACCTTCCTTTAATACCGGAAGAGATCACCAGGTCCTCAGGGGAATAACAAGATAAATATAAACATGCCTATCTAAAAGTATAACATGCATATAGAAAACTAGGATAGAAACAAAAAATGACTAAGAAACAATGAAACATGCATATAAGAACAACTTCACATAAATGAACTACTGGAAAAAAAAATAGGTAGTAGCTGCCAAGTTCCTACGTGAACACATGGCAAGAAGTCAAACAAGAACCAAACCTTCGCTCTAGTGTGGACTCTCATGTTTGAACAACAACAAACCCTCGCCCCTAGTGTGGACTCTCGGATTAGCTTCAAGCAATCAACCCTCTCCCCTGCATGGACTCTGGGGTTGAGAAAACAAAAATAGAAATATCAGTTCACTTATGACTTACTCGCCCTATGACACGGTATGACTCAGTCAAGGTACAGGTGAGAACAGATCCAATATGAACTATAATATCAAACCATGAACAATGGCGGTATATGAGCTAGACAACTAAACTAGTATGTATAATATGAAAGAAAACTCATATCAACAATCGACCAAAGAAACTAGATAATGACATGAATCAAAGAAAAGGAAATTAAGCATGAAAATCAACTGTAAAGAAAGGCAAGGTATACTTGCCTGGTGATAGCACGCAAAACCAACAATATCCAATTCTCAATGAGCCACAAAAGTCAAACTCCAGTAAATGTCTCTGGATGCTGAAATAGATATCGCCAACATTTTTGGTATAAAAGAATTATCTTAAAATGTCTACCTAAAAGTCTAATTCTGGATACATGGACAAAATCGTAATTTTGTGTCAAAATGATGTCCACCGTTGGACCCACTTTGTACCAAAAAGTGTGACAGTACATACGGTCTCTAAAGTCATCAAATTATAGGTTTACAGGTTCGGTTTGACAATACAAACTCAACCGTATGTCCAAAGTTGGATTCCAGTGAGCCGTACACAAATTCGTCTGTTGAATCGGATCGCAGGCCTGCCAAAATAGTGTTTCGGTCGACCTTCTCAGAATCGGACCAAACTTGGCTCATAGGACCCAAAAATGACATGAGTCTAGTGGTGTGAGTTTCATTGTGGGGTGATAAACATGCACAAAGTAATTGGCTAGTTTGCAAAGAGGTCGATACGGGACATCTCGACCGATACGCCACGAATTCGTCGTGCACACGCAACCAATTCGAGTTCCGTCAAAGCCCACACGTTTGCAACATCCATACATGTCTTTCAATGCTCACGGGTTGTGACCAAGTCGCCTATTTGTCTTGACGGACCCCATATCAATGGGTTTTCAAAATTTCTAAACTGTTTTGGCCATGTTTTTCCTAACTTTGGGAAACGAATTACTTTGCATATACCTGACAAAAACTGAAGCTATAAAATAGGTTTTAAAGACCTATAGGTTGTCTAAAATATTGTTTAAGTAGATTTGAAAATTTCTAATTGGTTGCTAATAAACAGCCTTCGAAGACGGGGTCGAAAATTAATATTTTGTATCTTTTCGAAACAGGTTTCGCCAATTTTGGCGTTAATTTCTCGGACAGTCTAGGGCATCTAAATTCAAACTAATTAAAGGGGTTCAAAGTTCTATAGGTTGTCTACACATAGGATCTTGTATGTCAAAAAATAGAAAACGAGGTAGTAGAAAACTCACCTCGAAGTTGGGTGTTTGGACTGTGTGCTGTTGTTGTCTTTATTTGTCGCTGCTACTTGATGTCTCTGCTGCCGGCCGTCCGGCAACCCCCGGCGGGGAGCAGGCTTCTAGGGCAGCAGGAGATTTCGGGGAGGCCAATGGATCCTTAGGATTTGCACACGAGTTATTTTTATAAGGTTTTGAAGGAGAACCTTGTTGATGGATTCATATATATATCATTTTTTTCGAAGTTTTAGAACGATTTTCTCGTTGACTTAAGTCCAATTTTAAACTGGATTTGAGGTCATCTATTGGAGAATAGATCCACAAATATGTAGGAAAATGTTTCGGTTTAAACGATCAACATTTCTTGAGAATCGAACTTGATTCGAATTCTTCAATGATCGCTTATAAGGTTCGGGTGGGGGAAGAGGTGAACAGTGCTTCGGCACTGTTCACAATTATATATATATATATATATATATATATATATATATATATATATATATATATATATATATATCCTTATTTGCTATATATATATATCCTTATTTGCTATATACTAAAATCTAGTAACTATTTTAAATATATTTCAAAAGATATACCAAAATCTAAAATAATTTATTACAATTTAAAATATATTTTTATTAAAATATTTATACTACCCCCTATTTTTGTTATAGTAATTATCTTTACTACTATTATTAATATGGTTTAATTATTTTTAATAATAATAAAAATAATTTCCAAATATCCTAAAAATCTAAAACAAATTATAAAATATCTAGAATAATTCAAAGGTAAATATTTATATAAAAAATATCTAGTATCCATACTACCTGTTATGTAAAATATTTGTATACTATGATCATATATATTTCCACACATATATACATATATGTTTATCTATTTCTAAATAGGTATACTAAATAAAACACAGTCTATACATATATTAATAAACATAGTCTATATATACTAAACATATATATCCACATGAACGAATTTGGACACACTACATGTCTAAAAGGGTTGGATTTGGTTAGGGTCAAGTTTGGACTTGTTTGGTACAACCGAGTCTCCTAAAAGTCAAAAGTCATAAATTATTTATGGGGTCAAGTCACAACTTTGACTTATTTTTCTAGTATGGACACTGTTATGGTTAGGCCTTCACTATCATGGCTAAAATACTAGTCAACGCACACAACTATGAAGAACAGATGGCAACTCTAGAGGGGGTGAATAGAGTTTATAGCGATAATATCCAATTAAAAATTAAACTCTTTCACAATCTAACAATAATCAGAGTAAATGCGAAAATAAATGAGGAACAAGAAAGCATACGCAAACACAGCCGATTTTAACCTGGTTTCCCTCATGGAGGACTAGTCCAGGCCTGAGAACTCTAGCTCAGGATTAAATCCACTATTTGTGAAATAGTAGTTACATCCCGTGACTTTTCTTCAGAAGATCACGTCAACTTCTTACAAAGGATCGCAGTGGCGATGCTTGGAATTTTCTAAGCTACTTCTTGAACTCTTGCACAAGACTCCTAACTGAGAGATGCTGAGAACTCGAGACTTATGAAGCTTGTGGCTAGTGGATGAAGAAAGGTATGGCTTATATTGAGCTTAAGAGAGAAGAGAAGAGAAGATTAGATGAATGAAAATGAGAGAATTCTTGGCCTATTTATAGGTTTTTATCAAGCAGAATTCGGCCAGAATTCTGGTAGAAATTTTCAAAAATTTGGCCGTTGGACAACTAGCAACCAGCCAACCCTAAAAATTAGGTTGCTGATTTTTAGGGGACAGAGTTCGGCCCGAACTCTGTGTGGAGGCAGAGTTCGGCCCGAACTCTGTCTCCAGAGCACAGAATGGGTCTAAGGGTCCAATGGACTTATTTTGGATGTGGAGCTTTATGGACTTTGGATAGGTTATGGGTTTAGTCTCAAGAGCTCAACACAACTCAGCTTACAATCATTCTAGACTCAATAAATATAAAAGTACATACTTAAAAAAATGACTGCAATTACAAAAACTGAGCTGTCGTCTGGCTTGAGCTGGATGTAGTCGTCGTGTGTCGTATTGAATTATTACAAGTATTATTTAGTCAATGTTATCAATATTTGGTTGACTGTGACTTTGTGTCAACAATCTCCCCCATATTGATAATTGACAAAAATAATAATTGTATATTTAATATTCATACCTGGACACATGAGGTGACAAAAGTATATAGCTCCCCCATAATTAGTGCCGAGCTTAAGAATAGCTCCCCCGTAAACAATGCTGTGATTCTTGTTGACCTGTTAAGAATATTCTTCCAAAAGCATATATAAACCAAACAGAATATACACATATCTCCCCCTTTTGTCATTTAGCAATATGAGATAACAATTAATAACTGGCAAACACACCCAAAAGAGAAGAAACTGCATATAAACTAAGATAATGACCAAATGTCTCAAGAGTCATAATGACAGATAAAATGATAATAGAACTACCAAAGTCTCAAAAGTCATAACTCATAATAAGTCTACTACAAACCAAATACATAGAAGCAACTAAAGCAAAATGCATAAACCATAGTCTAAGATCCTCAGTAGAATCATCAAAAGTAGTCCATATCCATCATCGAGCATGAGAGGGCCCGGCTCCGTCCGATGGATCAGTAAAGGAGCGACGTGGGTCCAAAAATGCCGCATCCGGATCCATGTAGCGACGAACCCAAGGGTCATCAATACGAAATCCCTCACGATCGGGGTCTCGCTCCATAGGAGTGGGCATGGTAGGATGGCGAGACATGGAATATCGGATGTCATGCAGCGAGTTGCTGATAGCACTCATCTGCAAGGTCGTCCGATAATCCAGCTGAGTCCATCGATCATCCTCCAAAGTGAAGCGATCTCGGAGCATTGCCTGAAGAGACTCAAGAGTGGCAGGAGGAGGAGGAGGATCCTGTCCAAGAGGAGGAGCGTCTGGCTCATCATCAGAATGCTCAGACACTACTGGTGAGCCAATGGCCGCCTGAAGCCTCCTTGCCTTAGAGAGGAAGGCAGGGGCAGGTAAGAATGGACACTCATCAAGGGGTACATGAAATGCACGAAAGATCATAGGAAGGTATAATGCATAAACCAAAGATCTTGGTTTCTTCCTACTGTTGATCATCCAATCCATCATTGTGCGTGGAAGATTAGAAGGAACATGGAAGTGGAGATGGTATAATGCTGAGATCTCAAAATAAGTGACTTCGTCGGTAGAACCCGCTTTGGGCAGAATAGTGTTGAAAATGATCCGATGAAGCTCATAGAAATAAGGATTGAGGAATTTTGTCAGAAGCTTACGAGGACATGTGTTAGGGCTACACAAGTCGTCCTTGAAACTTTCAAGTGAAATACCTTCGGGAAATTGAAATGATCTAGCTTCAACAAGTTTTTTCCAAGAATTTGGCTCTTAAAATTCAAGATATTCGGCCAATTCAAAATCATCAAAGGAGATATCAATTCCCGCAACTCGTGAATAAATATGAGTGTCATCATGGATTAAGTTGCAGTAAAACATTTGAATGGCACTACGATAAATGACCGAATTTGTGGTAACAAGTTCATCAAGGCAAAGGTCATGAGATAGTGCATCATATTGTACAAATATAGTAAAATTGATGGGGTGTCCCGCAAACACTGGACGTGTCCGAAAATCACTAAACCAATCATTCAATTTTTCTAGTGATACAAAAATTCGGTCTTCGTAAGTGTTTGGATCATGTGGACGTGGAGGATTGAACAACGGATGGATTGGTAGTTGTTGTTCAATAGCCGGTGCAACAGGTGGTGCAACGGGCGGTGCAACGGGAGGAGGAGCATTCGACGAGGATGCGCCCTCGGTCCGAAGTCTCTTCCCGTGGTTGAGCAAACGTGGAGCCATAACACAATGGATAATGAAAGAAATGGAGATATAGAAAAGTAAGGAATTATACCTCAAACTAGTGTTGAACAATGAAAGAGAATTTGAAAATAAGCCTTCTCCTTGAGTTTGGGAAAGAATGGAGCTCTAGAAAGGAGAAATTAGGGTTAGGGTTTTGAGAGAATTGTGTTTGAGAAGTAGAAAAGGTGGTAAGAAGGAAGGAGAGAAAAGAGAAATCGAATATAGGAGAAGGGTTTCTCTTGGTCGGACAAAATACTGACCATTGGATCTTATTTTAGATCAACGGCTGAGACTGTTCCCGGTTCTGGAATAGTCAGGCCGAATTCGGCCCGAACTCTGGTAGGGGCAGAGTTCGGCCCGAATTCCGGGTCCTGGTCACAGAACAGGAATCAGGCAGAAAATGAAAAATATTGGTTAAGTAATAGAAAAACCAATATAAGACATGAGTAGAATTACAGAAAAGATCCAATAGAAAAACAAAAGAATAACAGATAGTGAGTTTGAAGCAGCAATATGAAGTTGAAAATTTAGTATTTCAGCATGTGATAAATGAAAATGAAACATATAATAAACAAGGAATTATATCATAATTCAATATTTTGAAGCTGCCATGGATTAGCTGCAGGGGCCGGATCCCAGCTAGCGGTAGTCCTGAGGACTAGTGCACCGTGTCGCTTAGGCTTTTACGCCTTGTTGTCAGAAGGACCCTTTCGGCTTGTACCCATAGCAAGTTCATCATAATAGAATCAAGATATACTCGATATTTACGCAGGTTTATCTTAATTTACAACAGCTTCATCTAAAATTCCAAGTTCACTTCAAAGAAAATTGAAGCGCTCTTCGGATAATGGTTTTGTGAAGAAGTCTGCTAACTGATGATCAGTGTCAATAAATTCTAAGTTAATCATGCTATTTTGCTGATGATCACGTAAAAAGTGGTGACGTATTTCAATGTGTTTCGTGCGTGAGTGACAAATGGGGTTCTTAGTAAGATTTATAGCACTAGTGTTGTCACAAAAGATTAGAATATGCATAAAAGATAAATTATAGTCTTCAAGGGTTTGCTTCATCCACGGAATTTGTGCACAACAACGCCCAGCTACGATGTATTCAGCTTCTGTTGTGGATAGTGCGACAGAATTCTGCTTCTTGCTAAACCAAGAGACTAAAGCTTTTTCTAATAAATGACACGTACCACTAGTACTTTTACGGTCGACCTTGCATCCGGCGAAGTCAGCATCAGAGTAACCAATGAGGTCAAATGATGTTGACTTGGGATACCATAGGCCCACTGTAACTGTACCCTTAAGGTATCGAAAGATACGCTTAACCGCGGTCATGTGTGATTCCTTAGGATTTGCTTGATATCTAGCACACTGGCAAACATTAAACATAATATCAGGGTGACTAGCAGTAAGGTAAAGTAGACTGCCTATCATATCTCGATACTTACGTTGATCTACGGGTTTGCCGCTATCATCTGGTTCGAGTTTGGTTGAAGTAGCCATAGGAGTGTTGATTGGTTTGACGTTGTCAAGGTCGAATTTCTTCAGCATGTCCTTTGTATACTTCGATTGACAGATGAAGGTTCCATTAGACATTTGTTTGACTTGCAGCCCAAGAAAGTAGTTGAGCTCCCCTATCATGCTCATCTCAAACTCGGTCTGCATACACTTCGCGAAATCTTGACAAAGGGTTTCATCAGTAGAACCAAATATAATATCATCTACATATATTTGTACTAAAAGAATAGTGTCTTTGAAGGATTTTATGAAAAGTGTAGTGTCAATTTTTCCTTTTGAAAAACCTTTCTCAAGCAAGAAGTTGCTTAGCCGTTCATACCAAGCTCTAGGGGCTTGTTTGAGGCCATACAGCACTTTCTTTAGCTTGAACACGTGGTCGGAAAATTTATGATTTTTAAAACCAGGGGGTTGTTTTACATAAACTTCCTCCTTAATAAATCCATTCAAGAAAGCACTTTTAACATCCATTTGAAATAATTTGAAATTTTGAAAATTTGCAAACGCGCAAAGCATCCGAATGGATTCTAATCTAGCAACAGGAGCATACGTCTCATCGTAGTCCATACTTTCCTCTTGGTTGTATCCTTAGGCTACTAGACGAGCTTTGTTGCGTGTGACTGAACCATCTTCATTCACTTTGTTTCTAAAAACCCATTTAGTACCAAAAATCGAGTAATTAGCCGGTCTAGGAACGAGTTTCCATACTTGGCTCCTCTCGAATTGGTTGAGTTCCTCTTGCATAGCAGAAATCCAAAATTCATCATTGAAAGCTTCTAAAATGTTTTTCAGCTCAATTTGTGAAATAAAGGCAGTGCTAGCAATAGAGTCTCTTAATGATGATCTAGTAGTTACTCCATGTGACACCTCATCGATCACCAAATTTTCTGGGTGTGATGGCTTGAAATAGAATTTTATTGGCAAGCCTTCCAGAGAATTGGTTTCGGTTGTGGTATTTATTAGAGTAGAAGTTGATGGCTCAACATCATCATCAAGAGTAGCTGCTGCACTGTTGTCTTCATCAAAAGTCATATTTGTAGACTCTTCCACAATTAATGAACGTTTGTTAAAAACTTTATATCCCTTGCTCTTGGCAGCATAGCCAAGGAAAATACCATCGTCAGCTTTGGCATCAAATTTGCCTAAGTTGTCTTTGGTGTTAAGGATAAAACATCTACAGCCAAAAACTCTAAAATAAGAAACATTTGGGGTGCTCCCAAACCAAAGCTCATAGGGTGTTTTCTTCGTAATAGGACGAATAAGCACTCTATTTAAAATGTGGCATGCTGTACTCACAGCTTCAGCCCAAAAGTATTTCGGAAGTGAAAACTTGTTCAACATGACTCTGGCCATATTACCAAGAGTCCTATTCTTCCGTTCCACAACACCATTTTGTTGAGGAGTTCTTAGACAAGAAAACTCATGATCAAAACCATTAGAATCACAAAACTTTTCAAAATCAGAATTTTCGAACTCGCCTCCATGATCACTTCAGATTCGAGTAATCATGTAGCCTTTTTCATTTTGAACTTTCTTAACAAAAATCTTGAAAACAGAAATAGCACCACTTTTATGTGTAAGAAAGAAAACCCAAGTAAATCTTGAAAAGTCATCAACAATAACAAAGGCATAGAGTTTTCCACCAAGACTGGCTACTCTGCTGGGGCCAAATAAATCCATATGAAGTAGTTGTAAGGATCTAGTAGTGCTTACAGAGTTTATAGAATGGAAAGAGGATTTGGTTGCCTTATTCAACTTACATTCGGCACATACCGTGTCCTTTTTGAATGTGATATCGGGCAAGCTTCTAACTAACTTCTTGGTCGATAGCCTGGATATAGTATCCATGTTGGCATGACCAAGACGCTGATGCCACAGTAATCGTTCATCTTTATGAGCATATAGGCATCTACCTGCATTGTTAGTACTTCCAGACAAATAGAAAATATAAATATTATCCTCTCTTACCCCTTCAAAAGCGATGTCTCCCGTTGACCTATCATAAATAAGGCATTTGTTATATCCAAAGTTAATGTCATATCCATGGTCAGCAAGATGACTAATGCTGAGCAGGTTATGCTTTAACTCGGTCACTAGGCAGACATCCTTTATTATGGGAGAGAGAGGATAACCAATGTTGCCATTACCTGTAATATAACCTTTTAGGTTGTTGCCGAAGGATACATATCCTTCTCTCTTCATCGATAGTGATGCGAAAAGATTTGTATCTTCCGTCATATGCCGCGAGCATCCACTATCGAGAATCCACTTACTCTTAGTTGAGGAGGGAAGGTCCACCTACATCAAGAGTAGATGTGACCTTTGGTACCCAAGTTCTTGAGGGTCCTGAAGAGTTAGTTTTTGGAAACTATGCATATATCTTTCTATCTACTAATCTTCTAATTCTACATTGTGATGAAATGTGTCCTTGTAAACCACAATAAGTGCATGTAGCATCCCTATTTATATTAGGAGCATGCTGATGATGTCTATAAGTAGAGTGATGAGTATGAAGATATGTAGAATTAGCATGGTGATGAGGACTATGTGTAGAGTGATATGGAGTGGCCTGGTAATATTGTCTATATGGTATGGCATGGTGATGATCTCTATATGTAGAGTGATGTTGATTGTGTCTTTGTGCAACATTGTGATGATTGTATCTAAATGTAGCATAATGATTGTATGACATATGATAATTATTTCTACGTTCATGTGGTTTATGTCCTTTGTAAAAGTGTGTGTATATGTAAGCATGATTATGAGCAGCATGTGGATGACGTGGTTGACTAGTATGAGTGGTGTCATGCTTTGTGTGTGTCTCATGTGATTGAGGTTGAGCAACCTATTTTCCCAATTTAGTCTCTAGTTTCTTAGAGACGGCTTGCAGTTCAGTAACCTTAGCATTCAAACCATACATCTTAGTAATAGAAATCTTGTGTCTACTCTTTTCTTCTGCAAGCTCTGTGTTGAGTGCTGTGATTTCTTGTGTTTGTTGTTCAATACGTGCTTCGACATCATGTAAGCTTATTTTAAGCTTAGATACCTCATCAGTGACATCCGTGGGTGAAGTGTCTCTAATGTTATCAAGTAATAGAGAAAGTCTTTGTATTTTGACTTCATGACTTTTGATTTTGTCCTTGGTATATTTGTATTTACCAATGACCTTTTTGTGATCACTAAGTAAATCGGTGAAAGCATTGCCAAGTTCATCAAAAGTGAAGTCGTCAAGAGTTTCGTTTGATACCTTGTCGGACGTTGCCATTAGGCACACATTGGTCGTATCTTGAGGAGAGTCATTTTCTTCCTCGGAGTCACTAGCTTCGCTTTCATGCCAAATGCTTGTGTTGGCATATTTCTTTGAGGAAGTCTTCTTGTATGGCTTCTCATAGCGGTTGCTCTTCTTCAAGAATGGATAATCTTTTTGGACGTGTCCAGTCTTCTTGCAACCATAGCAGATTGGCTCTTCTTTGCCATCTTGTTGTGGTTCCTTCTTTCTTCGATTGAAGCGAAGGAATTTCTTGAAGTTGCGGACCATAAGGGCTTGATCATCTTCTGAGTCATCATCATCCGTCTCTTCGGGTTCAGCCCTTTGTCGGTGAGCTTTGAGTGCGATCTCCTTAGCCTTAGGAGCAGGCTCTTCGAAGTCCTTGAGGTCAAGCTTATGAGTCATTAGCTTTCCCATCAAGGTCTCCATGGACATAGTTGTGAGATCATTTCCTTCAACGATGGCTGTCACCTTAGGGTTCCAAATCTTTGGAAGCCCCCTAAGTAGCCTGCGGATCTTCTCGTGATTTGAATATTGTTTGCCAAGAGAAGACAGGGGGTTGATGATGTCGAGGAATCTTGTGAACATTTGCGTGATCGTCTTATTTGGCTTCATCTTGAAAGCCTCATATTCTTGAGTGAGACGGCTTATCTTTGATTCCTTGACCTGGGTGGTTCCTTCATGCGTCACTTCGAGAAGTCTCCATACTTCGTGAGATGTGGTGCATGTAGATACTCTGTTGAACTCATTCCTGTCTATAGCACAGAATAAAGCATTAATAGCTCTCGCATCTAGACTTGCCTGTTTCTTCTCCTCGTCAGAATATTTGTCATGTGATTTTTCAACAAGGTCACCATTGACAACTATTCTGGCGAGCTTTTTATAACCGTCAGTAACGATAGTCCACAGGTCAAAGTCTAGCGACTTGAGATAAAAGCTCATCCTTGTTTTTTAATATGTGTAGTTAGTTCCATCAAATAGGGGAGGCCTATGAGTGGACTGTCCTTCACCGTGATTAGAAATCAAGGATTATGTGGTTGCCATGGATCAGCTCTAGAATGTAAGTCCTTGTAAAGAGAACAGAGCTCTGATACCAATTGAAGAACAGATGGCAACTCTAGAGGGGGGTGAATAGAGTTTATAGCGATAATATCCAATTAAAAATTAAACTCTTTCACAATCTAACAATAATCAGAGTAAATACAGAAATAAATGAGGAGCAAGAAAGCATACGCAAATACAACCAATTTTAACCTGGTTTCCCTCGTGGAGGACTAGTCAAGACCTGAGAACTCTAGCTCAAGATTAAATCCACTATTTGTGAAATAGTAGTTACACCCCATGCCTTTTCTTCAGAAGAGCATGTCAACTTCTTATAAAGGATCGCAGTGGCGATGCTTGGAATTTTCCAAGCTACTTCTTGAACTCTTGCACAAGACTCCTAACTGAGAGATGCTGAGCACTCGAGACTTAGGAAGCTTGTGGCTAGTGGATGAAGAAGGGTATGGCTTATATTGAGCTTAAGAGAGAAGAGAAGAGAAGATTAGATGAATAAAAATGGGACAATTCTTGTCCTATTTATAGGTTTTTATCAGGCAGAATTCGGCCAAAATTCTGGTAGGAATTTTCAAAATTTTGGCCGTTGGACAACTAGCAACCAGCCAACCCTAAAAATTAGGTTGCTGATTTTTAGGGGACAGAGTTCGGCTCGAACTCTGTGTGGAGGCAGAGTTCGGCCCGAACTCTGTCTCCAGAGCACAGAATGGGTCTAAGGGTCCAATGGGCTTATTTTGGATGTGGAGCTTTATGGATTTTGGATAGGTTATGGGTTTAGTCTCAAGAGCTCAGCACAACTCAGCTTACAATCATTCTAGACTCAATAAATATAAAAGTACAGACTTAAAAAAATAACTGCAATTACAAAAAATGAGCTGTCGTCTGGCTTGAGCTGGATGTAGTCGTCGTGTGTCGTATTGAATTATTACAAGTATTATTTAGTCAATGTTATCAATATTTGGTTGACTGTGACTTTGTGTCAACAAACTACACTAGTCGTACCATTATTTCTAGTCGATATACATCTCAAAACTAAACCATGACTAATATATTTTCTAGTCAATGTTATCAAGTAGGTTTGGCTAGGATAGGGTCCAAATATATTTTCTAGTCAATCGAACTCAAAAAGTCAACTAATGTGTATCTTGTATCATTTGCAAATAAATAACACATGGGGACTCGATTGAGTGGCATACCTTTGGCATTGGTGTCGTAGACTAAAAATGGATCAAAACCATATATTGGGCCAAATGGTTTTGATCGATGTCAAGTTCTGAACTTACGTTGGAAGTTAAATCTAGAATTACGGTGAATAGTCAAATGACCTAAATTGATCCAAAGTTGAGTGAAGTCAAAAGAATGCTAGAGAACGAGTTTGGATAGAACATGATATATCAAATTAAAGGTGGACTTGTCGACTTCAAAACTCTTGAAGAACGTTTCAAAATATTAGCATTTCTTTTGCTTCAAAAATTAAAGCTACAGAAAAGTACATCTATAGTCATAATTAAAGATAAAATATAATCTAATAAATAAAAATCATACAAATAAAAAAATATTCCAAAAATTAGGGTGCTTAAAAGTTCATATTCTGGACAGAGACAAAACCGAGTTTGGTCCGAACTCTGTTCGAGGTCAGTTTCCTTGACCAGAAACTGAATTGTGTCAAAAATCCAATCTTGTACATATTTGCAGCTCAAACTTTGTAATCCGATTATCAGTTCTTTCGAGTTCAATGATAAATATTTACGACATATTACTTAGTTAATCTTAATTTGATAAAGTATTAATTATCTCGGGTTAGTTATAAGGCCGGATCCCAGCTAGCGGCGGTCTGAAGACTCTTAAATACCGTATCACTTAAGGCTTTTTACACCTCGTTGATAAAAGGACCTTTTTGACGTTCACCCAAAGTAATCACTACAATAAAAAATTCCAATTAGTTCTTAATGTTGCAAATTATATACCATTGAAATCCAAATTTCATAATTTTCGACGAATAATGTTTTATCGATCTTCTACTAAGGGTTTAGAGAAAATGTTTATAAGTTAATGTTATATGTCAATGAATTCTAAGCATATATAACCGTATAATTAATGATCTCTTAATAAGTGATGGCATATCTCTATGTGCTTAGTGAGAGAGTGACATATATAGGATTTTTTTATGAGATTTATAGTACTAGTAGTTTCACATTAAATGGGAATATTCTTATAGCATAAATTATAGTCTGTAGGGTTTGTTCCATATATAAATTTTATGTACAATATGTGAAACCCGTAATTTTTTCAGTTAATTAATTTAATTAGCTAATTATTATTATAAATCATTATTAGTTGTTAATTTAGGAAAATTGTATTTTTGAAAAAAAATTATTATTTCTGGAATTTTAGAGTTTAGTCAAAACCCGTAAAATTTTATTTTATAAATTTTTATTAATTAATTATTATCATTTTGTTTTGAAAAACCATAGTTTAGAAAAATATTTTAATCCAGAAATTTTGAATGTTGGTCCTGACCAGTCTCGAGCCTGACTTAAACCCGTCTCAAACCCAAATTCGTTTTTCCGAAATTAATCATTAAAATCCATTAGTATTTTATTATACTATTAAGAAAAGATATTCATATCAAATTTTATAAAACTTTCATTAATATATATTTATTACAACTTTCAACTTTAACTCACTTTCTCTCTCTCTATCAATTCTCTGGAGAATGGAAACTTTTTATTTCCTTCTCAACGTTTGCTCGGTCGAGCTCCTCCCCTTCCCGCGTAAAACCGCCACCTCTTCCCCTCCCGAAACCTCCAAGCTTCTTTCCCCTATAAAAGCCCCCTTCTCCTCTCCATTCTCCTCACCCAAAAATTTTTCCCACAAGCCCTAGCCACGCTCTGTCCGGCAATTTTCCGACCGCCGATCCTCCCCGCGGTTCCGAGCGCCACCCCCCCAGGCCGATCTCGCCGCCGCCTCCTCTGTCTGGCGCGCCACCCGCGGCCACCTGATCTTACGCGACCCCTTCCCGGTGTTTCTCCGGCGCCACCGTCGTCGTTCCCGGCCAACCCGCATGGCCGACCGTCCCGTGCGCCATTTTTTGGCCACGCCCAGCCCACTGTCCCCGTGTACTGCTCATCGTTCGTCCAGAGCCCCGATCCGCTGTCCGTGGTTCCGTGGTCCATTTTTACTGTTCCAGCTCTGTCCGTTTCCGTTACCGAGTTTATCCCGCGGCTCCCTGACCAACGGATAGTGGGTAATTTCTGTTAATCTCAGTAGTTCGTCCCTCTCGAGTCGATGATGATTTTGGTTCTCCGATTCCGTTGCGGGATTCGGTTGTAGTTTCCGGTTGTGTTTTCGGTATTTCCGAGACTCATTTCGGAATAAGTTTTGGTTCGTTTCATTTGGTAATTTCTTGGAATTTCGAGTTAGTTATGTGGTTTTTAGGTTCTCGGAATTTCCGAGGTAATTCCGGATAGGTTCTGTCATCTCTGTTTCGAAATGTCGATTGTGATTTCGGATTTTCTGAGCATTGATGGCTTGAGAGCTAACTATTTGTTGATAGTTGCATTCTATGGTTCTGTGGTTATCTTATTCTTGTTTTGGAAAGTTTTTCTTAAGTGTTGGTTGGAAACTTAAGTTTCGGATACAATTCTATGGGTATATTTTATATAAAAAATGGTTATTCCCTGGTATGGGACTTATATTGGTGATTGTGGCACATTTTCCCAGTTTTGGGTTATTCCAAAAATAGAGGGAATGCTGCCGAAATTTTTATAAAATTTATAAAGGAATATTTTTAAATCAGATTTCGGAAATATTTTATAAAGTGGATTTCGGGTGACGATTGTATCGGTCAATGGACCCCTAGCTAAATGCAAACGAAACCGGAAGTTCCGGACGTTGGGGCATTAACTATTTTATGACAATTGGACCAAGTCTGAGACTCGTATTTTATTTTAATTTAATTTAATTTATTAATCATATTTGGTAATTAAATTGTAGGATAAATTTTAGAACTAACCAATATTTTTTCTTATTTTAATTCGTGAAAATCGTCTGTAAGGGCATAAGCCCAGAATTTATTTATTATCTGTAATTTTGTAATATTGAAAATTTTTATTTTATTTCTGGTTCGTTGATTGACATAAAACGTAAAATGATAATATAATTATTTTATAAGATTTAATGTCATTTTCTCACAATAAAATAATTAGGAAATTACGAGTTTATTGCAAATTCACGTTTTCTCATTTAAAGAAAAAATATTAAATTTATATATAATACAAAATACAAAGTTTTACCAAGTAAATCAATAACTACGAGTTTTTCTAAATACAAAGTTAAATTGATTTTTCTTCGTAAGATAGTAACTCACCTCGATAAGCGCGCTCTAAGTAGAGTTGTAAATAACCTAAAATTTGACTAGAACAAATACTAGAGATTGTAACTAGCACACCTAGATATGGATTGAATATTGGTGCTAAGTCAGAAATTCTCAATTGTAGGGTTTCGAGGACTGTACTAGCATCATTCCGGAACCAACATCGAATCCAGTCGTAATCAAGGCAAGTATAATTTGTGTTAGTTTACCAATTATTTAGTAATCATTTTATTGCAAGTTTAAATCACGATGCAACACGGAACTCTCTCGGAGAGCATTGACTGATTGACTGTTGGGTACTGGGAGAGTAGTGTAATGAGTATGACCACATCCAAAGTAGTATACTGACTGTGTTAGCTTACCCCTCATACACACGGGGATAAGCCATATCGTAACAATAGGATACAATTGTGTAACCCAATCCGGTCATATTCATTGCCTATTCACATCACAATATTTTAACTGCTGGAGAAC
Source organism: Iris pallida (assembly GCA_029216955.1). Taxonomy (NCBI): domain Eukaryota; kingdom Viridiplantae; phylum Streptophyta; class Magnoliopsida; order Asparagales; family Iridaceae; genus Iris; species Iris pallida. Next base: position 13,490,727 of record JANAVB010040216.1, on the reverse strand, counting down.
TATTTATTTCAAATTATTTAAAAGTGCATAACTCTATTATTATTTCAATTGTTGGATTATCATGAATTGTACTTTGCTCCCACCTGACTGGAGACAACATTTTTAGGTTCTTTTGATGATGCAGAGCTACTGATTAGTAGTTATTATGACCCTGAGCTCAACCCTGCTGTGCTTCCAGCATTCCACGTGGACGATGTTGATCTTGGGGCTGATGAGCCTAATCTCTAGAGGATGTTTTATCTTTTTGCTAAATAAAAGACAGTTTATTCAGTTTTTATTTTTAGTTGTAATTTTTGTTGGACAAAGTTTATTTTAAATATTTGAAATTCAGATGTTGTGACAAAATAGATTGTGTTGTTGTGATTACCTGCATTTGGATACAGCTTACTGCCACCGTCTCACAACGGTGCAGGCTGGACATGATCCAATTCGATCCAACAAATTGGGACCGGGTCGTGACATGTTTTTAGTGGTGGCCCATGCAGGTCTGATCAACAACTTAGGAAAATATATCTAGAAACAACTAGAACACTAGAACATCAATTTGTCACAACATAGGACCGATATATATATATATATATATATATATATATATATATATATATATATATATATATATATATATATATATATTGTTTGAATATAGACTGGTAGGTTACCTTGCTTATGTTTTCGTCCTAAACCTTCCAGAGAATGACTACCGACCAGAACACCACTGCTGGCGATGGAGTATCTTCACCCGATCACACCCCACCTCCTCAATCGAGTTCGGATCCTACTCCTCGGCAGCTGGCCGATCGTCCCCATAATGCACCCGTACCCCGTAGATTTTATACTACTACTCAAGTATTAGATCCTACATCTTTCTAGACTGAACAACAAGCTCCTGCGGTGGTGCCCGATCCAGTTGACCCACCAGTGCCCGTGGACCCCACCGACCTCGTAGGCCTACTACGAGGAGTGCTTGAGGCACAGAGAACTCAAGCTGAAGCTCATCGCGAACAGACGACGATTATGAGAGAAGGTATAGAGAATGTCCACAATGTGGCTATGGCTGCACGGGAGAGAGGAGAAGCAGTCCAATCTGAACCAAGGCCGGCAAAAGTCGGTGATATCGAAAAATTCAAGAAGCTGGGCCCTCGACCTTTCAAAGGAACCGAGGGAATCATTTATGCTGACGAATGGCTCGACAGCATGGAACGTCTCCTCAGCGTTGCTCGACTTCCTGATGATCTTCAAGTTGAAGCTGTGGGACTCCACCTATTAGATGTAGCCAGCACCTGGTATCGGAATGAACCCCGACTCTAGGACAAGCAGCTGGACTGGAACACTTTCAAGAGATTGGTCCGAAGGAAGTTCTTTCCAACATCAGAATTGCGGGAGATGGAAAAACTGTTCCAGAACCTGAAGCGAGAGAACATGACTGTTGGAGAATATGCGGCCGAGTTTGGTCAACTTAGTCGCTTTGTCAAGAACTTGGTTGCTGACCCCGCCGATCGTGCTGAAAGATTCAAGTATGGACTGAGGGAAGAGATTCGCACTCATGTGATCGCAGACGATGCCAAGACGTATGAGAGGATCCTAATTCGAGCTCAGGATATAGAGAAAATTCAGCCTGCTCATTCAAAGAGGGAGTATTCTGGAACTAGCAACTTCCAGAATAACCAGAAGAGGCCCAACCACAACAATAATAACAGGCCTTCTCACCACCACCACCAGCATCATCAGGCGAGGACCAATGACAGAGCGCCTCAGAAGTAGATTCATATCTGCAATTTCTGCAAGAGGCCAGGGCATCAGTCGAATATCTGTAGGAAGAGGCTAGGATACTGCCTAGTCTGTGGGTCTGCCACCCACCAAGTGAAGGACTGCCCCTTGTTAGTCCACCAGACCGGAGCAACTCAACTGAAAGGTCCTCTACCCACTCAGCAACAACAGTTTGGACAACATCAATAAAAGACTGGACGAGCTTTTGCCCTAACAGCAGAGGAACAAGAGCCAGAGCAGAAACCTACCGCTGATGTCATTACAGGTTTCATTTATATGCATTCACATCCTGCTTTAGCATTATTTAATTCCGGTGCATCACATAGTTTTATATCAACAAAATTCATCACTGCACACCACCTAGTTACGGGATTTAGCAAGAAGATATATAGAGTTATGACTGGTGGTGGACCCATACCCATCACTGAGACCTGTAACTGTCCTATAACAATATCTGGACATAACTTCTTAGCATCCTTATTTGTGATGCCCTTACCTAACTATGATGTGGTCCTAGGAATGGACTGGTTAAGTAAGCAGCATGCGCTGATACATTGTCACAGAGAATGTGTAGTCTTCAGCCCACCTGGAGAGCCAGAGTTTGAAATCTCTCGAGCTCCAGAAGATATGGAGGGTATTACTTACTCCTCTATCACCGAAGGACCTGGACCTTCTCACCCTATCATAGCAGAATTCATGGATGTCTTCCCTAATAGGCTTCCAGGATTACCCCCAGATAGAAATGTAGAATTCAACATCGACCTAGTCCCCGGCTCTTTTCCTATTTCTAAGGGATGTTACAGGGTCAACCCGAAGGAGCCAAGGAGATGAAGGATCAGATCAATGAACTAAAGGCCCTTAGATTTATCAGAGATGGAGCTTCACCTTGGGGAGCACATATCTTATTCGTGTCCAAAAAGGATGGGACTGTGAGGATGTGCATCAACTACTGGGCGCTGAACAACATCACCATCAAGAACAATTACCCTCTACCCCGGATCGATGACCTGTTTGATCAACTCAGTAGAGCTAAAGTGTTCTCGAAGATAGATCTTCGATCTGGCTACCATCAGATCAAGGTTAGGAAGGAGGATATTCTAAATACGGTGTTCAACACCAAGTATGGGCAGTTTGAATTCTTGGTCATGCCGTTTGGACTGACGAATGCTCCTGCGGTATTCATGAATCTCATGAACAAGGTTTTCCATGAATACCTGGATTAGTTTGTTGTTGTCTTCATCGATGACATTCTGATCTACTCGAAGACTGAAGAAGAGCATGAAGAGCACCTCAGGAAAGTTCTGGGAACTTTGAGGAAGGATAAGCTATATGGTAAGCTTTCCAAATGTTAATTCTTTCTAGACAAGGTGGATTTTCTTGGCTATGTTGTCACAGGAGAAAAAATTTCGGTGGACCCAAAGAAGATAGCTGCTGTTGAGAAGTGGTCTTCCCCAAGCTCAGTTGCTGAAATCAGAAGTTTCTTGGGCTTGGCTAGCTACTACCAGAAGTTTGTGAAGGATTTCGCCAAGATTGCTGAACCGATGACGAAGCTCACTCGGAAGAATGAAGAGTTCATCTGGACGGAAGCTTGCCAGGCATCGTTTGAGGAACTGAAGAAGAGACTTACAACAGCACCGATATTTGTGCTACCCGCAGGTACCGGCGGTTTCTCAATATACAGTAATGCCTCTGGAAAAGGACTGGGTTGCGTTCTTCAACAACACGGGAAAGTAATTGCTTACGCATCTAGGAAATTATGGACTCATGAGAAGAACTATCCCACACATGATCTGGAGCTTGCTGTAGTCATCTTCGCTTTGAAACTATGGAAGCATTATCTCTATAGAGAGAGAGTGGAAATATTTACAGACCACAAAAGTCTGAAATATGTTTTCACTCAGAAGGAGTTGAACATGAGACAAAGAAGATGGCTGGAGCTGATGAAGGATTTCGACATCGACTTACAGTACCATCCAAAAAAATCTAATGTGGTTGCAGATGCACTTAGTCGATACCCGATGGCGATGTATTTAACCAAGTAGCGGCATTTGTTGGAGGACATAGAGAATCTTGGTCTGGAGATTGTACTGCCTGAGGAAAAGATAAAGGAACTGGGGCGAGAAGCTATTGTACCTGGAGCTGACTCAACCATGATGCAGTTGCAATTGCGTTCAAGTCTGATGGACAAAGTCAAGGAGACACAATTCCAAGACGAGACGCTTTGCAAACTCAGAGATCAAGTGCTGGCAGGAACACTTGAAGGATTCTCTATCGCCAGTAACAGAGCATTGAAGAATGGTACGAGGCTGTGTGTACCATCTGGCAATTTGAGGAATGAGCTGATGCAAGAAGCGCACCAGTCGCAGTATTCCATACATTTTGGAGCTAACAAGATATATCGGGATATACGTACCAATATTTGGTGGTATGGAATGAAGAAGGATGTGTCCAGATTTATGGCTAGATGCTTGATTTGTCAACAAGTAAAGGCTAGCAGACAGAGACCCGCCGGACTTCTACAGCCACTGGACATTCCGGAGTGGAAGTAGGAGCATATAACGATGGACTTTGTGTCAGGATTGCCTCGATCCCAAGGAGGAAAGGACGCTATTTGGGTTATTATGGACCGACTGACGAAGTCAGCTCACTTTATCCCCTTCAAGGTTGGTTTATCCACCAAAAAGTTGGCAGCACTGTACATGAGACACATCTACCGGATTCATGGAGTACCAGTAAGTATTATATCTGACCGAGATACTAGATTTATCTCTCACTTTTGGAAGCGTTTGCATGACAGCTTAGGAACAAAACTGAAGTTCAGCACAGCCTACCATCCCCAAACTGACGGACAATCAGAGAGGATAATCCAGACGCTTGAAGACATGCTGAGATCTTGCGTCTTGGAATTTGGAGGGTCTTGGAAAGACCACTTACACTTGGTAGAGTTCTCTTACAACAACAGCTACCAAGCCAGCATCGGTATGACACCGTTCGAAGCACTCTATGGACGTTGTTGCCGTACTCCACTTGCATGGGACGACGTAGGAGAAAGAGTACTGTTGGGACCAGAGATGGTGACTGACACAACAGAGAAGGTGAAGGTGATTAGAGACAAACTCAGGATTGCTCAGGACAGGCAGAAAATTGGGCTTATAGCAGTCGTCGACCATTGGAGTTCGAAGAAGGAGACAGTATGTTTGTGAAGATACCCCCTACTCGAGGAACTATCAGATTTTGCAGAGCGTGAAAGCTGAGCCCCAGGTACATCGGCCCATTCGAAGTTTTGAGCCGAATTGGAGAAGTAGCTTACCGATTAGCTCTACCAGCTAATCTTGAAGGCGTGCACAACGACTTCCATGTTTCACAGCTCAGACGCTACATTCCGGATCCGAGTCACATTCTGGACCATTCGGAGCTGGAGATTGGACCGAGCCTCATAGTGCCAGAGAAGCCAGTGGCAGTTTTAGACAGAGGCGAGAAGAGAACCAGGAACTCGGTGACGCCCATAGTCAGAGTTATGTAGCGACACAATTCCCCAGGCGAGTCTACCTTGGAGCGAGAAGATGAGATACGGAAGCAGTACCCGTATTTGTTTGAAACCTGAGGTAATTCCTAACCATATCCTTTAATTTCGAGGACAAAATTTCTTAAGGAGAGAAGGTTGTGAAACCCGTAATTTTTTCAGTTAATTAATTTAATTAGCTAATTATTATTATAAATCATTATTAGTTGTTAATTTAGGAAAATTGTATTTTTGAAAAAAAATTATTATTTCTGGAATTTTAGAGTTTAGTCAAAACCCGTAAAATTTTATTTTATAAAATGTTGTTATTTAATTATTATCATTTTGTTTTGAAAAACCATAGTTTAAAAAAATATTTTAATCCTGGAATTTTGAATGTTGGTCCTGACCTGTCCCGAGCCTGACTTAAACCCATCTCGAACCCAAATTCGTTTTTCCGAAATTAATCATTAAAATCCATTAGTATTTTATTATCCTATTAAGAAAAGATATTCATATCAAATTCTATAAAACTTCCATTAATATATATTTATTATAACTTTCAACTTTAACTCACTTTCTCTCTCTATCAATTCTCTGGAGAATGGAAACTTTTCATTTCCTTTTCAACGTTTGCTCGGTCGAGCTCCTCCCCTCCCCGCGTAAAACTGCCGCCTCTTCCCCTCCCGAAACCTCCAACCTTCTTTCCCCTATAAAATCCCCTTCTCCTCTCCATTCTCCTCACCCAAAAATTGTTCCCACAAGCCCTAGTCACGCTCTGTCCGGCGATTTTCCGGCCGCCGATCCTTCCCGCGGTTCCGAACGCCACCCCCCCAGGCCGATCCCGTCGCCGCCTCCTCTGTCCGGCGCGCCACCCGTGGCCACCCGATCTTGCGCGGCCCCCTCCCGGCGTTTCTCCGGCGCCACCATAGCCGTTCTCGGCCAACCCGCATGGCCGACCGTCCCGTGCGCCATTTTTCGGCCACGTCCAGCCCGCTGACCCCGTGCACCGATCATCGTTCGTCCAGAGCCCCGATCCGCTGTACGTGGTTCCGTGGTTTGTTTCCACTGTTCCAGCTCTGTCCGTTTCCGTTCCTGAGTTTATCTCGCGGCTCCCTGACCAACGAATAGTAGGTAATTTCTGTTAATCTCAATAGTTCGTCTCTCCCGAGTCGATGATGATTTTGGTTCTCCGATTCCGTTGTGGGATTCGGCTGTAGTTTCCGGTTGTGTTCTCGGTATTTTCGAGACTCATTTCGGAATAAGTTTTGGTTAGTTTCATTTGGTAATTTCTTGGAATTCTGAGTTAGTTCTGTGGTTTTCAGGTTCTCAGAATTTCTGAGGTAATTTCGGATAGGTTCTGTCATCTCTGTTTCGAAATGTCGATTGTAATTTCGGATTTTCTCAGCATTGATAGCTTGAGAGCTAACTATTTGTTGATAGTTGCATTATATGGTTCTGTAGTTATCTTATTCTGGTTTTGGGAAGTTTTTCTTAAGTGTTGGTTGGAAACTTAAGTTCCGGAAACAATTATGTGGGCATATTTTATATAAAAAATGGTTATTCTCTGGTATGGGACTTATATTGGCGATTGTGGCACATTTTCCCAGTTTTGGGTTATTCCGAAAATAGAGGGAATGCTGCCGAAATTTTTATAAAATTTATAAAGGAATATTTTTAAATCGGATTTCAGAAATATTTTATAAAGTGGATTTCGGGTGACGACCGTATCGGTCAATAGACCCCTAGCTAAATGCAAACGAAACCGGGAGTTCCGGACGTTGGGGTATTAGCTATTTTATGACAATTGGACCAAGTCTGAGACTCGTATTATATTTTAATTTAATTTAATTTATTAATCTTATTTTGTAATTAAATTGTAGGATAAATTTTAGAACTAACCAATATTTTTTTTTCTTATTTCAATTCGTGAAAATGGTCTGTAAGGGCATAAGTCCAGCTTTTAATTATAATCTGTGGTTTTGTAATATTGAAAATTTTTATTTTATTTCTGGTTGGCTGATTGACGTAAAACGTAAAATAATAATATAATTATTTTATAAGATTTAATATCATTTTCTCATAATTAAATAATTAGGAAATTACGAGTTTATTGCAAATTCACATTTTCTCATTTAAAAAAAATATTAATTTTATATATAATACAAAATACAAAGTTTTACCAAGAAAATCAATAACTACGAATTTTTCCAAATACAAAGTTAAATTGACTTTTCTTCGTAAGATAGTAACTCACCTCGGTAAGCGCGCTCTAAGTAGAGTTGTAAATAACCTAAAATTTGACTAGGACAAATACTAGAGATTGTAAATAGCACACCTAGATATGGATTGAATATTGGTGCTAAGTCAGGAATTCTCAATTATAGGGTTTCGAGGACTGTACTAGCATCGTCCCGGAACCAACATCGAATCCAGTCGTAATCAAGGCAAGTACAATTTGTGTTAGTTTACCAATTATTTAGTAATCGTTTTATTGCAAGTTTAAACCACGATGCAACAAGGAACTCTCTCTGAGAGCATTGACTGATTGACTGTTGGGTACTGGGGGAGTAGTGTAATGAGTATGACCACATCTAAAGTAGTATACTGACTGTGTTAGCTTACCCCTCATACACACGGGGATAAGCCATATCGTATCAATAGGATACAACTGTACAACCCAATCCGGTCATATTTATTGCCTATTCACATCACAATATTTTAACTGCTGGAGAACTATTTATTTCAAATTGTCTAAAAGTGCATAACTCTATTATTATTTCAATTGTTGGATTATCATGAATTGTACTTTGCTCCCTCCTGACTGGAGACAACATTTTTAGGTTCTTTTGATGATGTAGAGCTATTGATTAGTAGTTATTACGACCCTGAGCTCTACCCTGCTGTGCTTCCAGCATTCCACGTGGACGATGTTGATCTTGGGGCTGATGAGCCTAATCTCTATAGGATGTTTTATCTTTTGTCAAATAAAAGACAGCTTATTCAGTTTTTATTTCAGTTGTAATTTTGTTGGACAAAGTTTATTTTAAATATTCAAAATTCAGATGTTGTGACAGAATAGATTGTGTTATTGTGATTACCTGTATTTGGATACAGCTTACTGCCGCTGTCTCACAACGGTGCAGGCTGGGCATGATCCGATTCGATCCAACAAATTGGGACCGGGTCGTGACACAATAACATCCTATGACGATATACTCGGCCTTAGTAATTGATAATACTACATAATTTTGTTTCTTACTAAACTAAGAGACTAATGCCTTGCCAAGAAACGACAAGTATTGTTAGTACTTTTTCCATCGACTTTGCATCCGACAAAATCAACATATGAGTAACCAATAAGGTCAAAGGATGTGCTTTTGGGATACCACAAGCCTACCGTCAAGGTACCTTTAAGGTGTCGAAAGATACGCTTAACTGCACACAAATATGATTCTTTAGGGTTGGATTGATATCTAGCACAAAGGCAAACACTAAACATAATATACGGACGACTAGTAGTTAAATAAACTAAACTACCAATCATGCCTTGATGCTTACGTGTGTCGACTGGTTTACCATTTGCTTTAAGGCAAAGCTTCGTGGAAGTTGCCATTAGAATGTCGATGGATTTTGTATTGTCCATGTCGAACTTTTTGAGCAAATATTTCGTGTGCTTAGCTTGATGTAAAAATTTTATGTGAATTCTGCTTGATTTGCAATCCAAGGAAGAAGTTGAGCTCTCTCAATATGCTTATCTCGAATTCACTCTGCATATACTTAGTAAACTCTTTGCACAGTATCTCGTTAGTAGACCCAAAAATAATATCGTCAGTATAAACTTGCACTAATAAAAGAGTGTCATCATGTGTTTTCATAAACAAGGTTATGTTAACCTTCCCTCAAGGTGTCACCCGATCCGGTTCGGGTCGGACCGCCCCAAAAAATTGGGCCCAACCGGGCTTGGTCCGGGCCCAGCCCGGACTGGTGGCAGCAGCGGGTCGGGCTTGGCCCGGCCCAGTTCGAAGAATCTGAGCCCAGCCCGGTGACTCGGCTTGGGTAGGGCGGGACTGGGCCAGTCTAGTTCACGGGCGGGCTGGGTTGCGGGCTCGGGCGGGCCGGGTTCGGGCCGGTCCAGTCATTTTTTTTTATTTTTCAGTTTTTTAATGACTTTCAATTTTCTTTTTTAAATTTTATGTTCTTTTAAATTTTAAGTTTACTTTATTATTTTATTATTTTATTATTTTTAAGTTTTCTTTTAATTTATTTTGTATTATTTTATTTTGTTTTATTTTTTTCTCATCTTTTATCCAGGCTTGGGACCGGCAATGCAAGCTTTACTTGTCATAGGCAGAGTTAAAAAATTTATTTTAAGTTTAGAATTTTTTATTTTTTGATTAATTAGTTTCTATATTTTAAGTTTTTTTGTTCTAAGTTTTATTTGTTAGTTTTTTGTTTTTTTTAGTACTTTTGCGTTTTTCAAGTTTTCTTTCTTTCTTTTGGTTTTTTTTTTGTTTCTTGTTTTTAAGTTTTTTTCCAAGTTTTTTTTAAGTTCAGTTTTAAAGTTTTTTTGGTTTTTTTGGTTTTTTTTTTGTCATACCTTTGAGTCATTCTTCTTCCTCCTCCTTCTCGGTTCCAGATGCTTCACTCATTGTAAGTGATTCAAAATCCAGCTCGTTGATGTCAGCAGCTTCATCTCTCTTGTTTTGGATTCTTTTATCTGCTAAAATCCAATCTTGAAAACATACACAAGCTTCCAAGATATCTGGCTTCAACCGGCTCCTCTTTACGCTCAAAATTCTTGATCCTGCACTTAAACAAGACTCCGATGCTACCTGGACACCGGGATCATTAGTAGATCACGTGCTATAGTAGAAAGTACAAGAAATATTTTATCATATTTTTTCTACCATTCAAAAATGGTGAAGTGATTTGAAGATTCATCTTCTTCTTCATAAGAACTTAAATATAAAGACAACTCTTGAGTGGGTTGGGAAGAGTGTCTTTGTTTCTTCCTTTTTAGTATACGACTGGCGTGGTCGGCTAAGCCAAAGCTACTACTATTACTCGCTTGAGTTGGTCGGGTCGACACAATATTTTTTTCATAATGCATTACTAATCTTTCCAACACTACCATTAGTTCTATATTCAAGTCCATAAGATAAGTTCCATATTTTCTGCATAGTCATCTAACAAAGCCTCTATACCCTCTAATTTGATAGTAGGATCAAAAATAGAAGACAAACGATATAAAAGAGGTATATCACCCCAATATCTAGTGAATTTAGCTTCCATTCTCTTTACAATATAGTCAAAATTTTGAATATTTCTATATTTAGAAAACAAGTAAGACATGTTACAAAGTTTCCGTAAAGCTAAACAAGAAGTAGGATAATAAACACCAGAAAGAGTACATGTAGCTTTGTAAAAAGTTTCTAAAAATTCAAATATAGAAAAAGTAACTACCCAATCATCTTCAGTTACTTGATATACAAAATTATGATCCATATTACAAAAATATGTAATAGCATCCTTAAAGGGAATGGCAGATTTCAACATTAAATATGTCGAATTCCATCTATGTGGTACATCATTAACAAATCTTCTAAAACGAATACTAAAATGTGCACGTGGCTTTAAAAGCTTGTTGCCTACTTGGAGACGTATTCAAGCTGTGTAAACAATTTCAAAGAGTCTTTAAATGTGTACTAAAAAATTCAAAATATTCTTTTACAACTAAGTTAATAATGTGGCAAGCACACCTAACATGCAGTAATATACCTTCCAAAATAGGCTGAAAGAGTAACTGTAATAAATTTATAGCAGAAGTATTATTACTAGAATTATCAAAAGATATAGATAATATTTTATTGTGAACATCAAAGTTACGCAGGTGTTTTAAAATAGAAGTTGCAATTACAGAGCCCGTGTGTGGAAATTCTAAAGTTTTTAAACAGACGATGCACTTTTGCCATATCCATTGTAAATCTATGTAGTGTGCCATGATACAAATATAAGCATAATTTTGTTTACTTGTCCAAATATCAGAAGTAATAGATATTTTACTAACATGCAAAAATGATTGTTTTAAATCAACTCTCATTTCTTTAAAGAGTCTCTTAGCATCTTTTCTGGCAGCGCCTCTAGTAACTTTACTAAAATAGGATTTAAAGAAATTGTGGTATAATCATATAAAGATTCACTTTCACCCGAAGTGAATGAAAGTTCATCAGCAATAATATATTTAGTAAATTCAGTTTTATGACGCACAGCTGAATAAGAAAACGTACTCATTGAAGTACCTATGGTGCCTCCAAAACTTATCTGAGTTTGGCTCGCTGGAATTGAGTTCGGTGCGTAGCAGGTATCGTAGTGTCTTGACATTTGCCCGTGCCACCGCCCCTCTTCCATTGTATATATGGAAACATTTCTTGCATTGTGCCGCGTACGGAACTAGTTCCCCTTTCAGATCTAAAACAAGTGAACCATTAGGATTAGTCTCATTTAGAATAACAAAAAAAAAATTCCAAATTTTTTATTTTTGCTTTCTCTTTACAACACTTCAGATATTGTTAGCAACTTCAGGGGGTGAACCAACTAAATCATCAGCAATAAGATTTTGCTCAGAAAAAGTATTATAATTTCAAAAGCATCATTAGGTTGGTTTGAACTTTGACCGGCCATTTAAAAAAGACAAACAAAATAGAGAAACAATTAGAAAGATAGAGGATACCGAAAAATAAATTAATTGAAAATTATTTTTCCTCAAAAAAAGAGAGATGGAAGAAAGAAAACTATTTTGATTTATAAATGTAAATTAAAAAAATTAGAAAGAGGGAGTCGTAGATCGTCGGAATTGCTTGTACAAATTTCTTGAAACCTTCTTGTGATCTTGAATTTTTTTTGATTGAATGAATTGTTTGTGTTTGTAGAAGTTGAACTTATATACCATTTAGGTTGAGGAGAGAAAATGATTAGCCAATCTTATATATGAAGGTCGGGAATTATTTTAGACTATATTCGAAGAATTTTAAATTTTGACCAAGATAGTACCTTTGGGATGACCCCTGAGAATCCTACTCTAAACTCTACCTCAAAATCTGTTTCCATTTATTTTCGTCTACTCTTTCTTGTTCGTTGATTGAATCTTGATATTCGTTGTTAACTTTGATTTGATATCGAGATGAATTATATGGACTAAATTAAGGTATATTCTGATGACATTTGATGAGGATAGTGTGAAAGATAAATGTCTTCTTTAGTTATGGAGTCTAGAATTTATCACAGCTATACTAGCTGGTATGACAAAAACATAGAGCCTGATTTGGGGTATACTTATCTTAATTATAGAATTTCGAGATTCTTGCAGCCATACGGGTTGGCATGGTGAGAATTCTAGATAACATAATTATAGAGTATATATCTTAGTTATGGACTCTATCATTTATTACAGCTAAGCTTACTGACGTGGCAAGAATTCTGGGTAACATGATTTCGGATAGACGTGTATACTTATCAGATCATATCTTAACTTGGTTCACTCCTTTATGACTAGATGAGCAAGAACAATTCCTATCATCATTTCTTCGTCTTACCATTATTTCTTCGTCTTAATTAACTCTATCCTAATTACATCGATCAACTATCTCGTATCTACTTCTGTCAGCTACACTTTGAAATCTTTTTGAATTTACGTATCTCTTTACTTTGGAAAGGCTGAGGAAGTATCGTAATCATCTAGCTCGGAAAGGACTTAACTATCATTAAATGGTGATCTTGGTAGGAATATAGAGCATTGGACATTGGGATAGAATTAGTGGAAGAAATATATGACTGGGATTAGAAACAAGAAGAGACCGGTAGTATCTGTTTAGAAATGATTACAGTAGAGAATTATTTGAGTATGGATTATTTTGGAAAGAACGTAGAAGGATTTCAAGTAAGAAGAGCAGTAGAATATATATTAATGGTTAGAACAGTAATAATTCATAGATGTATTTTAGAACTGACGAGGATATTCGACATTGATTTGTTTTTGAGAACTTGGATATTATGGGGTTACTGATTCTTGAGATATTTCATATTCAAATTAAGACTATGATACTAAATTTAGGAATTTTAAGGATGGAGTAGAGATTATTACCGCATGCAGTGATAATACGAGATGGAGTAAAGGATTGGTAGGAGAATGATTGAGAACCGAGAGAAATTTTAAGTTATAGGAAAATTTAGAGATTTTTGTGGAAAATTTTAAATTTAAGAGGGATAATATTTGAAGGTATAGGTTGGAGGAAATGTGAAGGTTGATTTTTTTTAATAATGGAGAATAATATTTTTTTATATGGAAGGGTGACATTAGATTTGAGTATTACGAGGATGTGGTTTGAACGAGTTCAAGGATATTATGTTAACCTTGATTCAGGAATTTTGGATCAAGGTTAAAGACAAAGTAGAGAAAATTTGGTCTAAGTTGATAATGGATTTCAAAAAAAAATGATGGAGGAGTTCTACAAGAGCATGCTTCATGGGTAGTATTGACACAAAGTCACAGTCAACCAAATATTGACTATATTGACCAAATAATATTTGTATTAATTCAATACGACACACGATGACTGCATTCAGTTCAAGACAGATGACAGCTCAGTCTCCGGCTCTCAGTGTGTTCTGGAGTCTGTATTTTATGATTTCATTGAGTCTAGATTTATGTACTCTGAGTCTTGCTGAGCTCTTGGAACTTAGTCTATAACCTACCCAAAATCCCAAGCTCTACTGAACCAAAAACTGCCCACTGGTCCCCTTAGAACCACTCTGTGCTCTGGAGACAGAGTTCGGGCCGAACTCTGCCTCCACACAGAGTTTGGGCCGAACTCTGTCCCCTAGAAATCAGGAACCCTAATTTTAGGGATAGCTGGTTGCTAGCTGTCCAACGGCCAAATTTTTGAATTTTCCTACCCGAATTCTGGCCGAATTCTGCCTATAAAAATACTATAAATAGGGCATGAATTCTCTCATTTCAATTCACTCAATCTTCTCTTCTCTTCTCTCTTATAAGCTCAATAAGCCATACCCTTCCCATCTACTAGCCACAAGCCTCCTAAGTCTCGAGTGCTCAGCATCTCTCAGTTAGGATTCTTGTGCAAGAGTTGAAGAAGTCGCTTGGACAATTCCAAGCAAATCGCCACTGCGATCCTCTGTTAGAAGTTGACGTGCTCTTCTGAAGAAAAGGCACGGGTTGTAAACTACTATTTCACAAATAGTGGATTTAATCCTGAGCTAGAGTTCTCAGGCCTGGACTAGTCCTCCACGAGGAAAACCAGGTTAAAATCGCTGTGTTTGCGTATGCTCTTCTGCTCTTTATTTATTTTCCGCACTTTACTCTGATTATTGATTGTTGGTGAAAGAGTTATTTTTAATTGGCTATTTTTCTATATAAACTCTATTCACCCCCCTCTAGAGTTGCCAAACTGTTCTTCAATTGGTATCAGAGCTCTGTTCTCTTTACAAGGATTAACATCCTAAGAGCTGATCCATGGCAACCACACAATCCTTGATTTCCAATCATGGTGAAGGTCAGTCCACTCATAGGCCTCCCCTATTTGATGGAACTAACTACACATATTGGAAAACAAGGATGAGCTTCTATCTTAAGTCTCTAGACTTTGACCTGTGGACTGTCGTCACTGACGGTTACAAAAAGCCCGCCAGGATAGTTGTCGATGGTGACCTCATTGAGAAACCACACGACAAATATTCTGTCGAGGAGAAGAAACAGGCAAGTCTAGACGCTAGGGCTATTAATGCTTTATTCTGTGCTATAGACAGGAATGAGTTCAACAGGGTTTCTACTTGCACCACTGCTCATGGAGTATGGAGACTTCTAGAAGTGACGCATGAAGGAACCACACAGGTCAAGGAATCTAAAATAAGCCGTCTCACTCAAGAATACGAAGCCTTCAAGATGAAGCCAAGTGAGACGATCACTCAAATGATCACAAGATTCCTCGACATCATCAATCCTCTATCTTCGCTCGAAAAGCAGTATTCAAACCACGAGAAGATTCGTAAGCTGCTCAGAGGGCTACCAAAGATTTGGAACCCTAAGGTGACAGCCATCATAGAAGGAAACGATCTCACAACAATGTCAATGGAGACCTTGATGGGTAAGCTTATGACTCACGAGCTTGACCTCAAGGACTTCGAAGAGCCTGCTCCGAAGACCAGGGAGATCGCACTCAAAGCTCATCAACGAAGAGCTAATCATGATGAGACCGAAGAAGATAATTCGGATGATGAAGAACAAGCTCTCATGGTTCGTAACTTCAAGAAATTCCTTCGCTTCAATCGAAGGAAGAAGGAATCTCAAGAAGACGATGAAGAAGAACCAACTTGTTACGGTTGCAAGAAAACTGGACATGTCCGAAAAGACTGCCCATTCCTGAAGAAGAGCAACCGCTATGAGAAGCCATACAAAAAGAACTCATCAAAGAAATATGCCAACACAGGCATCTGGCATGAAAGTGAAGCAAGTGACTCTGAGGAAGAAAAGGACTCTCCTCAAGATACAGCAAATGTGTGCCTGATGGCAACTTCTAACAAGGTATCTAACGAAACTCTGGATGACTTCTCTTTTGATGAACTTGGCGATGCTTTCACTGATTTACTCGATGATCATAAAAAGGTCATCGGTAAATATAAACATGCCAAGGACAAAATCAAAAGTCTAGAAGATGAGATACAAAGAATTTCCTTACTTCTTGATAATGTTAGAGACACATCACCCACTAATGACGCTGATGAAGTATCCAAGCTCAAATTAAGCTTGCATGATGCTGAAGCACGTATTGAGCAACAAACTCAAGAAATCACTACACTCAACACGTTGCTTGCTGAAAAAAAGAGTAGACACAAGATTTCCATGACTAAGATATATGGCTTAAATATTAAGGTTACTGAACTGCAAGCTGTTACTAAAAGATTAGAAACCAAATTGGGTAAACAGGTTATTCAACCTCAAACCCAATCACATGGGCACAACACCACTCATGCTAGTCAACCAAGTCATTCTCATGCAGCACATAACCATGCATTCATATACACAAACTTTCACAAACCACGTGCACGTAAGAACAATTCTCACTCAGTACACAAGCATCATGCACAAAGACACAATCAACAGCACTTCACACATAAAAATCATCATGTCATGCCATATAGACAAGATCATCATGCAATGCCATATAGACGAGGTCCTCATATACCATATAGACAAAATCGTCATGTCATGCCATATAGACAAAATCATCATGCCATGCCATCTAGACAATATCAGCATGTCACTCATCATAGACAATACCATCATTCTATGCCTCAAAGACACCATCACCATGCCACTTATTCCATGCATAATCATCCTCACCATGCTAACTCTTCACATCATGTCCATCCTCATCCTGTTGCTTATAAATATCATTCTCATACTCCTAGTATAAACAAGAATGCTATCTGTACTTATTGTGGATTACATGGACACATCTCACCACAGTGCAGAGTTAGAAGACTTGTAGATAAAAGGATATATGCTTGGTTCCCAAAGACTAACTTTTCAGGACCCTCAAGAACTCGGGTACCAAAGGTCACATCTACTCTTGATGTAGGTGGACCTTCCCTCCTCAACTGAAAGTAAGTGGATTCTCGATAGTGGATGCTCGCGACATATGACGGGAGACGCAAACCTTTTTGCATCACTATCGATGAAGAGAGAAGGATACGTATCCTTCGGTAACAATCTCAAAGGGCACATTATAGGTAATGGTATCATTGGTCATCCTCCCTCTCCTGTAATAAAGGATGTCTGCCTAGTGACCGAGTTAAAGCATAACCTGCTCAGCATTAGTCATCTTGCTGATCATGGATATGACATTAACTTTGGACAAAACAGTTGCTACATCTATGATAGGTCAACAGGAGACATTGCTTTTGAAGGGAAAAGAGAGGATAACATCTATATTTTCTATCTTTCTATAAATACTAACAATGCAGGTAGATGTTTATATGCCCACAAAGACGAACGACTACTTTGGCACCAGCGTCTTGGTCACGCCAACATGGATGCTATATCCAGGCTTTCTACCAAGAAGCTAGTGAGAGGATTGCCTGACATCACATTCAAAAAGGATACGGTATGTGCCGAATGTGAACTAAACAAGGCAACAAAATCCTCGTTTCATTCCATCAACTCTGTAAGTACTACTAGACCCTTGCAACTACTTCATATGGATTTATTTGGTCCTAGTAGAATAGCTAGCCTTGGTGGCAAACTGTATGCATTTGTTATTGTTGATGATTTTTCGAGATTTACTTGGGTTTTCTTTCTCGCTAATAAGAGCGATGCTATTTCTGCTTTCAAAGTTTTTGTAAAGAAAGTTCAAAACGAAAAAGGCTACATGATTACTCGAATCCGAAGTGATCATGGAGGCGAAGTCGTAAATTATGATTTCGAAAGTTTTTGTAATGCAAATGGTTTTGATCATGAATTTTCTTGTCCTAGAACTCCTCAACAAAATGGTGTTGTGGAGCGGAAGAATAGAACTCTCGGCGATATGGCCAGAGTCATGTTGAATAAATTTTCACTTCCGAAATACTTTTGGGCAGAAGCTGTTAGTACAGCATGCCATATTTTGAATAGGGTGCTGATTCGTCCCATTACGAAGAAAACACCCTATGAGCTTTGGTTTGGGAGAACCCCCAATGTTTCTTATTTTAAAGTTTTTGGTTGTAGATGTTTTATCCTTAACACCAAAGACAACTTAGGCAAATTTGATGCCAAAGCTGACGATGGTATCTTTCTTGGTTATGCCGCCAAGAGTAAGGGATATAGAGTTTTCAATAAACGCTCACTTATTGTGGAAGAGTCAACAAATGTGACTTTTGATGAAGACAACAGTACAGCAAGCACTCTTGATGATGACGTTGAGCCATCAACTTCTACTCCAATGAATACTTTAACCGAAACTAATTCTCTGGAGGGTTTGCCTAAGAAATTCTCTTTCAAACCTTCTCATCCAGAAAATTTAGTTATAGGAGAAGTTTCACGTGGAGTAACTACTAGATCATCACTAAGAGACTCTGTTGCTAGCACTGCCTTCATTTCACAAGTAGAGCCTAAAAACATTTCTGAAGCTTTTAATGATGAATTTTGGATTTCTGCTATGCAAGAAGAACTCAACCAATTCGAGAGAAGCCAAGTATGGGAACTCGTTCCTAGACCGGTTAATCACTCTATAATTGGTACTAAATGGGTTTTTAGAAACAAAGTAAATGAAGATGGTTCAGTCACACGTAACAAAGCTCGTAGCTCAAGGATACAACCAAGAGGAAGGTATCGACTACGATGAGACGTATGCTCCTGTTGCTAGACTAGAATCCATTCGGATGCTTTGTGCTTTTGCTAATTTTCAAAACTTTAAATTATTTCAAATGGATGTGAAAAGTGCTTTTCTGAATGGTTTTATTAAGGAGGAAGTTTATGTGAAACAACCTCCTGGCTTTGAAAATCACAAATTTCCCGACCACGTGTTCAAGCTAAAGAAAGCACTTTATGGCCTCAAGCAAGCCCCCAGAGCTTGGTATGAAAGGCTAAGTAGCTTCTTACTTGAGAAAGGTTTTTCAAAAGGGAAAATTGACACTACACTGTTTATAAAATCTTTTAAAGACACTATTCTGTTGATTCAAATTTATGTTGATGATATTATTTTTGGGTCTACTGATGAAACTCTTTGTCAAGAATTTGCCAAGTGTATGCAGACAGAATTTGAGATGAGCATGATGGGAGAGCTCAACTATTTTCTTGGCCTGCAAATAAAGCAACTGGCAAATGGAACTTTCATCTGTCAATCGAAGTATACCAAGGACATGCTGAAGAAGTTCGACCTTGACAACGTCAAACCAATTAGCACGCCAATGGCTACTTCAACCAAACTCGAACCAGATGAGAGCGGTAAACCCGTTGATCAACGTAAGTATCGAGGTATGATAGGCAGCTTACTTTATTTAACTGCTAGTCGCCCCGATATCATGTTTAGTGTTTGCCTATGTGCTAGATATCAAGCAAATCCTAAGGAATCTCACATGACCGCGGTTAAGCGTATCTTTCGATATCTTAAGGGTACGGTTACAGTGGGCCTATGGTATCCCAAGTCAACATCATTTGACCTCATCGGTTACTCTGATGCTGACTTTGCTGGATGCAAGGTCGACCGTAAAAGTACGAGCGGCACGTGTCATTTGTTAGGAAAGGCTTTAGTCTCATGGTTTAGCAAGAAGCAGAACTCTGTCGCACTATCCACAACAGAAGCTGAATACATAGCAGCTGGGCGTTGTTGTGCACAAATTCTGTGGATGAAGCAAACCCTTGAAGACTATAAGTTATCTTTCATGCATATTCCTATATTCTGTGATAATACTAGTGCCATCAGTTTGACTAAGAACCCTGTCTGCCACTCACGCACTAAACACATTGAGATCAGACACCACTTTTTGCGTGATCATCAGCAAAATGGCACGATTAACTTAGAATTTATTGACACTGATCATCAGCTAGCAGATTTCTTTACTAAGCCATTATCCGAAGAGCGCTTCAATTATCTTTGTCGTGAACTCGGAATTTTGGATGAAGCAGTTATAAGTTGAGACTTACCTGCGTAAATATCGAGTATATTTTGATTCTTTTATGACAAATTTATTATGGGTACAAGCCGAAAGGGTCCTTCTGACAAAAAGGTGTAAAAGCCTAAGCGACACGGTGCACTAGTCCTCAGGACTACCGCTAGCTGGGATCCGGCCCCTGCAGCTAACCCATGGAAAATTTGAAATACTGAATTACAATATATTTCCTTGTTTATTATATGGTTTGTTACGACTTATTATTGCCAAATTGATCTTCCTAAAGTTGATTCTGTACTTTATTGGGTTTCTCAAAATTGTATCTCTTTTTGTTCAACACTTAATCATTTTTCAGCCTGAATTTTGTTCTGGACCACTGATCCAGAACTCGGGCCGAACTCTGCCCCTAACAGAGTTCGGGCCGAGTTTGGTCCCTAGGTTCCAGAATCGGGATCTGGCTCCGCCGTTGGATCTTTTCTAATCCAATGGTCACTATTCTACCCGACCAAAGACAAAGCCCTACTTTATGTCGGGATTCCTTCTCTTTCCTCCCATATTACCTCCTTCTTTACCTCTCCAAACTCCTTCCTTCAAACCCTAACCCTAGTTTTTGATCTAGAGTGCTCCATTTCTTCTCAAAATCAAGGGAAAGGGGTTTTTCAACGTTCTCTTCAACTGTTTGACATTATTTTCAGGTATAACTCTCTATTTCTCTCCATTTCAAGTTATCAAATTTCTTGTAAATGGCTCCACGCTTGCCCAATCGCGGGAAGAGGATCCGAACCGAGGGTGCTTCCTCTTCGAATCCTCCTCCTCCGATTGAACAAGTAGTTGAACAATACCCCATTCATCCGTTGTTCAATCCGCCGAGTCCCGATGACCCTAACACATACGACGACCGTCTATTTGTATCGCTAGACGCCTCTAATGAATGGTTTAGCGATTTTAGGACTCGTCCGGTATTTGGGGGCCATCCCATCAATTTCACAATATTTTCTCAATATGAGTCTTTATTCCATGATCTTTGTTTGGATGCTTTAGTTGCTTCAAATTCTGTCATCTACCGTAGTGCAATCCAAATGTTCTATTGCAATTTAACTTTTGATGCAACACACATCTATTCCCGGGTTGCCGGTATTGACATCGCCTTCAATGATTCTGAGTTGGGGGATTTTCTTGATCTTGTTAATCTTGATACTTGGAATAAACTTGTGGAAGCACGTCAATTTCAATTTGTTGGCGATACTTCTCTTGAAGGATTCAAGGAGGAATTATGTGCTCCTAACATAAGTCCTCGCAAACTTATGGCCAAGCATCTCAACCCCTACTTCTATGAGCTTCACCGAATGGTTTTTAACACCATCTTACCCAAGGCTGGCTCAACAGATGAAGTCACTTATCTTGAGATCTCCGCCTTATATCATCTCCACTATCGTATTCCATTCAACTTTCCACGGACTATGATGGATTGGATGATCAACTGTCGGAAGAAACCAAGAGCTTTGGTTTATCCTCTCTATCTTCCTTTCGTTTTTTGTGCCTTCATCATTCCTATCCATGATTGTCCGTTCCTGCCTGCACCTGCCTTTCTATCCAAAGCACGACGCCTTCAGCCTGTCGCTGCTTCTGAGTCATCTGAGCATTCTGCTGATGAGGAGCCTGACGCCCCTCCTTTTGGTCAGGATGCACCACCTCCACCTGCCACTCTTGAGTCCATTCAGACCATGCTCCGGGATCGTTTTACTCTTGAGGACGATCGCTGGACACAGCTGGACTATCGTACCACTCTGCAGATGAGTGCTCTCGGCAACTCTCTGCATGATATCCGGTACTCTCTGTCTCAGCATCTGCACATTCCCATGGAGAGGGATCCAGCGCGCGCGGGTTATCGCATTGATGATCCGTGGGTTATGCGTTACATGGATCCGGATGATGCTTTTGTGGACCCTCGTCGCTCCTTCCATGGTCCATCAGATGTTCCAGGACCATCTCGTACTCCATGATGGAGATTAGCTACTATCTGCTGCTGCTGCCACTGATGATGATCTTAGTTACTTTTGATTTCAGTTATTTAGTTTCTTATGGATTTATGTAGCTGGTTTTATGTACTCTGTTTATGAGTTGGCCACTTGGTTTGGTGGATGACATTATCTGTCTTTATTATCATTCTATGTCAGTGACTTATTTTGCTTAGTATTTTACTGTTTCTTCTCTGCTTGGTGTGGTTGCATTAATATTCATTGCTTCTTTATATTGCTAACTGCCAAAAAGGGGGAGAAATAATGTATATTTTTATTGTTTATTAGATATCATACTGGTTCTATGCATTCGTATATCTGTGTATATCTGTACCTCTTGCTCTGGAAAATATTATCTATCAGATCACAGGTACTATGCATTTTGTAAGGGGGAGAGCTATAGCTTCTAGCTCGACACCGTTCATGGTTTACGGGGGAGCTATTTTCTCTTAGCTCAGGCATCGTGTATGGGGGAGCTATGGAACTATGTTACAATCAACTGTGTCCAGGTATGAATATTGAAATATACTTATATTATTTTGTCAATTATCAATATGGGGGAGATTGTTGACACAAAGTCACAGTCAACCAAATATTGACTACATTGACCAAATAATATTTGTATTAATTCAATACGACACACGACGACTGCATTCAGTTCAAGACAGATGACAGCTCAGTCTCCGGCTCTCAGTGTGTTCTGGAGTCTGTATTTTATGATTTCATTGAGTCTAGATTTATGTACTCTGAGTCTTGCTGAGCTCTTGGAACTTAGTCTATAACCTACCCAAAATCCCAAGCTCCACTGAACCAAAAACTGCCCACTGGTCCCCTTAGAACCACTCTGTGCTCTGGAGACAGAGTTCGGGCCGAACTCTGCCTCCACACAGAGTTCGGGCCGAACTCTGTCCCCTAGAAATCAGGAACCCTAATTTTAGGGATAGCTGGTTGCTAGCTGTCCAACGGCCAAATTTTTGAATTTTCCTACCCGAATTCTGGCCGAATTCTGCCTATAAAAACACTATAAATAGGGCATGAATTCTCTCATTTCAATTCACTCAATCTTCTCTTCTCTTCTCTCTTATAAGCTCAATAAGCCATACCCTTCCCATCTACTAGCCACAAGCCTCCTAAGTCTCGAGTGCTCAGCATCTCTCAGTTAGGATTCTTGTGCAAGAGTTGAAGAAGTCGCTTGGACAATTCCAAGCAAATCGCCACTGCGATCCTCTGTTAGAAGTTGACGTGCTCTTCTGAAGAAAAGGCACGGGTTGTAAACTACTATTTCACAAATAGTGGATTTAATCCTGAGCTAGAGTTCTCAGGCCTGGACTAGTCCTCCACGAGGGAAACCAGGTTAAAATCGCTGTGTTTGCGTATGCTCTTCTGCTCTTTATTTATTTTCCGCACTTTACTCTGATTATTGATTGTTGGTGAAAGAGTTATTTTTAATTGGCTATTTTTCTATATAAACTCTATTCACCCCCCTCTAGAGTTGCCAAACTGTTCTTCAGGTAGTGCCTTTAGAATAAAGGTCAACCCGGTAGTATTTATAGAAGGGCTCAATCTTCATGACTGAAGATTATGATTTTTGGTAGTAATCACATAAAGGTTTGGACCTTCAAGATTGAAGATGGTGATTCTGAAGTGGAATGTATGGACTGGTAATATAAAGGCATAATAAGAAAATAATGATCGGATAGACATGGTAGTAGTAGAGTGAGATGATTTGACTTTCTTCTGCAATCCTACCTTTGATTTTCCTATCCTAATAAAAGAGATTGATTTTCCTATCCCTAAACTGTTCCTTAAATTTCAATATCGCTAAATCTTTGATCTTATTGAGTGTGACCAATCGATTTTTGGTCAACTTCATTATCGTGCCAAGTTCTTGATTACTGACTATACTAAAGTGACTTTAAGTCGATTATGACATGGATTTTAATCCTTACTACTCATACCTAGACTTCGATTATATTTCATAGTACTCAAACACCGTTTTGGTTGGGATTAGATTGACCTTATACTTGATCGTGAAAGAAAAATCTGATCGTGTTAGATTTCATGTCATTATCGCTCGTGCAGAAAAATGTTGACCTAATTCCCAATAATACCTAAATTCCCTTCTAACTATGGTTATATTTCATACCATTCTTGATTATACCAATTTTTATGTTTGGTCATACCTAAATGACTTGGCATGACTAAACGATTCTGATTTCTAACGATCATGATTCTAATGATCGTGACTAAACATATTAGTTTTACCGATAAATCGAGCATGAAAGTTTGATCTTCGATCATGACTACCTGATTACGAACTTAGTCGTGTCAGAATTAGATTTGATCGTATCTGAGTAAATTTTCTATCATTTCGATCCTATAGTCACTTGTGCTCAGATTTTATTCCAAATCATGTCTGTGTTTAATTATTTTCCATATTTTTATCCTAAATCGTGCCTAAGTGATTTTTAGTCATTCTAAAATTCTTAAGCACGTCCGAGCCTTGATTTCACCAGTGATCAAGTGGTTTTGATCCTTAGAAATGGATCGTGCCAAACATTCGATTATTTCTAATAATGCCCTATCACGTCGTTTTCATATTTGTACCTGCCTATATAACCTTGAATCTAACTTTATCGAGCCTAGATCATATTGATAATTCTATACTTAGATATGATTCTAACTTGATCGTAACTGAACGATTTTGATGTTCCTAGTCGCGACTTCACGCCTAGATAACTTAATTTTATTTTTAAAGCGTGCCTATAAGACTGTGACTTCAAATCTCAATCACGCCAAAACTTTATTTATGGTCATAGCTAAGTTTTCATCTTGATCGGGCTTGTGCGACCTTGAGACTGATCTTCATCAAACCTATACTACTAAATCATTCCATATTTGAATTTCAATTCTATCTTCGATTCTTCTAGCCATGACTGAGATCGTTCTTAGAATAACTTGCACTTATTTCTAAATCGTGCCTATACGATATTATCCGTATTACGATTCTATCGTTCCAAATCACTAGTCATGCCTAAGTTATTTTGAATTTGACTATCGTGATCGCGTCAAGCCATCATTCTTGAATTATGCCTAAGTTATTGACTAAACTCTTAATCGTGTTTTGATCCCTCTTCTAATCTTAAATTTTGAGCACGAAATTTCTTTAAGGAGGGTAGACTTGTAACCTCCATTACCCGAATTTTGAAAAAAATTTGTATTCTTATATTTTGTATTTTTTTCTATTTTTTTTAATATTTAAGATTATGAAGTTTTAATATCGAGTACATTTCCGATCATGATATACTAACGTTATTGGGTTGGATCTTTGGTTTTGAGAAAAACTATATTACATAAAATTTTGTCATATATCAAATTCTTGTCATTTTTCTAAAAAAATTCATAAGATGTAAATATTTCTTTTATATAAGAAATAATCTGCCAAAATATTACTTCTAATTAAATATGCTTTATTTACTATAAAATATTTATTTTTGAAATCCTATAGTTATAATGATTTTAGGTTCTTCATTTTTTCCTCGTATCGGGCTAAGACCATTTCAGTCTTCTAGCCTACCAAGTTGGACTTGGATCGTGAGCTAGGTCTTTTGAGTTACGTAGGGCTAGGCATACAGAATATGCCAGCTATATGCATATGAAGAATACTCCAATATATGAAATATCCATACACACAGATAAGCTATAAATAACTAAACCACAGGCTGTCACAGGTAATGCATATCTATTCCACAGAACACAATATTAAGGCAATAGTCCAAAAAAAAAAGAGTCAAACGATAATATAGACGGGTGGAGACAAATCCACTACCAAATAGCTATGAAAAAGAGTCTGAGAATACTGAAGTATGACCTCCTAATAATGGAATAAATAAAGAAAAAATAAAGCAAACAAAAATATAGCAAATGTCATGTCCACTAAGTCAAAAGATAACTAATTCGAAAAGTGAAACCTCCTTAACTGAGAACGATGGATCCAGTACGGAGCCGTACTCCTAGGGGTAGTCCTAGTCATCTAAGCCTGGAGAGATCGCCAGGTCCTCAGAGGAACGTAACAAGATACAGAAAACTTGTTATATCAACTAAGTATAATAATAATAAGAATGAATGCAACAAGGTGCCTTACTAATCTACTATGAATATACAGTTAAGAACAAACCTTCAACGCATTGGCACTCTAGCTGTAAAGGGATTGACATAGTCCCCGAGTAGGAACCAAGGGCCTACGTCCTAAATCTTCTGAACGTCAGAGGGCATCAGTAACAGTACGGGTAATCTTATATGTCACACTCTAGTCCCAAAATATGCAGGACCAAACCACGTGACATGACCAGCTACGTGTTCAACCAGACTCTAGTCCGACTCAAATACGTATAAGCCGTTAAAATGGTGTAACTATCACTATATCAATTTTATATCTCAATCTATATAACAGAAGCATAAGAAAATTGAAATATGAGTACCGGTCTGTAGCCCAATAATCATACTTTTTCGAATAGACTCGAAAGAAAATAATACGAGTCTATAAATACTATGCTACTAAACAGATACAAATAGCAGGAAATAAAACATATATACTACGAAAGAGTGAATACCTAAAATAAGATGAGTACACCCAGCAATAATCCAGCAAGGAGCTCTACAACCCACTCAGCCCACCTGTAAGGGAACCAGATTCTCAGTGGGACGTAGCAAGATACAAATATACATGCCAATATGAAGTACAGTAAGTATTATGTAAGGGTAGTAGTAACATATGATCCAGAGAATAGACATGTGATAAGGTAATAAATAGGTGGTCAAGTGACGCTACTACTAGGCAGACTATCTAGTCTGTGTGAAATGAACTTGAAGGCAACATTAGTACGCATGAGCTATCATGGTGTACCTCGAAACTCTGGTAAGAAAACTCCAACAAAATATGATATAAAACCCCACAGTTTAACTGTGGCAAACTATGAAATCCTCGAAGCTCTGGTAATGAGAAGATGACATAATATATGTGTAATAAGCTTATACGCCTAGTGACTTTCCTCCCCACCCTTTGTTATTGTCCGTGTCGCATCCATGACATGCCTAATTTGACTCTAATAGGTAACATCAGATTATCATGTATACAGATATATCCATCTATAAGTAATATCAATGATCATGTATGTGTCTCCTATATGCCATGCAATACGAATATGTGTATCATGTCTAGTGTGTCAACAGGTAAAATTATGTAATAAACTGAACATGGAGCAGGGGAAATCATGTAATAGTATGTATGGAATGAATAACTGATGAACACGTAAAATATGAAAATATTGTAATCAAATATGCAAGGTATACTTGCCTGGAGGCGATGCAATATTCTGATAATATCCTGCAGGCGAATTCCTCAAGCCAAAAAAAGCAACAATAGTGGGACTTCCGCAGTCGTCAACGGATGCTGAAACAAACATCACCAATGCTTTCGAAATAAGAAAAATAGCTAAGATAGACTACCCAAAATTCCAATTCTGGACACAGGAACAAAATGTAATTTTTTATCAAAATGCGGTCCACCGTTGGACCCACTTTGCACCAAAAAATACGTCAGGATAAAAGTTATCTAAGCGTAGCAAACTATATTTTTACGAGTCCAGAATGGCGATACAATTCCAAAGATATATCCAAAATTGGATTCTAATAAGCTGATCTTAAAATGACCCGTTGAACCAAATTGGGGGACCCGATTTGCACCAAAATGCGTATACAGGCCAAAGTTCTCCGCATCTAGCAAACTATATGTCAACGAGTCTAAAATGATGATACAAATCCAATAATATATCCAGAATTGAGTTCCGATGAGCTAATCCCAAAATGACTCATTGACCCAGATTGGGAGATCCGATTTACACTAAAATACGTGACGGGGCCACGTTGCTCCAAACTCAGTAAATTATATATGATTTCTAGGCAGAACAATGCCACGAGTCCACTAGTGGCATCAGAATTGTGATCCGGAATCCCTGACCCAAAACTAGAATTCTATAAGTTGGAAATTATGAATTCAGACGGCCAACTTTTGCGATAATTTCAACCAAACAAAGGACCTCACAATAGAATGAAATTTTTATCACAAGAAGAGGGTTATACCAGATGTGCGCAGGAACCGATGGCTCATCAAATGGAGCTGCGATGGCGGATAAACAAATTCACGAAGTTGGCTCCACGAAACAGTCAAGATAAATATAATTTAATCGAGTAACTTGGTGGCTGATTTCGACCTATCAAATTAACTGCTAAAAAATTTAGGTGGAGGTAGAGGTATATACCGAGATTGAGATGGAAGAAATAGTTCAACGATCCAATAGTCGAATTTCTTAAAAAATATGCACGAAGTTGCTATCACGAAACATAATTTCTGACTTGGCGTTCCTCGTGCGCATCGACGGGATCTTGATTCCAAATTCAAAATCGACTTCCCGGAGTGTTGCAGCTTGGAAGGGGCATCCACGTAGAAGTGCACTTGGGCGGCAACACAGTACGGTATGGAAGAGCCATCGGGGAATGGTATCATTCGTTGCACACAATAGCAGCAGCTGTCCCGGTTACTGCGTGCCCGGCTTGGCAGCGCTGGGGGTGGCATGCCGGTGAGGGGCTGCATCAGCCACACGTTATGATGGCGGTGATTAATGCTCTTGTTGTTGTAGCAGCACAGCTGCCTTAGGCAGCGGTAGCGCGTGCATATGCACAAGCGTACAGGGCATCTCCAGGTGGTCGTGGGTGATGCTGGAAGGTTATCGACGGCCGCCCTAGACGGTGGTATGAGCCACAGCAGCTGCAGTAGCAACAAGAGCATCGACAACAACAGCAGCATTTAATGGGAGAGTGATAAGAAAGAAAGTGAGTGATGAAAGAGGGGGTAGCTCACTAGGTT
Organism: Iris pallida; assembly: GCA_029216955.1. Classification (NCBI taxonomy): domain Eukaryota; kingdom Viridiplantae; phylum Streptophyta; class Magnoliopsida; order Asparagales; family Iridaceae; genus Iris; species Iris pallida. The sequence goes on along the minus strand of JANAVB010040216.1, from coordinate 13,461,851 downwards.
TTATAGGAAGGAAGAGGAAGAAGAAGAACAGCAGAAGAAAAAGATGGGGGCTGTTGGCTGTTGTAGTGTGGGGATAGGGTGGAGTGTATATGGAGTTAGGTTTTATTAGGTTGAGTATGTGTGTGTGTGTTTGGGTTGAGTGTGAGAGTTGTGCTTTAGGTTTTGTCATATGAGTGATGTTGTGAGTGACTTATGAGGGTGTGTGTAGTGATGGATAAGGGGATAGGAAACCACCAATTGGTTGGCCCATTTCTGGGTTGGTTTTTAATGAGGGGAGATTGAGTGTGTGCTAGGTTAAGTCATATTTTAATAATATGATCAATGGAGTTGTCCATTGGATTTTTGAATGGATAGACTAGGTGTTTGGTATTTTGTAGAGAGAGAATTGGTATAGGAAGTTTGGGGTGTGTCATGTGACTGTCCACATGAATTTGGGTTGGGTTTTTAGGTTTGATTGGGCTAGGATTGAGCTTGGCACAATCATGACTACAAATTTAAGTCATTTATGATCATTGATAAAATAATAGCATGTAAAAGCTCAATTTGATGACACACAAGTGGCGTGCATGTAGTAGGCTCAAAATAGGTCAAAATCATATATTGGGTCGATTAGGTTGGATCAATATCGAGTCCTAAAATTAAATTGGAAGTTAGGTCAAGTTTTATGGTAGATGGTCGGAATGGCCTAATTTAACCCAAAAGTTGTGTGATGTAAATAGAATGTAAGGGAACAAATTTGAGCAGGATATGTATATCAAAATGAAGATAAACTTGTCTACTGCAAAACTCATGATGGAAGTTTCGAGAGATTGACATCCCTGGCGCTCCAAAAATCAAAGTCTTAGAAAAGTACATTTAATGAACAAAACTAATTATAATAACATTATTTATTGAAAATAATTCATTTAAAAATTATAAAAGAACCCTAAAATCTAGGGCGCTTACATCCTACCCACCTTAGAGAATTTTGTCCTCGAAATTATACATAGGCATGGTATAAAAAGGACAGAAGATTTATATCCAAAGGAGTCAAGTACGACTAGTCGTACATGGTTCAGGTGTGATGCTGATGCCACTAGTATTAGGGTGTATATCCTATCAAGTGCTAGAGTACACTAAACTATCATCTTACAAACGCAACAACAAACTATGGTCGTGATTCTACTAGTAAAGTTTTTGCGATAGGATATCTATTAAGAAGGGTTACGAGAATATAGGTATTACGAACTGCAATAATCTAAAGAAACCTAGGTACTATCACAGTACTATTGGTTAATAACTATATAAGGTAATTATTATCAATTCAGTGCTACTCTTATATGGGTCACGTTTTTAACATGTTAGAAAAAATTGGCTCGGTCGGACATAACTAGCGCAATGTGGCATAGTGGGGTTTATAATTGCATAATGAGGAGATAAGTTCAAAAGTCTCACGAACATAGAAGTTGCAGGTCATGGTAAGAAAAATTTGATAAGTTCAAGAAGTAATTTTTTCTAGAACAAGGGATGACTCGGTAGGCACTTAGTCAAAAAAATTGAAAGAGACGGTGCTTATGGTAATACGAATATTAGACACAAAGAGGTATAAAAATCAAGAATATAATTTTGAAACTAAGACGCGATTAGGGAAGGGATAAGATCCTTCTCGATCTCATAGTCGAAATGATCACAAAATTGTGATCTCTAAACAAAGGATAGGAGGTTAAGGGATGAGAGGATAGTGATACAGTCTAAAGCTACAACTTATGGTCACTTAGAATAATTTGATAATCAAATAAGATGAAGAAATTACACACCAGTTTATACTACGGTTTAGCCTATCTATCAGGTTTCTAGGATAACACATGAATCCTTAAACACGGCTAGCCTAATCCTCCTCCAGAATCTAACCGATGGTATTTGAAGGTCGTCTGTCTTATCTTATTTCCACTAGTACACTCCATTTTATGGCCTAGCTTCATTAAAGGCAACTTCCAATAACACAATATTGAGCTACTCATAATATAATCTGCCAAGGTCTTCAAATGTCCTAGATTCTCGAAATTCAACACAGCATTTAATTCTTAAGTTTTTTCTTCATCCATGGAACATCTTAATCTTCATAAATTTATTATCTACCACGTGCTACGCAACTCTTGTTTCTATTTATCAATCTATTTTAGGATACTCTACTTTTATATCTTAAATTTTTTGTTTTCTTCTCATCTCATGTTATTTCATTTCTTGTCCTTATTTTCTGAATGTCTTAATCTTGATCATATACTTTACAGTACTCTATGGTATGACTTCATGTCAACGTGTTTGTATGTCATAACTATTTTTCTCTAGGCTCGCTTTTACCTGTCATAAAATTTGTATCATCTATTTTTTCAAAATAATCTCCTATTTTTTTATCCGAAACCCAACTTCAAGGGTCTTGCTTAAGATATAGTTCTACCTATAATCCTTGTAAGTCATCGTAGATAATCATGATCGTAACCCACGTCTCAACTGATACTTTTTAATTTTTTTATAAACTTTCTTGCAATTCCAAGATTGTTCCTCTTCAATTATTCAACCTAAACCTAGTATTGCTCCTATAATTCTTTCTTCTTGTAATTTACTATGTACTCTTAAACCAAACACAATTGCTCCAGTTATAATACCTCAAGGATTCCCACCTAACTTGTATCGACGAAGGATTTACTAATCTGCCTCTTGAGGTACAACTTTCTAACTTTAGTCCTAGATCGCTGACTAACCATAAGGATATAAAGTCATAGTCAATACTTAAAATCAACCAATCCCTTAAAGTCTATCACATACTCCTATAAGTCATAGGTCGAATCTCTTAGTAGCATAACCAAGAATCTACCTATCTAACCACAAGCAACTATACATTTCTTACAAGCATGTCTATCTTACCCCTATTTCTTAGGGAAGGTTTAAGGCATGGTCGAATAAATACTTATATCTAATATCTCTATCTAACTCTAGTGATCATTCTTCTAGTCCCGATTTCTAACAGATCGCTTCAAGGTTGACTCATCCAATACAGAGATGGTTGACTAGCCTAACTTAGTTTTAGTTATTTCTAGATCATATTTCTCTCTTTGTATCGTCAATATAACCTTCCTAGGGCAGTTCCTCATCATTCAAGTAAATTTATTTTTTTATATCATGTTCCTGATCTCTACATCCTCCACGTAGAAATTCTTCGAATTTTAGTACGATATAACTCCAAAATTTTATTTTTATCATCTTGCTTCTCCAGTTTTTTTGTCATAACAAGATCCTCGAACTTTAATTACTGTTATCCCTTAGGATGGTACTTTATTCCAAGTTGTCTTCCTCCTAGTTGTATTCTCACTTACCTCGACCTTCACTATTAAGGAATCTTCCATATTTTCCTTATTCAACTACCGCATGGATTTTATGATAATTTCTCTTCAGAACTCTATCTAACTCAAGTAGAGGGTGGCATGGTCCTAGATTCTTCTCTTTAGGACTAAGCCTGGTACCGTACTATATTCCCTATACTGTCTTGATGGAGCGTCTATAATGACCTATCCACCTTAGCTAATCACCTAGCTCTGTTAAGCATATGTTCCTATATTCCTCCAAGTAAAACGTTCTAGATAATTTATAGGCTGAAGTCAAATCACCAATTCATGACTCGTTGAATTATTCTTTCCTCAAGTCATATCATTTGGTAACTCTATTGTAGAGATAGCACTATTCTGAGCTTCTTCTAATCCCAAGTTAATCTTGGCATTCTTCTATTTGTATTCGTAGTCACCTCAACCATTACTAAAAATTCTTCCAATAGGTCTATAAATATGTAAACCTCTAATCCAATTCCATATATTCTAGTCAAGGGGGTCTTTCCTTCAATCAAGGCATTTTCTTATAGAAACTAAACCTCGATAGAAGTGCCATTTATATCCTGTCGATCCATCTAGTAGAGACGTCTATCCAACCCATGTATGACTTAAGTAATCACCTACATAATATTATATATGCCCTAATCATAATCTATAATAAGATATAATTAAAATATTTGATTAATCACAAAAGTTTGCCCTTCCGAGATAGGGAAGGACGAGAGTTCATAAATGGGAACTCAAGAAAGGTATGATTGAGCACAAATATGGAATCCAAAAGCAATAGTAGAAGTTAAAGGAATTTTCAATATCAGCAGTGGATTGGGATCATAATATATTATCCTAGTGCAGGATCGTTCAATATAGTGACGTAACTGAAACAATTTGTCTCAGCCTGCATGGGCCACCACAAAGACCATGTCATATCCCTGTCCCAAAATATACGGGACCAAGCCACGTGACATAACCAGCTATGTATTCAACCAGACTCTAGTCCGACTCGAATACGTATAAGTTGTTAAAATGGTGTAACTATCACTATATCAACTCTATATCTCAACTATATAATAGAAGCATAAGAAAAAAAAATGTGAGTACTGATCTATAGCCCAATAATCATATTTGCTTGAATAGACTTGAAAAGAAATAATATGAGTCTATAAATATTAGGCTACTAAGTAGATAGAAATAGCAGGAAATGGAACATATATACTACGAAAGAGCGAATACCTGAAATAAAATGAGTACAGCCAGCAATGATCGATACAACCTACTCAGCCATCCTGGAAGGGAACTAGGTCTTCAGTGGGATGTAGCAAGATACATAATATATATGCCGATATGAAGTACAATAAGTATCATGTGAGGGTAGAAGTAATATGTGATCTAGATAATAGACATGTGATAAGGTAATAAACATGTGGTCAAGTGACACTACTACTAGGTAGACTATCTAGTCTGTGTGAAATGTACTTGAGGACAATATTAGTATGCATAAGGTGTCACCGTGTACCCCGAAACTCTGGTAAGAAAACTTCGGCAAACTATGATATAAAATCCCACAGTAGATAGACTAGGTGTTTGGTATTTTGTAGAGAAGAAAATTGGTATGGGTTGTTTAGGGTGTATCATGTGAGTGGCCACATGAATTTGAGTTGGGTGGTTGGGTTCGATTGGGCTAGGTTTGGACTTGGCACAATCATGACTACAAATTTAAGTTATTTATGATCATTGATAAAATAATAGCATGTAGGAGCTCAATTGGATGACATACAAGTGGCATCCGTATAGCGGGCTCAAAATAGGTCAAGACCATATATTGGGTCGATTAGGTTAGATCGATGTCGAACCCCTAAATTATATTGGAAGTTAGGTCAAGTCTTACGGTAGATGGTCGCATGGCCTAATTTGATCCGAAAGTTGTGTGATGTAACTAGAATGCAAGAAAATAAGTTTGAGTGGGACATGATATATCAAAATGAAGATAAACTTGTTTACTATAAAACTCATAAAAAAAGTTTTGAGAGAATGACATCCATGGTACTCCAAAAATTAAAGTCACAAAAGTACATTTAATAAACAAAACCAATTATAATAACATTATTTATTAAAAATAATTCATTTAAAATTTTTAAAAGAACCCTGAAATCCATGGGGCTTACATTACCTATGTCTCCGGCAGAGCTCACAGGTTACAATAGATAAGTGTATATGTCACGACTCGCATCCGATATAAGGGCACGAGGACGTGGGTATGTCCAACCTATGCTGCAGCATCGATGGTAGAACGATGTCAAGGTCTACTATGCTAACTAATACATCTCATGAATATGAATCACAACCTGACAATGATCTCTAAACTCCAAGTAGTGGACAAGATGATAATATAATAAGATAAACAATACGCAAGCACAATATCTACAAGGAAGGAAAGGCACGATATCAAATAAGAAAGGAAAGTCACAAAGACACAAAGCAGAATGGAGACTGATCCATAACAACTCAAATGTCTAAGCTGGAGACTAAACCAGTACAATAAGAATATACTAGCTAAGTGTCAACTATACTTGTTAAGCCTCCTCGACCGCTGGTTCTAGTTCCTCCTGTACTACGATGTTATCTCAGCTAGCTCTCCAACATGTGATCAATAATATGTAGGACACCAGTTCTCTAAGTAATCATCTGGAAAAAAATATCCAGTAGAATTGGAGCGAAGCACACCTCTAACAATAGTTCAAATAAATGATAAAGACTATGAAACAGTAAATAGAGAGATTATATAAGATAATATGTAGGCGCTCAAATATCTGTCTCTCTTGGGCGCCTAATATTCTTAGGCGCCCATTATCTCTTAGGTGCCTAACTCTCTTAGACGCCCATTATTTTTAGGAGATCTGTTCTCCTAGGCTCCATGTTCATCTAGGCGCCTATCTCTTTGAGGCGCTCTGTTTACTTAGGCGCCGTTACTATTAGGCGCTCAATTTTCCTAGGCGCCTATTCTCTTGGGTGCATATTTTCTTAAATACCCAGTTTTCCTGATGACGTCTGTAAATCCACATGGCGTGTTAAGCTTCCATACATACTAAACATGGCACCACTCTGAGCTTTTCGAAGAACGTGCCCATCACTCGTCCATGATCATGCGCCTATTCCGCATAGGCACCTACTTTGAATAACTGTCAGGTGGTTATTCTTTTGCTCCATAAATAGAGTCTCACTCCCCCAACGTCCAGAGACAGAGAGAAGGGTTATAGTTCGAGCACTCATCACACTTTCATCTTCTGCAATTATCAATCCTCAAGAGCAAGTTCTTCAACCATTAATCGAAGCCGAAGTTCTGCCGATACTTCTACACGGTCAAGCCATACAGGAGATTCCTCGTCAACATAATCTTCGAGACACAGTGACAAGCTTGCTTCCATCCACAATCGTCTCATCAAAAGGACAAAGCGACCGTCAATCAGACCGGACTCCTACAGTTGTAATTTCCTAGAATTCATTATACTCGTGTACGATTCTTTAAAGTTTGTAATAAAACTTTTTATTTTTGCAAAAAAAAATAGTGACTCTGCTGGGGGACGACCTTCTCCTCCAATAAGAATGTGACAACTCAAGGCGATTTATCATCGATTGGCACTAAGAAAGGAATGTTGGTCGTTAAATTCGAGCAAATAGTGTTCGAAAAGATGCTAAGTGCACCTGGTGCTAAGCGTGCCCCTGTTTATACAAACAGGGCGCATACAGCTACTGTAACCAAAGCTAGGCATACTGCATAAGTACAGAACCACGCTCTGAAGAGGCACCTCGAATGGGTGCCTAGGTCTGCTGGTGCACAACAAGAAGATGGGCGCCCACTTGAGGGCGTCCATTCTCTCAAGACCACTGATCCCATCTCTGCTGTGATGTCCAAATCTTTAGGCACATCATCTGGTGATATGCGCCCGCTTGAAGGTACCCATTCTCTCAAATCTACTTCTATAGCGATGCCTAAATCTGTGGGCACATCATCTGGAGATAGGTGCCCGCTTGAGGGTGGCCATTCTCTCAAAACTATTATCCCTAGTTCTTCTATGGGAGATGCGCCACAGAGAGTTAGGCATCCATTTGAGGGCGCTCATTCTTCCAAATCTACCATCCCTAGTTCTTCTGTGAGAGATGCACCACACAAAGGGAGGCACCCACTTGAGGGTGCCCATTCTCTTCCATCTATTTTGCCAAACCCTGAATCTTTCAGCAAAGGCACTACGACTGCTCAAAGTTACCGTATCAGACGCACTGAGAGATTGTGCGCACAACAAAAGGGGATACTTTCTACCCCTCATTTGAATGAAAAATATCCTAACATGCGCATAAGTCATAATGTAGAGGAAAAATCCAAGTGCAACAGACTGAAATAATGGTTGATACTGATATACGTACCTACCTTAACAGGCACTGAGACCAACTTAACCGAAATGTATGCCCCAATGCTGAATAAGCAATGGGCGCCTATAAGTTCTGGGCATCCAAAATTTCCCTCTGCCAACGTGAATCATGTTCAAAGGATGACACCTACTATTTCTAAGTGCCCAACGATGAGTGCTAAAAATCTTCTCACTTATGCTGCTGAATTAGGCACTTCCTTATACCTTCAAGGAACCAACAAGGCTAGGAATAGGCCACATATTCCATCTTCTTCTACTAATAAAATCGACCTCCGCGATCTAATTTCTAAAAAACGGAAGGTCGTATCCCCATCTCCACCAATAGTGCATCATTGCAGCTCACATGAGATTACAATCAAGTGTGGTTGCAAAGTAGCCAAACGGTCATTTTTTTATTGTCTTACTTTGACCCATCTTGTTGAGGTATCTTCAGAAGATGAGTCAGTATATGCCTCTGTTAACATGATAACTCATCGCTTTCACGAGGCTAGGGGTAGCCCAAGACGTACTTCATCTCGGACCCGTACTCATAGACCCCCGGTTCGTACTCATCGCACATTTGATGGGGTCTATCAACACACCAGATCAAGGAGTCGAGCTATAATCTGTCAAAGGAATCTTCCCATCTCTTATCCTGGGGGTACCTCTTTAAATGATTTTGACGTCGCCAGCGAGAGTTCTGAGCAGACTATCTCTTCTTCAATAGTTATTTTCTATTAAATATCAAAGACAAGTATTACAGAGACACTAAATTTGATTGCAAACTCAAAAAAAGCCTAAAAAGAAATCCTAGGAAACAATCTAAGTACAATTGTTTAGTTTTTGATTCTGGGGGTGACAATGGAGGCTCGAAAAAGTGTAGCAACTCTGCCTTACTCCTTGGACTATCGGATACAGTCTTTGCTCTTGAAGAAATTTGCCAGCCTTTGATTGCCAACCTTTAGCATGGGTGTCATACCCTGCTATTTATAGTGATTCCTGTATACAGCAAATTTTGGGCCGCATAGAGGGCCACGTGGCCACGTGTCTATAACTGTACACAAAGACTCGATCTTAGGCTGCCAGCTAGTAGGGGTTGTTGAGATTTTTTTGTAAATCTGGGTAGTTGGGACTTGGTCAAATTGCCATGTGTCCTCCCCCACAAAGTAGAGCTTGAACCGCCTTAGCCGCATCGTGGCCTTAGGAACCTTTCTTCTGCGGCTCGGCTCCGCTTGGCCGCATGGGATCTTCAAGAGCCTTACTTCTACGACTTGGTTCAACTTGGCCTCATGGGATCTTCGAGAGCCTTACTTCTGCGGCTTGGTTCAACTTGGACGCATGGGATCCTCGAGTGCCTTGCTTCTGCGGCTTGGTTTTACTTGGTCGTATGGGATCTTCGAGAGCCTTCCTACTGCGGCTCGAATCCACTCAGCCGCAGGGGGTCTTCGAGAGCCTTACTTCTGCGTAGGGGTGAGCATCGGTTCGGTTCAAACCGAACCGAATATGTAAAAACCGAAATAGTCGTAAACCGTATTTCTCAAAACCGAAAACCGAACCGTTTTTATAAAAACTGAACAAAATCGAACCGAATTATTTCGGTTCGGTTCTCGGTCGGTTCGGTTTCATGGGCCAATGTGCATGGCCTTCAAGTTTTTAGCAAAATGAGCCTATTTAAATAACAAATTTTTAAAAAATATATGACATTA